>CM027838.1:38062420-38364920 GCA_016097545.1 Eucalyptus victrix
AAATATAACGGATTCGAATTGAACACGTATGGACTGGATTCGGCTTTCCCTAAGTCAATAAGCAGAGATTTAGAAGTCTCCTTTAATAGATGCTGAATCTGAACCTTTCTGCTTTCGCTTAGTTAGATTAAAGCTTTGTGGAAACCTTCTTTACAGTTCTCTTGTCAGAATCCTCTCTTGTTCCACTGCAACTGAATCACTAGATAAGATTCACGGGGTGATCGCTTTAACATTCACATGATTATAGTTGGACACTCCATACTACAGATACCTCCATTTCCATCCAAATATAAAGTTTACGAAATTCTTTTTTGCTAAGATGTTTCGAACACTCCAGCATTATAGTATTTTGATCAGTCAAAGAAAGAAGAACCGGAAACGTTTGTGAATTTACTTCAGAAGATGTATTTGGGGGGGGCGCAGGGTCCTGTTGCGAGTCAGAAGATACTTTGCACAGCGAAAAGAGAGAACTGAAAACAAAAATAAAAATTCTCGAAATGCTTTTTCCTGAGTGTACTATGGCAAGGGTCAAATTAAGTTAGTTAACGACTACCTGAGAACACTTATTATGCATATTAGCGAATGTTTTGATTCAAAATACTGAGCACTCGCAGCACAAATAAAACACTGCACAAATAAAACTGCATGCTTTCCTATAGAGGCCCTTATTAAAAAAAATCACTACACATAGCATGGGAGACCTAGTTCAGACTTAATACGCATGGTAAGTTCATACTGCACAATTGAAACTCATGCCCTAAAAGCACGACATAAGATGGGGCAATGTTTGTGGGCCAAAACAATCGACTTACGTGATATCCTTATCAATTTCTCCCTCGCATAGGACACTATTAACATGACAAAACTACAACAGCGTGCAGAACAAATGGCAAGAGTCGCCTATGCAATCTGCAGAGTATATTTTTCCTGTCTTAAATAGGATCGAGAATACAAGAAAGCATAATGCAACAACGGACATAACCTAGGCAATTGCCAAACTTCACACATGCCACATTAATCACCATTTTCATTCTTCCGTCTGTTTTCAGTGTAACCACCAACATAACTTATAACATTTGTATAGTATGCTTCAAGAAAATTATAAGTTTTCAACTAAAGGAAGAAAAAAAAAGGCATTTACCTTTCCTTTAAAATTGTGAACTTAGTTAGAAAATTTTATATTGCCTGCGTATGATAGGGCTTCTATCATTTTTTTTACTCAAGTAAATTTTCGATGAAAAATACATATACAAATAGATGGTTAGTCAACACGAAAGTGGACGTGTGTCTTGACATCTTGACTTACTCTTCTTCAGCATACACAATAACTACCCAATTTAATTATTTGTAGCATACTATATACAAATGAACATTCAAATTCGAGATAATAACGTTACTTACAGAACATAGCCAATTTGACCATCTGGCAGAACCATTGGCCCCATATGCATCCTCAGTGGCATTGATCCCCAACTATATATCACCGGCTGTAAACACATGATAACTGATAAGTTAAAACTAGATACATGGAACAAAACACAAGCAAGAATCTAAGGGAAACAAATACACAATCAGACCTGCTGGAAAACTGGCAGAAACACCATATCCCGTATTCAAAGATCCATGTGGATGAGCAATAAAATAACCATAGACAGGATTCTGAAGATGGTTAGCCTGAAGCCCAATACTTGAGCTATCAGTTTTCTTCTCAGTCTGAAGCCTGGCAAGGACAACCTCCAACATGTGTCATACAATTCGTTTTCCCAAGACATTACCAAAGGGTCACAAACAAAATCACAGTGTTTCATGGACCCACCTAAGTAGGCTTTTCTTTTTAAGCAGAAAAAAAAATGCAAGAAGAACAAATCAAGGACAACAGCTTTGAGGCAAGTATAGTTCACAAGTTTATTATTAAGCCAAGAAGGGTGACAGCTCCACCAACGAAATAATTCTCTTAAGGTCTGAGCCATGAAAAGCCATTCAAAATTATCCACCACAAAGAGGAAGCACAAGCCTCAGGAATCAATTGTTCTGAATGAGACAGAATAGACATAATTGCATCTTACTCCGACACACCTAGAAACTGTTTCAAGTGACTCACACGGCATCAAGCAACCCACAGAAATTCCTACGGACAGAAATTTCTGATATTCCTCAAAGTGATTGAACAAACCCTAAACATTATTATAGCAAGGGCTCACAGAAGCACTAGTTGCAGATGTGAATCTGAAGACAACAGATAAACAGAGATGCAATTCATTTTTCTTGCCCCACTGCAGAGTAAGTCTAAAAATGCTCACCATCAATCTCATATTTCTAAGAATCTTTTACAGCCTTTAATGCACTTGATCTTTCAGCATAGTGAACAAATCCAAAATCCCGTTTGCTACTCCCAGATTTCAATGGTGGCATGACCACCTTTGTCATTTGTCTATGACGCTAATATATTTCCTTAAGTTGTTCAGTAGTGGTATTATCAGAAATGTTCTTCACATAAAGAGCCTTCACCTAATAGAATAAAAGCAATCCAGTGATCTCACAAAATTAGCAGCTCACAGATGTTTACTATTAAGACAAGCTATAAGAGACAACTGCTTTAACAACTTTTGCACCGAAAAACCAGTACTGCAGCTAAATAACTTTGGAAATGCTCACCACAAAATTCAAAGCCACAGAAAGTACACAAGGTTCCTGTCATCCATATTTACCTCAGAAGTGGTTCTCGGGGTCATACTCCATGAAAGGAGATCGAATATGCCATGCTACCAAACTAATGGTTTAACTTATTTAGTTCCCAAAAGTTCACCTAAAGGAAAAACTAAAGTTACTTACACTATCCCAGCCGCAAACACACCCTTGCAACCAAAGAGTACAGAATATAAACAGGAAAAGGAAAAGAAAAAGGGGGAGAGAGAGAGGGAGAGAGAGAGAGAGAGAGAGAGGACACAATTTGCAAACTCACACAATTTCATAAGATGAACGATTCTCCAATTTTCTCATTTACCAACTCATTCCTTATTAGTAATTAGACGGTTGGAAAGAGGCAATGGTGTAAAAACCACTTGAATGTTAACATCAGAGTTTGACACAACTACAAAACACTTGGGTTTTGAATCATAACTACTTAATGGCATTGGTACTCTTAAGTATTGGGTGCACAAACTTGGCTTTTCTTTTGGGTCTAATTATTTCTACTCATTCATTCCCATCAATAACCTTAGCCCTGGTAATGAAGCTCTCTTCCAACATTTGGAATACATTCCTGTTGATTCCAAGTTCCCAAATGACCCAGGGGAAAGGGAATGAAGATCTCAATCCCATTCCACTGGCCTTAATCCTCGTAATCAAACAAGCCTTAATCACACAAACATTTGCGATCCATGCATACTATCAAACTGTTTGGAAGCACAAGCAGTGAAAAGTGGAGCACCAAGACACCACGACAACATTCCAATGGCAGCAAAACCTACGGCAATGGATATTTTTGTGAGTATAAATCATTCTATTGATGAAAAACATGTGATACTCGTAAATCATAGACCCTCATCAGTTCCACAAAAAAAAAAAAAAACATCATAACTCATAGCAAAGACTGCTCCTCCGCACCCATCATTTTTAAGAGAGGTAACACTCATTCTAAAAGATCAGTGGGTGAGAAGAACCTCAAGAAGCCGCACAAGACTGGGCTTTGTCAGGATACCAATCATCATATAGAAGACAAGTATACATACGTGAACAGAATGAAAAGATATCTCATATGAAGATGCTGAATATGCTTGTATCCTAAAAGAACTGGCAAAGGCATTGTGTTGTTATAATTCCTCACCTAAGAATTTTTTCACTCACATGCCAAAGATATGATACTGGTTAGCCATTCTGGTTGTCTGTCTCAAGACTCTTTGAATATCACAAGCATTCACATCAATGTCGACACAGCAGCATTCAGAGCCAAAAAAAAAAGAAAGAAAAGAAACTAGTCAGTTAAGTTCAAAGCATTTAAAAGATAAATTAGTAGCACAGTTTCATTTACAGTTTCAGCCTTTGTTGGCTGTGAGCCATCAAGATTCTAGAGCTTTTAAGAGTTGTTTTAGTGGATTTGATCGAATGCTTTTGTTGTAGTTTCCTTTTTGTGGCGATCTGGCTATCTTGACCAACTAATTTCTTTTTTGTGGCGATCTGGCTATCTTGACCTGTTGAATGATCCTGCTGAATCTGAAGAAGAAGAAAAAAATGACATGAGACTATTATGAGGTCTGCTCATTTTCCTATTTTGCTTTCAGCACTGTCCTCTCCAGATGTAAGGTTAGATCTCTGCTCGATGAATGGCCATTCAATCATCTCTGTTTTGCTAGAATATTCACTTCACTAGCTAATGTTGCAATCCGATCTTGTGTAATTTCACTAACTCTTGTTATGTAGTTAACATTCAAGTATAATAACGTGATTCATAAGGCTTATGCTATTTTCTTTTCTCATCGAGACAAGGTCCTCAAAATTCTGGTCTTTATCGTGATTTGCTTTCCTTTTGTACTTAAATAACACATGTGCTGACTATTCAAGGCAAAAATGGCAAGTTCTAATTTCAAGCTGGATGGCAGTACCCCTACTGTCACACGGGCTGATCCAAATAGCTGATCCAAGAGTTTCCACATAGATAGCAAGTGTGGCGCTCAGGATGGGAGAATCCTTGTACGTATTATACCCAGATCGAACAAAATAATGTCAAATAAAATCAATCTGAAAAAGGATTTTCTGCTCCTGGTGAACTCCATGGGGATCTGCAAATAAATACCAGGTATGCCTTCAGCAGAAAAGCTGAAAAATTTTGTCCATGTTCCTTCTCTCCCATGATCATTCATCATCCACGCCATGAACCAGTAGTCATTTGAGTTGTAAATTAACAGATGGGCCCATGATTCTCGAGTCCTTGGAAAATTATGATGTTCCCGTTCCCATTTCATTCAGGGACCAGAAGCACTTGGTGAAATGTCCCTTCCGACAAATCAAATGAAATAATCTCTCTCTCTCTCTCTCTCTCTCTCTCTCTCTCTCTCTCTCTCTCGTTTCTCTCCCCGCCAATCCCGCACCAACGTAAGGCCCCCTTCCAATAAACTCCTTGGCAATGATCTGCGGCGACTTTCTTGTTGGACTCCGTCCTTCTCCAAGAACCGGACTTGAGCAAAAATATCTCAAATTGACGTATTTTAGAAGGCTTACCACTACCACTTTATAGTCATCGGATGTAGATTCGTATCCGAATCCATTAAACTCCGGTCACGGAGCAAGAGCAAGATCAACATCGGGACTAGGATTTTCCCAAATTCTTCAGTGGTTGGGTTATATAGTGAAAGCTTTATTTAATTAAAGGGCTTAAGGCCCTGTCGCCCAAGCCGGGCCCACAGAAAGCCCGGCCCATGGAAATAGGGCCCGTGGAGAATGGGGTATAAAAGGGATAAGAGAGAGAGAGAAGCGTTGGTTGGAAATCATAATTCACGTGCGTCTTTTCTCTCTGCGTGTTTTCTCTCTCAAAAAGGAACAGTAGGCATACGGCTTTCAATTCTTCTCTTCAAGGCTTCATCGGATCAAATTCGACCGGTTTTGCTTCCTCCATTGGTGTCGTGTCTAATCTGTGGATTAAAGGTACGCTCGGCTACGTGGTGTGCTTTAGGATCGGTGATACGTGTTGTTTTCTTGGGCTTAAATCGTTTCGCTTGATTTAGGGGTTCGATTCGGTGTCGAATCCGGTTTTTGGGATCCGTTATTCCCGACATTGGTATCGAGCGCCTAGTTCACGTTTTCACGATCAAATTTGATGTGTTTTGATTGATTTTTCGCAAAGGAACTTCGGTCGTACGGATTGGGGCGAGCAATCCCGACACCCGAGACTTCTTCGGCCATTTTTATGAGTTTTCGAATGTCAAAACCAAGTGCGAAGCAGCTGGAGAAAGAGGACGTCGAGCAATCCCCGGAGATGCCTCGCGCCGCCCGGCGGCTGTACCCGCCAGCGCCCACCGCAGCGGCCCGGGAAGCGCTAGCGCGTGGTGCGGGCGCCGGTCGCCGGAGTGGCGCGTGCTCGCCCGCCGGCAGCCCGGCAAGCACGCGCCCGGTCCCGCGGACCGGCAGCGTGGCGATGTCGGCATGCAGCGTCGCAACGATCGATGTGGCGGGCGCGTCATCGATGGCCGTCGACGATAACGTTGGTTGGCCGGGCTGGCGGCACCCGCGAACCGACCCGGCCGACCAGCCGACAATGGCACGCGCGTGGCATATGCGGCCCAGCGTCTGCGTGGCGTCCGTACCCTTTTCTGGCGGCACGTCGGCCCGTATTAAAGCAGTCCGCCGTGTCTGTCCGTCGGCGGTCCGGCGGCCGACGAACGTTGACCGGCGATGACCGTTGACCGTTGACTTGACCGTCGACCATTGCTCGTTGACTGACCGTTGACTTGATCGTTGACCGTTGACTTTGACCGTTGACCGTTGACCAAAAAAAAAGGGAAAAGAATGTGTTTCTTTTCAATTAAGTCTATGTGGATTATATGCTGTCCGCTATTTGTTCTGCATTTGTTGGGAGCAATCTCCTCAGGCCATTACGCTACCGCCTTTATGCGCGATGAAGCAAAGGAAAGTCACATGTAAGTTGATAGCGGTAGCCACGATCATCGATGGGAGAGTGGTGACTTGGTTGATCACGTCCTTGAAGTCAGCGGGAAAATTCAGCGAGGTCATATGGAATGGTCGTCTATCGCAATGTCAGAGATGGTGCGATTTTTCATAAGCACTCTTCCACCCGAATGGCAAGATGTGTTGAATCGCATATGGGATGTCAACTTGGAATTTTCTCCCTATAAGAAAATTGTGATAGATTTTGTAAATGAATATTATTGTATTGTTATAAGGAAAAGATCAAGAAATTGAACAAAAGAGGATCTTTTCCGGTTAGGTGTCTTGACTATGTGTTAGTTGTATTAGCCGATGTATGTTAAGTGTGCTTTGTGGACATATAATGTATTGTTTACTACGATTATTATTGATGTAACAAGCTTGATATGTTAGTTGTATTGATTGAAAGCATTATTGTTTTATTGGAATTCAATTATCTCTTTGTTGTTATTGCCGTTCTTGTGGGTAATTAGCTATGGGTAGTTATAGAAGTTTTGGCAGCTTCATAAATTGATTTTGCATATGACAATCATATTAATGATAGTTTAAGTTAGGATTTTTGGAGGATGATTGGAAGCGTAGTGACCTTTTTGATTTTGAAGCCTTACTAGAAATTATTTATTAATATGATGGGTCTATGCAAATAGGATGCATAAATGATAGGCATTAATAATTCGTGCATATATGTTTGATGTGTTGGATCGATGGGTTCAGAACTAAGAATGTAATTGCTGATATGAGCGGTAATAATTGTGAAATATTGAATATGAAGATTCAATATGTGCTGAAAAAACAAGAACTCATTAGAAGCTCTTGACCATGTTATGGAAGATCTTAAGGATGCCATGCGCCACCTTGAAATGGTAGAGGACACGGGCTAAGCGTATTTGGGCGAAAATAGACATTTGCTATCTGGTTCTAGCTTCGAAAGGGCTTTGTGCTCTAAGCGCCAAATGTATTAATTCGTTCAATATGTGGGAATGCAAGGATCAAGTCCTTATTGCAAGAAATCAAGAGTTAACCAACAAGAGAGAGGAAAGCGTCCTCAAGTGAAGAAAATGTCAAGGGTGTGATGTTACAATTGTGACAA
This sequence comes from Eucalyptus victrix, assembly GCA_016097545.1. Lineage (NCBI taxonomy): Eukaryota > Viridiplantae > Streptophyta > Magnoliopsida > Myrtales > Myrtaceae > Eucalyptus > Eucalyptus victrix. The sequence goes on from CM027838.1 coordinate 38,070,171, forward strand.
GAGAGGTCACTATGCTCGCGGCGTGAGCCAAAGAAAATGCACCTCTTGTACATTTGAGAACTTTGCCTATGTGTCAGGATTCTGCATTATTGGCTAAATCCAATCCTTTGTGGACCGTAGATTCAGAAGCGATAGACCATAAAGGGAAGGATAGAGAATCCTTACGTGGGAATTCGCAGTACTAACTAGAACTAAGTGGATCTATGTTGGAAACAACTCTAGAGCTGATGTAAAGGAATTTGCACCGACCAATAGAACATGAGAGGTGGACGCATCTTTGATGTTCTATATGGAGATTCGTCGAAATTTCTGTCTGTCTTAGTGTTGGTTAAGCTTGGTTTTGGTATGAACTTCCATAATAAATGTGTAGATTTGTGTTTAGATACAAACTACTATGGTTGTGGTCACTTTCTAGATGGTTTTATTGTACTAAATGTTGATTGTGATGATGTCAATATGTTATCCCTTGTTTCACGTCTTCTATCTTATATGATAACGATGTGAATATGATGGCATGCTAGACTTGGTCATATGGGCCAACAACATATGAAAGACTAGGCCTTGTAAGGGCTTGTTGGGCAATATTGAAAAAGTTGATTTGTCCATATGTAAGCATTGCCTAGAAGGAAAAACAACACGGAAACCATTTGGGGAAAGGGAAAAGAGCTGAATTTCCTTTGCATTTAATCCATTCGATGTCGTGGTCCAATGAATGTGAGAGGAAGGCAGGGGCTGTTTGTTTCATCACTTTAATAGATGATTCTACTCGATTCGGATATGTCTATTTGATTTCTCAAAATCTGAAGCATAAGTTGTTTTTAAAAGGTTTATGAAGCTGGTAGAAAATCAATTAGACAAGAAAATAAAAACATTGAGATCCGATCGAGTCGAGAATATTTATCGATGAGTTCGGAAAATTATGTGATGAAAAAGGAATAGAAAGATAGTTGTCTATTCCATATACTCCTCAACAAAATGGTGTTGGGAGAGAAGAAACAGAGCCCTACGGAATGGTTAGGTCCATGATGGCGCATGCTTGACTTACCTATTACTTTTTGGAGTGATGTGTTGTTAGCTAGCTTTGCTATATACTTAACCGGGTGCCTTCCAAATCAGTTATTTCCACTTCATATGAGTTATGAATGGTTAGAAAACCGGACTTAAGTTTTCTTAAGCCATGGGGTTGTCTTTGCCCTATACTCATGAGTCCTCTCACAAGTTTGGGAAATTGGGTCCCAAAGAAAATAAGAGTATTTTCATGAGATCTCGCGAACACTCAAAAGGTATGTGTTCATAGGTGGCAGGAAAGTGGGAGTATAACTGAATTTGAATCACGGGATGTCACATTCTTAGTGGATGAATTTTCTAAGAGGGGCGAAATAAGGAAAATAACTCCATATTTGAAACCTTGGATCAAGATAATGATGTCGGTGGGAGTTCGTTCAAGTGGGAGTAATATGAGATGTAATGAATTGAATTCAACTCATTCTCAATTGCAACCACCTAATGTGGCGACATCATCATTACCTAATCAAGTGGGAGCATGATGGTGAATGATGTGCTAAGTGTACAATCTCCCATACGGTGAACAAGTCGCCAAAGTATTCACCGCCGATGTTTTGACATTGAAGGGAAACTTTTATAATTGCTCCACAAAATGAGGATGAGCTAAGAAATATTAATGAGACTCTAAATTGCCTAATAAGGAAAAATGGATTCATGCAATGAAAGAGGAAATGGAGTTAATGAAATCAAACCAAATGCGGAACCGGTTGATCTTTTAAAAAGGACACGAGAGATATTGGAGACAAGTGGGTTCTCAAAATAAAAGCGAAAAGGAGTGATGGCTCAATATGAAAGGCATAAGGCTGTGCTTGTGGCGAAGTATAATCAATAGGAAGGAATTGATTATGAAGATACGTTTTCTCGTAGTGAGATTTACCTCGATCGCATTATTCGGCAATAGTAGCTAGTCGGATCTTGAGTTACATCAAATGGATGTAAAGACTGCTTTCCTCAATGGAGAATTAGAGGAAGAAATATATATGGAACAACCTACGGTTTCATAGTGAAAGGCCAAGAAGAAAAGTATGTCGACTTTTGAGGTCGATATATGGTCTTAAGCGATCCATCAAGACAATGGTATATACGTTTTCATAATGCCATAGTGGCATATGATTTTACAATGATTGATGAGGATCATTGTGTATATATCAAAAGATCAAGGATCAATTTGTGATCATATCATTATATGTTGATGATATACTTGATTGCGGAAGCAATATGGAGTTGGTTAATACTGTCGAAGATGGTTGTCTTCTAACTTTGAGATGAAGGATATGGGTGAGGCTGCATACATTCTTGGAGTTAAGATTTCGAGAGATCGTTCGAAGAGATCGTTGTCTCTTTTCGCAAGAAACCTATATAAATAAGGTTCTTGAAACGATTTCGTATGCAAGGCTGTAAACCCATAGACACTCCTATTGCAAAAGGTGAAGGATTGAGCCATAAAGCTGTGTCCAGGGGACTCCACAAGAGAAGGAACAAATGAAACATGTTCCTTATGCTAGTGCTGTTGGGAGCTTGATGTATGCTATGATGTGTACAACACCCGACATATGCTTTGCGGTCGGAATGGTGAGAAGATACCAATCCAATCCAGGTCAAACACATTGGAAAGCCGTTAAAAGAATAATTGGAGGTATCTAAAGGGACTGCGATTATATGATGAGTTATTAAGGAAAAGGATGCGCAACTCAAAGGCTATTCTAATGCGATTTGGCGGAGATTTAGATGAAAGAAAATCTATCTCGGGTTTGTTTTTCTTGCGAATAATGGCACCATATGTTGGAGCGAGTAAGAAACAAAAGTGTATAGCCTTGTCCACGATGTAAGTTGAGTTCGTGACATTATCAGTAGCGGTGTAAGAAAGTGTTTGGCTTAAGAGATTTTTTGGATCATTTAGGTGTTATTGGAAGTGCTGCAGATTAATTGTTGGTTAACTGTGATAGCCAAGCAGCAAAAGCGTATACCAAAGATCCAAAATATCATGGCAAGACCAAACATATAGATACCAAGTATAATCCTGTCAAAGATATAGTTGCACGAAAGGTGTGAACTTAGAGTACATACTACGCATGGAATGGTAGCAGATCCTATGACAAAGCTAAAAACTAGAGATGTGTTTTGTGGCCATGTGAAATCTCTAGGATTGCGTAGAGAGCGATGTGCGAATATTGTAATTTCCCTAAATGTTCACAATATGATGAATTTGTGTTTTCATCATTAATGCCTATGAATCTTAGTTTAATCCTTATGCATCTTAATGCTTAGTGCATTACTTTAAGTTGAAAAGTATGTCGGACAGATATAAGATTAGCCCACTCACACGGGTAATCGCCTCTATTTACTTTGTCGATAAATAGAGATGAGACTGTTTTTAAGCTTATTATCTAGGTGATAATCGAGAGCGCAAGCTTAAAATGCGTATGTCGCCTTAACTGAGTGTTAAGATGAGGACATAATATTAAAGATGTCTAAAAGTAAAATAACCCCACGCATTTTACTTTATCTGTCTAAGATGCCAAATGTGAGTTCTGATAAATTTTGTGAATAAATAGATAGGTGAACTCAAGTTAGACATTGGGTATGTCTGAACTATCATCTGTACGGTATTGAAAGGTGTAGACATACGCTCCATGGGAAAGGAGTTAATACCGTAATACGTATTTCATACTACGTATGCATGAGACGACCAATAAGAGTGGCAAAAAGTTTGATCTCAACTTTTATGACGTGTGAGACTCTTGAGGAAAAGAGTTCCTCAATTTTGAAGTCCCCTCGGGACTCTTACTTATTCTCAAGATTTCTATTTAGTGTTTGCTATCTTAGTGTGTTGCCAATGATCATGAGATGATTCGATCTAATGGGGCATTTTTAGAAAAGCAAGCTACTGAAATTGAGAGTTTGAAGGAAAGAGGAAGATCGATTTTAAAGAATCACATTATAGTTTTGTATTCACGAATCGACCAATTATAATATGTCTTTGTGATAATTATAATTGTGAATACAATATATATATATCATGTTTAAAGAGATCAAGGGAGATATAAATGTGATCGATCGATCTAAAGTGCGCATATTAAATCTACTTGGAGTGTGACGCCCATTATGAGCTGCTATATATTCCTAACGGATGTATAGCAACGAGCTCTCAAAGTATCTTTGGTCGCACGGATTATTCACCCGGTATGAATGTTGAAGAGAGATAAAGAGAATCCTGTTCGGCCCACCTTGTGCAAGTGGGAGATGAAAGCTTTATTTAATTAAAAGGCTTAAGGCCACTGTCATGGCAAGCCCGGAAGCCCGGCCCATGAAATAGGGCCCGTGGAGAGAATGGGGTATAAAAGGGAGAGAGAGAGAGAGAAAAGCGTTGGTTGGAAATCATAATTCACGTGCGTCTTTTCTCTCCCGTGTTTTCTCTCTCAAAAGGAACTTTGATAGGCATACGGTTTTCAATTCTTCCCTTCAAGGCTTCATCGGATCAAATTCGACCTTATTTTCTTCCTCCATTGGCGTCGTGTCTAATCCGTGGTTAAAAGGTACGCTCGACTACGTGGTGTGCTTTAGGATTGGTGATACGTGTCGTTTCTTGGGCTTCGTCTTCCGCTTGATTTAGGGGGGTTCGATTCGGTGTCGAATCCGGTTTTTCGAGATCCGTTATTCCCAACATATAGGATAAATCCTCCGCACAGGCGGGCATCTAAACATGCCAAACCATCGCGGGACCCCGAGGATGGGTTGCGTGTAACATCGTCAATCCTTGGATTACGAAACTTTATCAACGCGCGGTCGCCCTCGAACGCTCGGAAGTCTATGGTCTCGATGGGGCCGGTCTCGAGGATTCTGCGGCTGGAGGTTATTATATATCACACTTCTTTTAGCTTTGCGAGATGCCATGCGCGAACCACGCGTACGAAAGGAGAGATCGCCATCTTTTTACAAACGCATTTAAGTCGCACCAAAGACTTGACCGGTAGTCTCAACAATATCTCGATGATTATATAAACCGTCAGCCACTGCGGAGGCTGCTGCTGCTGCAGAGACCCCGGCTCGGCTTCTCGCCATCGGGCGCCTCTGCGTCGTTCGGCTTGTTTCGACAGACGATGGTCTGGTGACTGGTGGTTGGGCAGGTTAGATGGAGGATGAGGTGGAGCAGCAACATCAACAGCAACAGCAACAGCCCGAGGGCCAATCAGAAGTCCGACGCGACGGGGGCAAGTGCGGGTGGGGTCGGCGACGGCTGCTCGTGAGGAAGCGGGATCGCCGACCGTTGGATTTTTAATTAAGGAAAAACGGGGAAAGTCGCAACTTTGACGATGGTTCTAAATCAAGATAAGACTGAAACAGCAGGGATTGTGTAGGCCGAGGCCGGTCTTGCCGTGTCGGAAGAGGCACGGGCACACTCCACTCAGATTTCGCCACGTGTACGTGCGGCTCCTCCGCCAGCGATAAGCTTAAAATGCTCTTGCTCCTTTATTACCACGTTCACTATTGAAGCTCGTTTCTTTCGCTTCGCGTAAGCTCGAGATGCTTTACTTTTGTGAGCTTGTTTATCCTGATTTACATGGACTTGTGATGGAAGATAACTTTTGGTCGTTTGAAGAAGACCAGCAGAGACAATGGTCGAGAAATGACACCTTACATGTTACTTTGTGGGAGAAAGAAAGAGTCCACGAATTGAACTTTTAAGTATTCACCACTTGACTCCATTGAGTGGAGCTCGCTCCTCGTTTTCCTTCTCGTCATGTGCTTGTGATGAAGCATCTAAACATCCTGAAACTTCCCCCCATTTATCTTTTGGTCCCTTGTTTCTGACTTTCATGCAACATTAGATTATTGCAGAGGAGATGGACTGTGGATATTGATGACGTACCGAATGGTTTTAATTCTTTATGATTGGTTGCAACTGCGGGATGGGATGGAATGCATCGAATAAGGTGGTGATGACACAGGTGAAGAATTAGGGAATTTAGATGACGCGGATGATAGGTATCATATATCGCAATTAACTCAAAGAGATCCTTGTAACCTGAGCGACCTGGCTCCAAAAAGGGTTACTGGTCTTGCTATTAAGCAAACTTCACTTAAATTGAACTCTGCGGTGGGGCAGTATGCAAAAGTATTTTGGGAAAATAAGCTGGATCAAGTATTTGATGTTTCTTAAATGCAATTCGAAGACTCAGATCCGCAACTTTGGAATTTGCCAGTATCTAGTATCGGTATGTTCTGACAGGACATATTAGCATCGTCATATTAGAATTCTCTTCAGCGGTTCTTTCGAGACGTAACATAGCTGGCGTGCCACATGTATTGTCCTCCTGAGAACTCCTTTGCTTGTTTTACCATTGCTTCCTGCAGGATAGATAGTTGAGATTGGTTCAACGGGAATTAGTTAGTCTGGAAGGTCATGGCGAAAAGAGAACTTGGTGTGTCAATAGGTTCGTGGCTGAATTCAGGCAAACGCCTCAGGGATTGACTACTGTGAAGGCTGTTGGCAGCAGGAATATCTGGTTCTGGTGATGCTATAACTTCTCGTACAGCACCAATTGGTCTTTCCACATATTTGCTTATTTAGTCACGCGTTCGCCTGGGATGGCTTTTTCTCTATGTAATGACACTCCAGCATTAATAGTAGAACTGCTGTTCATGCGTTTTGGGTTTTCATTCCGTTGCTCTGACTGGTTATCTATCGAGTTGTGTACACATTTTGTCGCAAGAAAGTATTGGTCCTTCTCCATGACTTCTGCACCCAATCGCGTGTATATGTTAGTCTATCCCTTGCTTCTGTGTCTCTGGAGGTGTCTAGCATGTTATCTGGCAGCTTGCAAGCTGCAAAAACTTGCAGCTTTTTCGTTCGTAGATGTTATGGAAGGTCTTTGAACATGATGTTAAGTTAGTCTCGTGATTTTTGGTAAATAGAAAGTAGCAAACTCAAATGTTGAAGAATCAGAGATGTAATCATTGCGAAGATGAAATTAAGTCAAGATGTCGTTCCTCAAGTTTGAAGTTCTCAAAATCTAAACATGTCCAAAACCTCGATATTGTTCAACCCGAACCAATTGTAACTTGTTACTGCTAACAAAGCTCGACTCGAAGGTAAACTTATTTGAAAAGTATCATCACCCAATCTTTATCTATTCACTAGCACTTTATCGGTAAGGTTCCTTGTGAAATAGAAATGATCCAAAATTTAAAATTTGTAAGAGATAAAGTAGAATCACGAATTTATGAATTCGTCCGTTAATATAATACTTCAAATAATTAATTGGGGATAATTTGGAGAAATAAAACGATTGTACTTCATGTGAAGTTGGAGGCCTTCTATACTTTATAAGATTGCATATGATACATTTTTTAGTGGAACTACGCTACAGTGAGGTGTTGCACGAACAAAATTGCAAAAATTTGCAATCCCAATAGTAAACGGGTTTTATTTAGTTCTTAACCTACGGAATATGGTTTAAACTATAAATAAAAATCAGATAATGTATAAGAATATATATATATATATATATATATATATATATATATATATATATATATATATATATATATATATATATAGTGTTATGGCAAACGTGGAAATCATAACAAAATTGAATTTGAAAAGAATAAAAGAACATCATATTTTACGTGGGAACCCTTACTAGAAAAACTACGGGGAGAGGAAAAGGAAAATTCATTATAGAAATCAAAGATTACAAAAAGGTGGCTCTGAAAAGTTTAAATTCTTTATATCTCAACTTATTATATATAGGCAATAATCAAATCTAAAATAAGAAACCTCTTTTTAGGAAACCTTCTACAACTAGGAAAATCAGTCAATTAGAAGACCTATTTGAATTATACATACATGTATGTATGTATGTATGTATATATGTATGTATGTATGTATGTACACGCATTTGCATCGTATGCCGATGGGCTCCATTTACATTGCATGCTTCCACGCGCGATTGAAGGGTGCAATGCGCAGAGCGAGGGACAGCCAAGGTGTCTTGCATGTCTTCCCGCTACAACGCATATCCGTCTGGTTATGCATTTTCATTGCATTATGTGGAGCTGTACAGCTTGGGCTGGACTCCCCTCGTCCCTCCATGATTCTTATTGTATTTGCCCCATTCATTTCAGCGAGTAACTTTGACTCGATGCCTATTTTTTCGACTCTTCTGCTTGTTAGCTCTTCTTTGCCATGATTATTCTCCCTGCTGATGCTTAAGATGTACAAGTACACACCCAGCCATGTTTATGCACTCCAATTGCTTTATGCGTGTGCAACCACTCATAGAAGATGACATGACATCGAAACCTCTGATACAAACATGTCATTTGGATTCATGTAGAAGTAACTCGAACAAATATGTCGTTCAGTTTTAACGATGGCATGAGAACCTGTTGCCATAGGAAGCAAATGTTTTCTTGATTCATATGAATTACTTTGGAATTCATAAAGGAAAAAAAAATTGGAATCATTATGGTACAGGGCTTTAACCTTTAAGTTGTGAGGTGGTGATGGATATGGTGACAACTTGCATGTAAGGCCAATAGAATTACATGAAGAGAAAATAGATGTGAGATATACATGGTGATGGTTTTATTTATTTATGTTGATGGGCCTTAGAGGGCCCGTCCAAGAAAGCCCATGTTGGGCCTAAAAGCCCACCAATAAGAAAAAATGGCTTATGGAAGAACAGCTGCGATGTGAAACGTTGTGTTGATTAAATAAGAGGGATTGTGTCTTTTGGGGGAACGTTACATGTTGAAGAGTTACATCTGTTGGGGAAAACGTAAAAGAGAAAAGAAAAAAAGGGATCACACCCTTTAGATGTACGTACGTCTTTTCACTCTCTCTCTCCCTCAAAAAGAAGAAAATATAAAGAAACAGTACGCTCTGTTTTTCTCCCCCTAATAGCAACAGCACGCTCCTCGGTAGAACGGGATCAGTTTTTCTTCCTCAAATCAACGTTGGTGTTTAATCTATGGATAATAAGGTACGCTCGATTCCGTGGTGTGTCTTTGATTAATGATACATGTTTGTTTCTGGACTTGTCTTCTGCATTCGTTTTAAGGATTCGATTTAGTGTCGAATCTGTTTTAGGGAATCAGTAATTCCCAACATTGGTATCAGAGCCGTATTTTATGTTTTCCCGATCCCTTTTCATCTTTATGAATCAATTTTTGATTGAATTTTCATTAAACACCGTTGTGTCGGCCGATCGGGGATGGACAATCCCGACACCCGCACACTGTTCACCTTGTTTTTTGATTTTCTGTAAGTCGAAATTTTTTTCTAAAAGCGTAGGATCAAAACCCTCGTCGATACGAGAAAAACGAGTGGCAAATCGCCGCCAAGGACCGTCGGACGCGTCGCCATGCGCGGCCGTTGCACGCGCTGATTCGGTCCCCCGTAGGTGCGTGCGACGCACGCGCCGTTTCGGCTAAAGGCGTGTGGGACGCACGCATACGATGCAGGCGCGTGCCGTGCACGTGTCGGCTGACGTCATCGTGATGTCAGCTAGGCACAAGCGTGGCATGTGCCGGTCGATTTGTCCGATCGGCCTGACTAGTTCGACCGTTCGTTCGGCCCAACCGGTCTACGGTTAGACCCGACTGGGTCCGACTCGACCGCCCGTTAACTCCAACCCTACTGATCGTTGACCATTGACTGTGACCATTGACCGTTGAACAAAAAAAAGAAAAAAAGAAAAAAAATGAATGTTTTTTTTTCCAATTAAGTCTATGTGGATTATATGTAATCCCTTATTTGTTTTGCATTTGTTGCAAGAACAATGCCTCTCCTTAAGTTGCGCACACATATTCGTGCAATTATCGATAAACAAAAGAAAATGCTTTCTAGATTGATAGTCGAGCTGATTGATTATCGATGGGAGAGAGGCAACTTAATTGATCATGTTCTTGAAGTAAACGGGAAAATACAAAGGTCATATGGGACGGTCGTCCCATACCATAGTTTGAGATGGTGCGATTTTTCATGAACACTCTTCCACAATAATGGCAAAGAGTGTTGAATCGTTTATGGGAAGTCAACAAAGTTGCTTCATATAGGAAAATTGTGATGGCTTTTATAGATGATTATTACTGGATTGTTATAAGGGAAAATATCAAAAAGTTGAACAAAAGAAGATCTTTCTCAATTCGTATGTTGACTTGGTGTTAGATGTTTTGGCTTGTCTTTATTTAGTGTGCTTTATGGACATTTTATGTAATGTTGGTGTGGCAAGCGATATGTGAGTTGTATTATGTGAAAGCATTATTATTATATCATTGTTTGATATCAAATATTATTTGCTTTCTGTTTATTATTAATTTTGTGGGTAGTTCATAGAAATTTTTGTAATTTCAACGAATTTATTTTGTATGGAATGTTATATTAATAATATCTTCAAGTTATGATTTTGGATGATAATTGGAAACATAGTGACATTTTGATTCTAAAACCCCACTTGAAATTATTCATTAATATGATGGTTGTGTGTGCAAAATGGATGCATAAATGATATGCATTAATAATTCGTGCAAATATGTCTGATATGTTCAGATCAAATGGCTTCAGTCACAAAGAGCATAGTTGCTGAGCTAAACAAAGGTGAGAAGCTCGATGGCAATAAATATGAAATATGACACATAAAAATTCAATATGTGCTGGAAGAGCAAGAGGCACTAAAAGCTTTTAACCTAACCATGGTAGAACTTGAAGAAAGAAACATTGCACAGCACAAAAGAGATAAAGATACATTTGTTGCATGGAAAAGAAAGAATTCTCTTGCTCGCATTACGTTGCTGAGTAGTATGGAAAATGACATCATCCAGGAGTTCAGGCGTTTTGAGAATGCCAAGAAATGTGAGAAGCGTTGGTAGCAAGGTTTGGTCATACTTTGGTAACTAGACTGAGACAACTCACTATTAGGTTTGACTCTTATAAGAAGTCGCATGGTCAAACCATGAAGCAACACTTTAGAAAGATGTCAAACATGATTAATGAACTGAAATATGTTGGCCATGTCCTGACTGATGAGCAGCAAGTGCAAGTAGTGATTCGTCCCTTACCTCATGTTGACACCTAATTTTTTGCCCAAATTATTGCATATAGATTAATTAATTTTAAAAAAAAAAAAAAAAAAAAGATTAAAAAAGAAAAAAATTAAAAAAAGAAAAAAAAGTTGTGGCCAATGATCTAAATGTGACTAGCCAAGCCTAGGAGGTCAGATTGGAATTCAAATGAGAATTTGGGGCCAAAATGCAATTTCCAAAAGTCGAGGTTCCAATTCGCAAATTTTGCAAAATTTGCGCCCGAGCCCTTAAATCATCATCTTGGTCATCAATTAAGTTGAAATTGAATTTGGGCCAAGTAGAATCAATCAAATTGAGCCAAAAAGACCACATTTGTATTGAATTGGGTATTTTCGGATAAGAAAATGGCCAACTTTGAGGGACTTTTTGCAAAATTGGGTGGGCACAATTGCGAAAAATGGTCAAGATCTTAAACTACTATACATGAACTTTCTAATTGATCAAAAAACGCAGCCAAATTAGTGGATTAAAGCACTCAAATCAGCAGCCAAAACTCAGTCCACGAGTTGGTCTTAATCTGGAGTTGCTGAGTAAGCAATTTGGTGGCCCCACCATATCCTCCTCAGCTGCCTAACCAGCCCGATCTTTGCACGTGATGGAAGACCATATATAGCAGTGCAAGTGGACGGAAATTGGCCAAGGATAAGCTCCTGACAGCACCGGAAAATCGCAGCAAAACCTGCACACTCAACAGCTGCAGAATTAAAAATTTGGCTAAGTCAGGAGAGTGGGTGGACTAGCTCAGTTGGCAGGCTTGGTAGGGGGCCAAAAAGCTGACCAAAAATCCCTCAATTCATGGGATAAGATCAATGAAGCAAGGTCTTTCAAGAGAGGAGAGAGAGGAGACGAGAGGGAGAGGAGAGAGCTCGGAATCGTCCCCCAAAGAGGCCCTCAGAAGCAACTCCAGGAAAGCAAACCCAGAAATTCCAGATCAACCTCCAGAGAGAAAAGGAAATTTTTGCAAACTTGCAGTCAAAATTAGCCAAAACCTTAAACTAGAGAGTGAAACTTCACTCAAAGATCTTTCCATCCATAGGTCGCACGTCCAAAATGGAGATCGGGAAGGCCTCCTAAAGCCCCCCGAAACAGTGCCCTCCTGGCGGGCCAAAGGAAGTCTGAAAATTTTTCTTAAGTGTTGAGCCCGGTTGGTCACGAGTGAGAGGAAGCGAGTGTTTTTGAGAAAGTTGAGAGACAAATGAGGAAAACTATGAGTTCAAAACCAAACTATAATACATATAGTTTGGATTGGTGTCAAGTTTTTCAACAAAAGAGGTTTTAAAGCTTGATTTTGGAGGTCAATAATAACCTTCGTTATCAGTTCTTTATTTGCAGATCTTGTTTTCCAGTTGAAGAAGCCAACTTCCACAGGCCCCCGAGGATAATTTGTCGGTTTCATCGGCCAATAACCACTTGAAAAGGAAACTAGGAAGTATGGTAAGCATCCTAGATGTACGTATGTTCGATTTTGAGCATGTTGTGATCATGAAAATCAAGAGGGAAGCCAGCCCGAAAAACTGATTTCTGAGGTTGAAATTTTTCTAAGTGTCTGAAATCTCTTCAAGAGTGTTGCATGTGTGCTTCTTGGAGAGGTCGTTTTGATGTTGTTCGGTGGGTCATTCTCTGTGACGTTTATTGCATTTGAAAGCTCATGTTACCTACTTTCACTCGGATCAAGTAATGTTTCCTTTAGATCTCGTATGCGATGAGTGTTGGGGCTTGAATATGGGCATGCAACCTGTTTGCTTTCAAACCCAGATTTCAAAATCAGCTCAACCCACATATTTGAGGCCGATTTTAGCTTGGTTCTTGTGTGTTGTAGGCTATGATTTCTATCTAATATTGCTCATTGCATGTGGTAGTATAATCTTGATGCTTTAGTTCCACATAAGATTGCTCATGGGTGAAGATTGAAGGCCGCAAACATGGCCCGAGGAAGCTGATTTGAGATGATTTGATGCACGCCAAGTGTTCAACAAAATGCGCAAACCAAGTTTCGATATTGAAACGGTTAATTTGAGCTTGATTATTGTGATATTCATGTGATGTGTTACTCCATGTTAGCATAGATCGGCTTAAAGAATTTATTATTATTTAAAAAAAAATAATTAAAAAAGAGAAAAAATATGAAATTTCCAAAAATGTCAAAAAATGTTAGATATCATCAAATTAGGATAGAAATGACATATATGAAATTTTCCTAATTTTAAAAGGTCATTTTCCTAATTTAATGCTATTTTTGGTATTTTATAACCATTTTTGTAAATAATCTATTTTGCGTAGATTAAAACTATTTAAAGTAATTTCATGCACATAGAGCAATTTCATGCATATTTGAATTCTCATTTTGCTCATGGGGGTCCTGTCCCGGGGCGTGATAACAAGGCCATGTAATATTATTTGCCCGACTTGTATCGGGTTTACCTTTTCCGCATTTATTTTCAAGTCATTTCAATTTCTTGGATGTTTACTTACGCTCCGCTTTTCATTAATTTGAGTGTAAATTTCTCTTCTAAATTATGTTAGGATTAGTCTAGACATTAAAAAAAAACTAAAAAACATTTGCATGGACACTTAGTGGTTTCATAAAGATTATAATTGATAATCAAGATTGTGTGGCCATTTAGATAAACAACCTTCCAAGTTAGTGGTGCTTTTGCAAGGCGCTAATAGAAACATTGCGCAAACAAGTCCCCGTTCCTAGAAATCTCTGGTTGCGTATGAATCGAGGCAACACTCCCGTGTCTTGATTGGTTTCTAGCCGACCCCAATAGGCTAGTGGCGACTCCTAGAATTACATAGGTTGTTAAGAACTAAAAAACGAATCCAACGTTGCGCGAGGTATGGGCTTGGGAGAGCCTGCGCCTAATCTAGGGCCATTGGCCCACCTCTTTAGGCAAATACCCCTAAACCTTTTTCTTTTTCCCCGGACGGAAAAAAAGAGGTCGTGACACCTCAGAGTTAGGAGCATGTGAAGGTGCACCTGACCCATAATGAGAATATCAAAATATTTGAGGATGCAGTGCATCATCTTGAGTTGGAAGAGGATCGCCTCTTGGCGGTTAAGCCGGAAGCTGAAATTTATCATGTTGGTTCTAGCTCACATGGAGCTTCGAGCTCCAAGCACAAACGTCCTAACTGGTTCAATAAAGAGAAAGGCAATGAAGCAGGTCTTTCAGGGAAGAAACCTAAGCTTCACCAACATGAAAGAGGAAAGCGTCCTTGAATAAAGAAGCTTACAAGGGTGAAGTGTTACAATTGTAACAATAAAGGTCATTATGCTCGCGACTGTCATGAGCCAAAGAAGGTATACACTCCTTGTACTTTTCAAAACTTTGCTTATATGTCAAGTTATGTATTCTTAACTAAATCTAATCATTTGTGGACTGTGGATTCAAGAGCGACAAACCATATAGTGTAGCGAATGATAGAGAATCCTTTGTGGAATTCTACCAATTGGAACTAAATGGATCTATGTAGGAAATAACTCCATAGCAGAAGTAAAAAGAATTGACATCTGTCAATTGAACATGTATGGTGGACGCACTTTGTTCCTACATGATGTGTTGTATACTCCGGAGATTCATCGAAATTTAGTATTTGTTTTAGTGTTTGTTAAACTTGATTTTAATATGAACTTCCATATTAGTGGTGTGGATTTGTATTTGGATATAAATTACCATGGTTGTGGTTATTTTCTAGATGGTTTTATTGTATTAAATGTTGACTATAGTAATATCAATGTTTGTTATTGCCTTTTCACGTCTCATAATTCATATGATAATGATGTGAGTGTGTGGCATGCTAGACTTGGTCACATTGGCCAACAACGTATGAACAGACTAGCCAAAGAGGGTTTGTTAGGCAATATTGAAAAAGTCGATTTGCCCATATGTGATCATTGCCTAGTAGGGAAAATGACAAGAAAACCATTTGGAAAATGTAAAAGAGCTTAATTTCCTTTGCAATTAATCCATTCTGACGTCTGTGGTCCGATAAATGTGAGAGGAAGGCATGGGGCTGTTTATTTCATCACATTTATAGATGATTATATTTGATTCGGATATGTCTATTTGATTTCCCATAAATTTGAAGCATTGAGTTGTTTCAAAAGATTTATGAATTTGGTAGAAAATCAATTAGATAAAAAAATAAAAGTATTGCGATCCGATCAAGGTCGAGAATATTTATCTGATGAGTTCAAAAAATTATGTGATGAAAAAGGAATAGAAAAATAATTTTCTATTCCATATACTCCTCAACAAAATGGTGTTGCAAAGAGAATGAACAGAACCCTATTGGAAATGGTTAGGTCCATGATGGCGCATGCTAACTTACCTCTCACTTTTTAAAGTGATGCGTTGTTAACTGTTACCTATATACTTAACCGAGTGCCTTGCAAATTAGTTACTTCCACTCCATATGAGTTATGGATAAGTAGAAAACCAGACTTAAGTTTTCTTAAACCATGGGATTGTGCTGCCTATACTCATGAGCCTTCTCACAAGTTTGGGAAATTGGGTCACAGAGGAAAGAAGAGTATTTTCATAAGATATTCTAAACACTCGAAAGGGGGAAAGTGGAAGTATAATTGAATTCAAATCACGGGATATTACATTCTTAGATAATGAATTTCCTAAGAAGAGCAAAATAAGTGAGGATTACTCGCTATTTGAAATCTTGGATCCAGATAATGAATTTAATGGAGTTCGTCCAAGTGGGAGTAACATGAGAAGTGATTAATTTAATTCAACTCACTCTCAATTATAACCACTTAATGAGATGATATCGTCATTATTTAATCCGAGTGGGAGTATGATGGGGAATGATGTGCAAAGTGTACAATCTCCCATACGGCGAACAAGTCATAAAAGTATTCCCCGTCGACGTTTTGACATTGAAGGGGAAACTTTTATGGTTGCTCCACAAGAAGAGGATGAGTCAAGAAATGTTGATGAGTCTCTAAATTGCCATAGTAAGAAAAAAAATGGATGCATGCAATGGAAGAGGAGATGGAGTCAGTGAAGTCAAACAAAGTTTGGGAACTGGTTGGTCTTCCAAAATGACGCAAAGCCATTAGGAACAAGTGTGTTCTCAAAATAAAACGTAAAACTGATGGCTCGATAGAAAGATATAAAGCTCGCATTTTGGTCAAGGGGTATAATCAATAGGAATGAATTGATTATGAAGAAACATTTTCGCCTATAGTGAAATTTATCTCAATTCGCATTATTCCGGCAATAGTGGCAAGTATAGATCTTGAGTTACATCAAAATGATGTAAAGACTACTTTCCTCAATGGAGAATTAAAGGAACAAATATATATGAAACAACCCGCTAATTTCATTATAGAAGGCCAAGAAGGAAAGGTGTCACGCCCTGAACCCCGAGACACGTGAAACAACCCACCGTGGTCGTGAAAATGCGACATTCCCAAGTAGTGTCGCCGACCCCAATTTACCATTTTAATGCGCGAGCGGAACATACTAAGAAAACCCCTTACAAAAGCATACGGGATAGGAACAACAGGAACATCAATTCAAAATCAAACAACATACTTTCATACATCATCATCATTACAAGGTTTATGAACATCAACAGGATCCAGAGACTATGCACCAAAAATGGGTCAGAGTATATGTGCATCAAAAAGGGGTCACCTACACAACATGGATCAGCCCACCAAAAGAGGAACAAATCCTACTAGTACTAATCGGACTCGCTCGGCGATCCTACTTCCTCCATCACTGACAACGCTGGGTCCGGAGACGATGGGTCATCCACCCTACCATCAGGAAGGTCAGCTACACCCTCACCCAGGATAGCATCCATCACAGCCAGCGGGATATCAAAGCTGTCAAGTGGACCAATCCTAAAGCCATTGGCCCCAAAACGGAACCAAACCTTATACCTATGGGGTACCCTAACATCTTCAGTCTCCTGGATCCATACAGTAGTCCTGATCAACTCGTAGACCCAATGGCTCCCATGATCAGGAAAGGTGTGCACCTGCTCAATAATCGTATTTGCCGGATGCCATTCTTCTCTAGGGTCCCGCCATCTACGGTCTGTAATATTTTCCCCCAATGCCCGGATGAGACTTTGTCTCGTGAAGTTCACCCCTCCTAAACCCCTATTAGAAAGTAAATACGCCCCAAAGTAGCTTAGCCACGACATCAAGAAGACTTACCTCGTCATAGCCCTCATCTGCAGGTTAGCACAGTTTATATAATTCAATAATGTGCAATTCTAATAACTCAACAACGGAAGTACAATCACATCATCAGGACAGCTCAATCACGGGGATCGTCTCAGCGATCAATCGACTCGGCCGATTACATGTCATTCTAGTAAATCAATTACTGCTCCCAATCTCGACCCTATAGGAAGGTTTAATAACCAGTGGCAATCACGGCCTCACTCGGCACGACCTGCAATTAGGTGGTAGTTCACGGCCTCATTAGGCACGACCTCTCATAGGTGGTCTATCACGGCCTCACTGGGCACGACCTCTCATAGGTGGTCAATCACGGCCCCATTAGGCACGACCTCTCTTTGGTGGTTCATCACGGCCCTATTAGGCACGATCTCTCATAGGTGGTTAATCACGGCCCCATTAGGCACGACCTTTAATAGGTGGTTAATTACCACCAATCTTCCATCAATTTCAACACTCGGATTTTATAAAGAATCCCTATCTATCGCAATCACACTCAATTTGCCTCAATTAATCATCAATTTCAAATTCTACAAGCAAAGCAACGATCGGCACGAAATTCGAGCAACTAGGGTCAAAATAAATTTTTCGAGTTTTTTTTTTATAAATAATATTTTAATGAATTTCGGAATAAGATATATTATTAAGTAATCCAACAATTTCGAATCATTTATTTAAATCATAAATAAACTCCTTTATGTCACATCAAGGTTTATTTTAAAAATAAACATACTTAACCATTAAACTAAACACCATTTACCTTAATTAATCACTTTAATATAATCCATAACTAATTAAGCCAATCTATCCACCTATCTCAATCAACTTAAGTTAAACATACTTAGCGCATCATTAACTCGCTAATCGCGGATTAGTGAGGTAAACTCACCGGAATCACTTTCCGACGAGTCTCCGACGAAGAGCACGACGACGCCGATGACAAATCTACACGGATCAACACCAAATGAGCATTACAAGGGGACCAAAATGAGCTCGAAAGAGGCTAGATCTTGCTGGTTTTTCCAGCAACTAACCAAGCTTGAAGGGTGGCGGAACGGCGGCCGAACGGACGGGGAAACGGCAGAGGAGAACCGGTGACAGCTCGTGCAACGACCGGCGGAGGCTTGAGCGGACGATCAGCGGCGACGGGAGCTTCGATGGACGGTGACCAGCAGCGGACGAAGAGGCGACGGTGCGATGGGGACACGACGAGTGCGCGCGAGGCTTCGCACGCGGACGAGCGGCGACGGGGACGGCGTGCGACGGCGAAGGCGACGACAAAGGCAAGCGGTGGCGACGGTCGAGCGGCGAAGGCGGACGGAAAGGGGGGTGGTTTCCGCTGGTTTTCTCTCCTTCGGTTTCCCTCCCAATCTCTCTCCTCTCAAGCTTGAAGATGATGGAGACAAGGGGGAAGTGACATCCCCACTTTTGGTGAGCCAATTGGCTTGTGACACTTGTCAAGCTCTCCTTGAATTTGGCCTCCATCATGACATCACCTGCTGATGTCATTCTCCACTAATTCAAATCCTCCATAACATTTTCCAATAGGTTCACTTTCATTTTCTGCCGGGGTCCAAGTTCTTGTACATTCAATTACTTCAATTTCCATCAATTCTCTTCTAATTGAGTCCAAATTAAAGTCCACAAAAATTATCCCATGATCCTAATAAGATGTGTGACATGACCGAGCTTCCGACTTCTAAATTCAATCTCAAAATTTTCGGTTGAATTCAATCTGGTGCGATTTCAGCGCGCCTAATCCACTGAGTGGCTTTTAGGGAAATTTTCTTGCATCTGACCCGACGGTGATCAGTCCCCAAGTCTGTCGCGGTAAAATTCCTTAATCACCTCCCTCAATAGACTAGTTCCCTCGTGAGTGGCCAACTCTGAGAGACGAACTATATGCACAATTGAATTGCCCGACTCAATTGACTGAAAATAAAATTGAGAAAAATCGGGATGCCACAAAAGTTATGTTGACTTTTGAGATCGATATACGGCCTTAAGCAGTCGTCGAGACAATGGTATATACGTTTTCATAATGCCAAAATGACATATGATTTTACAATGATAGATGGGGATCATTGTGTATATATCAAAAGATCCAAAGATCAATTTGTGATCATATTATTATATGTTGATGATATACTAATTGCCGGAAGCAATATGGGTGATTAATACTTGCATACATTCTTGGAGTTAAGATTTCAAGAAATCGTTCGAGATCGTTCGAAGAGATCATTATCTCTTTCGCAAGAAACATATATAAATAAGGTTCTTGAACGATTTCGTATCCAAGATTGTAAACCCATTGATACTCCTATTGCAAAGGGTGAATGATTGAATCATAGACTGTGTCCAAGGACTCTACAAAAGAATGAACAAATGAAACATGTTCCTTATGCTAATGCTGTTGGGAGCTTAATGTACACTATGATGTGTACAAGACCTAATGTATGTTTTGCAGTTGGAATGGTGAGTAGATACCAATCCAATTCAGGTCAAGCACATTGAAAGGCCATTAAAAGAATACTGAGGTATCTGAAGAGAACTGCTGATTACAAGCTAAATTACCAAGGAAAGAATCTGCGACTTGAAGACTATTCAGATATTGATTGGGGAGGAGATTTAGATGAAAGAAAATCTACCTCTAGTTGCGCTATATCTTGGAGCAGTAAGAAGCAAACGTGTATAGCCTTGTCCACGATGGAAGTTGAGTTCATGGCATTATCAGCAGCAGTACAAGAAGGTGTTTAGCTTAAGAGATTTTTGGATAATTTAGGTATTATTGGGTATACTGCAAATCCATTATTGGTTAACTGTGATAGCCAAGTAGCTATAGCGTATACCAAAGATCTAAAATATCATGACAAGACCAAACACATAAATACTAAGTATAATTTTGTCAAGGATATGGTTGCATGAAAATATGTGAACTTACATTACATATCTACGCATAGAATGGTAGTAGATCCTATAACAAAGCCAATACCTAGAGATGTAATTTGTGATCATGTAAAATCTCTAGGACTGCGTAGAGGCTTATGTACTGAATATTGTAATTTCCCTGAAGTGTTCACATTTAATGAATTTGTGTTTTTTTCATCATTAATGCCTATAAATTTTTGTTTGACGTTTATGCATCTTAATACTCAGTGAATTATATTAAGTTGAAAAAATATGTCAAACAGATAAAAGATTAGTCCACTCACACGGGTAATTGTCTCTATTTACTGTGTGATAAATAGAGTTGAGACAGTTTTTAAGCTTATTATCTAGGTGATAATCGAGAGCTCAAGCTTAAAATACATAAGTCACCTTAACTGAGTGTTAAGATGAGGACATCATATTTACTATGTCTGAAAGTAAAATTACATACATATTTTACTTTATCTGTTTATGATGCCAGATGTGAGTTCTAATGAATTCCGTGAATGAGTAGATATGTGCACTCAAGTTAGACATTATGTATGTATGAACTATCATCTGTACGATATTGATGATGTAGACATACACTTAATGGGAAATGAGTTAATACTGTAATACGTATTTCATACTATATATTTCATACTACGTATGCATGAGATGACCGATAAGAGTGGCAAAAGTTTGATCTAAATTTTTATCCCATGTGAGACTCTTGAGGAAAATAATTCCTCAATTTAGTGCCCTAATGACTCTTACTTATTCTTAAGATTTCTATTTAGTGTTTGTTATCTTAGGATGTTGTCAATAATCATGAATTGATTCGATCTAATGGGACATTTCTAGAAAAGTAAGCTGAAATGAAATTGAGAGTTTAAAGGAAAGAGGAATATCAAATTTGGATAATCACATTCTAAGTTTTGTATTCATCGGTCGACCAATTATGACTGTCTTTGGATAATCGTAATTGTGAATACAATATATCATTATTTAAAAAGAGATTAAGAGAGATAAATAAATGTGATCGATCGATCTAGGGTATTGCATATTAAATCTACTTAAAGTGTGATGCCCATTATGAGCTGCTATATATTCCTAACAGATGTATGACAACGAGCTCTCAAAGTATGTTGGTCGCATGGATTATTCATTGGTATGAACGTTGTAGAGAGGTAAAGAGGATCCTATTCGGCCCATTATGTGCAAGTAAAAGATGATAGTTTTATTTATTTATGTTAATGGGCCTTAGAGGGCCCGTCCGCCCATGTTGGGCCTAAAAGCCCGGCCCGCAAGAAAATGGCTCATGGAAGAACAACTGCGATGTGAAAGGTTGCGTTGATTAGATATGAGGGGTTGTGTCTTTTGGGGGAACGTTACACATTGAAGAGTTACGTCTATTGGGGAAGACGTAAAAGAGAAAAGAAAAAAAGGGATCACACCCCCTTTAGACGTACGCGTCTTTTTCACTCTCTCTCTCCCTCAAAAAGAAGAAAATAGAAAGAAACAGTACGCTATGTTTTTCTCCCCCTAATAGCAACAACATGCTCCTTGATAAAACGGGATCAGTTTTTCTTCCTCAAATCAACATCGGTGTTTAATCCGTGGACAATAAGGTATGTTCGTTTTAGAGGTTCGATTTAGTATCGAATTCGTTTTAGAGAATCAGTAATTCCCAACACATGGTTTAAGACCCAACTTGCACGCAAAACTTAAGGAAAGATGCCGAATAGAAGATTGGAGAATGAAGCTATGGAAGCCCCAAAGCGAAACAATTAATTAGTTGTTTGTACGGTCTGAAGAATCTAACTCGTGTTGTGTGTTTATTACACACTTGTATCTAAAAAATAGATACAATCCTTCTCATTACATATTAGTAAAAATGTGCATACGTTGTGCGTATGCAGAAAAATAGACATCTAAAAGATTTTGCAGAATCATATTTATAAAAATACAAAGAAATTAATAGTATGATATGAAAAGGTTTTTATCGAGTACCAAAATTGATGTGGGTTTTACATTCTCCCTTATAGCTTGTCCCATGATTTTTTTTCAATTATGCCTGTGAATCAATATCATAATACCTTAATCCAAATTTCTTAAATTTAAGTGCAAATCCGAGGTGCTAGTAATGACAACGTAAAAAAATGGAAGCACTTCTTCTCATTACATAGTACAAAAAAATGCACACACGACAAAAAATTGACGATTAAATCTTTTTAAAAGAGTGGCTTATGGTGAAAAGCATAAAAAAGAAATTAAAAGTTCATGAATCATATTGCATAAATTAAAATTTTGAGAATCCTATTACATATTTGACTAAAATTTATAAACTATATTGAACAAAATAAAATTTCAGAGATATATTTTTATATTAAAATAAAATTTAATGACCATTTGTGTCATTTTCTTAGTTATAAAACGGATATAAATTATGATACAATATGAATAAATTGTACATATATAATTGCATGTGAGTAAAATAATAACGACATAAAGAATAGAGACGTTTCTAATCGCTCCATAATACGCGCAAAAATGCACGCACCTTGAATGTATTAAAAAAAAAAAAACCGAAATCTAGATTTTTCTTATAACGAAATGCAAGAATTATGAAAAAGGAAAGGAATTATGATACATACAAATAAATTGGGCCCATAAACGAGTGGAAAGAGAGAAAAATATATATTTTCTGGGTCGGTTAGAGAGAGAACATATTTCCTAATTGGAACTTCGTTGGGAATGTTATTCGGAAGCGGATCAAAAGGGGATTCGACGAGCCTGCAATCTGACGGAGGCCTTTCAGCTCGTTCCCAAACTGAATCACGGCGCCTCAATTCGCCCGACTTTTGCCTCCATCGTCAATCTCTCAATCTCTCAATCTCTCGATCTCCATCTCCATCTCGATCGATCGGAACCGGAAGGAACGGAAGAGGTGGGCGGGGGATGACTCTCAGGAGGACTAGACATAGAAAATAGACATGACTGAGCAGAAGAAGCAGCAGCAGCAGCAGCAGCGGCAGCAGCAGCTCCCTCTTCCCCACCACCAGCCGGTCCAGCCCCAGCCCCAGCCCCGCATGGAGCTCGACGTCGATTCTTTTCTTAATTCCCAGAACGACCCCCACCGCCACCGCGGCGACGACGACGACGACGACGGACGACGGAGAAGACGACGGAGAAGACTGGAGTTCCTTCCCTCACCGGACCATCGAAGAAATCCTCAACGAGTCCCTCTCCGACTCTTCTCCTTCTCCTTCTCCCCCTCCGTCCCCGCCCCGGCCGCGACGCCAACCCTCCACCGGCGCCGTCTCCTTGGATGATGACTCCAGATCCCCGGCGCCCCCACCACCTGGGCCCACCCCTCCGTTGCCTGACGATAACAGGCCTGCTTCTTCCAATTATCGACCGAAGCCTCCCGATTCCGCCCCCTGGGCACCCTCTTCCTCTAGGCAGCTGCCTTCCCTGTTTGGCGGGGTGAGGTCCAATGCCAAGCCGGGGGCTGCGCTCGCCGCCGCCGCTGCCGCCTCCCGCTCGCTCCCTACCCCTCACGCCGCCGCTCTCAAGTCCCGCCGGGCCCTCCTCGCTCCTTCCTCCTCCTCCTCCTCCTCCGCCTCGTCTTTTCCTTCCATCTCCAATTCCCATGAGGCCTTGGACTCTTCCGTCGAGGCGCTCCATGGCTTGGATGGTCAGTTGACGTTGCAGCCCAAGGACGTTGCCGAGGGCGATGATAGCACAATGGGCGATTTCCAATCCGCTTTAGGGCATGCCGTTGATCCTGCTCCTGAAGATCGCCTTGATGCGGAATCTCCTGCACTTGAGGAGGAGGAGGAGGAGGAAGAAGAAGAGGCATTGGTTAGCTCCCCTCCTGCCCAACAAGATTCCACTGTCGAGTCCCATGCAGATTCCGCTCCTCAGGTTGACCAGGTCGCTGACGGTTCGCCTGTGGAACACGAGATAATCGCCGACGACGCTATGGCACTCTCAATTGCCAACGATCCCCGCGAGAAGGATGCAGGAAACGAGGGAGCTCTTGAAAAGCAAGGCCTTTCTGAAGATAGGGATAATTCGAGCTCAGCGGCTGACATAGATGAGCTCGTCCAAGAGAGAATTGAGGAGTTGGAAAGCAAGAGGATGAGCGAGAAGCCCGAGAAGAAACCGCAGAAGAAGCCTCTCGAGTTGGCTGAAGAGATTGAGAGGAAACAGGCGTCCACAGGTCTCCACTGGGAAGAGGGTGCAGCGGCTCAGCCAATGAGGCTTGAGGGTGTCCGCAGGGGATCCACCACATTGGGATACTTCGATGTTGATTCCGACAATGCTATTACCCGGACCATTTCTTCTCAGGCATTCAGACGTGACCATGGCTCCCCCCAAGTCTTGCGGGTTCATCCTAATTTCGTTGCCGTTGGCATGTCAAAAGGGGTCATCCTTGTTCTGCCTTCTAAGTATTCTGCCACTCAGGCTGACAACATGGACGCCAAGGTGCTTTTTTTTCCTCGTTTGTATTTAGTAATGACAACGTTGACGGATGTTTTACTCATATGTCAATGAGCTTTATCAAGGACTTTGCAATGTTACTTCTTATTAAGTGACTGCTAACTCTTGAGTCAACAAATCAAGAGCACTGAAGCATGACTTCATAATGGAATTGTGCTTTTTCATGTGCGCTTAAGGTTCGCAATGGCCAATACGCTATTCAAGGAGAATTATGTGCAGGTGCTGATGACGCGCCTGCTATTGAACTCCAAACCAGAAAGGACTTATTCATCTGATTTGTCATCTGCCAACTCTAGGAACTTCCTCTCACAGTTCTTGTGGATATATCGGATTATTCTTGCTTCTGCATGGAGTATTGGCACGATAAATCCTCAAAAGTAAATTTTTTGGAGACATGAGTTGGTAAATTTGGGCCTGTCCTGCCTTTTTGAGCTAAAAGACTGTTTCTTCTTTAATTTGCATTCTCCATAGCATTTCCGCCTTTTCCACAACCCCTGGTATATATCCCATTTGCGGCCTCTCAGTTTTGGCCTCCTTTTAAGAGATGGTGCTCATTGTCACATTAAGTATATACAGGGAAGGGAAGTTTCTGTGAGCTTACGTTTACATACAGCCAAATTAGCTAGCTTGAAAGAAGAATTCTTCGGGTCATTCCAATTTCCACTATGAGTCCGCATGCATAGTGTCTTGGATTATTGTCATGGTGCTGCATTCTTCTTTTAGTTCTGCATTACTTTTCTGGTTATCATTTTGCTCACCAATAAATGTTCCAGATGATGATTCTTGGGTTGCAAGGGGATCGATCTCATGCCTCAGTAACTTCCATGTGCTTCAATCAGCAGGGAGACCTGCTCTTAGCTGGTTATGGTGATGGGCATATTACAGTCTGGGATTTGCAGAGAGGCTCAGCTGCCAAAATTATTAGTGGGGAACACACGGCACCAGTAGTACACACACTGTTTCTAGGCCAGGATTCTCAAGTTACTCGTCAATTTAAGGCAGTTACAGGTGATAGCAATGGACTGGTTTTGTTGCATACTTTATCAGTAGTTCCCTTGCTTAATCGGTTCTCCGTCAAAACGCAGGTCAAACACTTTCTAGACATTAAGCGATACTTTTATTTTATTTGAGATAATTGTGGATGCTCATGATGTGCATTCTTCTTGTGCCAATTGAAACAGTGTCTCCTTGATGGTCAAAAGACTGGGACTGTCCTATCAGCGTCACCTCTTCTGTATGATGAATTTTTTGGAGTGGTTTCAACGTCCTCCCTGGGGAACAGTAGTGCTTCAAGTAGCAGTATTGGTAGCATGATGGGAGGTGTTGTTGGGCCAGATGCTGGTTGGAAACTATTCAATGAAAGCACCTCTTTGGTTGAAGAAGGTGTGGTCATATTGGTCACCCACCAAACTGCTCTGGTGGTATGAAGTCCTCAGATAATAGCGCAAATTCCATGTACTTGTAAACTTTGTTTCAATTCTTACTCTGTCCTGGAGGTTTATTCATCATGATTGTTTGGAATTGAATTTCATTTCTGCAGGTAAGACTCAGTCCTGCTTTAAAAGTTTATGCAACATTGGCTAGGCCAGATGGTGTTCGGGAGGGGTCCATGCCATATACTGCATGGAAGTGTGTGGTGCAAGCATATGGTTCTCCTGATGGTACGTATTCATCCAATGTTTAATTTGACATCTGTTGAATCAGGACTTCTAAAGGTTGTAGCTTTTGCAGAAAATGCTCCCGAAGCAGCCACTGAACGAGTCTCATTGCTTGCTATAGCTTGGGATCGGAAAGTTCAAGTTGCTAAGCTGGTCAACTCGGAACTAAAAGTTTATGGGAAGTGGTCTCTTGACAGCACGGCCGTAGGAGTTGCCTGGTTAGATGACCAGGTTTGTGTCACGTGTTCTCAGATTTCAACTCTCCACTAGGGGAGTGTTTTCATAACAATGTGAACAGCGTTAGTGACAGAGGGCTTTATACTTCTCAGATGCTCGTGGTTCTGACAGTTGATGGACAGCTTTGCTTATTCTCAAGGGACGGTAATATGATTCACCAGACAAGTTTTGCTCTTGATGGTGTTGCTGGAGATGATCTCATGGCATATCATACACACTTCAATAATCTGTTTGGAAACCCTGAGAAAGCTTATCACAACTCTATG
Organism: Eucalyptus victrix; assembly: GCA_016097545.1. Taxonomy (NCBI): domain Eukaryota; kingdom Viridiplantae; phylum Streptophyta; class Magnoliopsida; order Myrtales; family Myrtaceae; genus Eucalyptus; species Eucalyptus victrix. The sequence continues at coordinate 38,097,116 of CM027838.1, forward strand.
GCTGTGAGGGGCGCATCTATTTACATCCTTGGACCTGTCCATCTTGTTATTTCACGCCTCCTACCTTGGAGGGAAAGGATTCAGGTTTTACGGAAAGCGGGTGATTGGATGGGTGCCTTGAACATGGCTATCACACTGTATGATGGCCAAGCCCATGGGGTCATTGACCTCCCTAGGACACTGCAAGCTGTTCAAGATGCCATAATGCCTTACCTGGTGGAGTTGCTTTTTTCGTATGTAGATGAAGTATTTTCTTATATTTCAGTGGCATTTTGCAATCAAATTGGCAAAGTACAACAAATGGATGACCACATGACTAGAAGCAGTTCCGTACGTAATGAAATAAAAGAACAATTTACCCGTGTCGGTGGTGTTGCTGTTGAATTTTGCGTACACGTCAACAGAAAGGACATTCTTTTTGATGAGATCTTCTCCAGATTTGTTGCTGTTCAACATAGAGGTATTCTTGCATGTCTATTGTTAGTCCTCTTTTTGAGAAGCAAAAACTAGCCATATCCTACGTTCTGTATTGTGAAGATGAATTTATAGTATCTCGCTAATTGTGAGAATTTGTGGAACCACTGTCAACTATTTAAAAAAATTAAGCTATCAGATGAAGGTATGATTAAGTATTTAATAACTCTCCCTCTCATGCGTAGGCTGGACTTTGAGCTAAGCCTAAAGTGTGGAAATATATAATTGGGAGGCAAATATGGGCCTAGAAAGATTTGAACTTAGGACCTCCTGCTGTGATACCATGTGAAAATTTGTGAGACCATTGACAACTATTCTAAAAGCTTGAGTTGTTAGATAAAGACGCGATTAAGTATTTAATTACTCTAACACTAATGATAGATGAAAGGAAATCCTCATGAGAGTAGATCCTTGTCTCATCCTGGTGATAATCATAACATACTACCACCAGAAGCTGGGAAATTGTTTTTAACATTATTGTGAATATTCTCTGTACTTTCTATATTTTATGGGGCCTCCTAGAAACTGATTTCTGTGATGAAACCTTGTACTAGTTCACCTAGCACTTTTCTTGTGGCCTTATTTTCACTCACAGAAGAAAAGAAAACCGGCATGCTATAATTTTCTTACAGTGTCCAATCTTGAGAAGTGTAGGATTTTCAAATGTAGCGACCTTATCGGAAGTTGTGGTTTTGAAGTTAGATTGCAATGTGATAATGACTTGATCTATGTGTTTGGTGTCTCACCTAGAATCCAATCTGTTTTATTTCCCCTTTTGTGTCATTTTCTGCGATCTACTTACCCACATTGAACATCACATGTTTGCAACTAGCATTCAACTGTAATTTTGCTAGCACAAGGTATGTATATGGCTTCTATTATCCTACGATAATATTGTTGTATGTGCTTCCATTGTGATGCTTCTAGGTGCAACTTGTTTATCTACCGACAGGTAATGAATGTTTGATACTAACAATACTCTATGTTATATCTAGACACTTTCTTGGAGCTTTTGGAGCCGTATATATTGAAGGATATGCTCAGTTCTCTACCTCCTGAGGTATCTTTATAGTGTTTAATCATATAAAACCTGCCAATTATGTAAAGGTAGAGTTCAAACTGCACTCAATGGGGCATTTTACTATAGATAATGCAAGCATTGGTGGAACACTATAGCAGCAAAGGGTGGTTACAGCGAGTTGAACAGTGTGTCCTTCACATGGACATATCTTCATTGGATTTCAATCAGGTCTGCAGATTTTTCAAGATAATTTCTGGAAAGTTATTTAGGTTCATCCGTTAAGAACAGTTTTTGTGATTTTCTCCTTGTAGGTTGTTAAATTATGCCGGGAGCATGGGTTATATTGTGCATTGGTGTATCTTTTCAACCGAGGATTGGATGATTTCAGATCACCTCTGGAGGAGTTGTTGGTAGTCTTTTGCAAGAGTCCAAAGGAGAGTGCTGCTGCCCTTGGGTATGTTGCCTTGATGGCTTTCTATTTTTGCTGATGCATGCATAACTCTTGGATTTTTGTTTAGTTAGATCTTCTTCTCATATTTTTCATGATATGCCACTTGTTCTTGGCTGAAGTGTACGCTGTTATAGTATCAAACCAGAGCACCTACCCAAGCTCATCAGATGCTTCTGAATCTGAGATGAGCCTGAAGATTTTTGAGTGTGATGATGTTTTAGTTCATGGTAGAGAGTTGTTTATGTGGAATTCAAAGTGTGACTAAATGGGCCCTTCACTGAAAGCGTTTGCAGATCAATTCAAAGATTACACAAACAGATAATATGCAATTCTTTTCCTTAAAAGGGTTTTTTAACCCTTAAAAAGAAGGTTGAGATAATGGTTCAGATTCTCCTTAGGTGTTATCCTTGCTGAAAACATGGTGTTACAATGCATTCATTTTTTTTTTTTTTGGGGTAAAGTTTTAAAAATGTTTTTTTGGTAAAGTACAACGCATTCATTTTTATGTTCAGCTTTTCAGAAATTTTAACTTTATCCACTGGTGCTGTTTTGAACAGGTACAGGATGCTTGTTTATCTAAAGTATTGCTTTTCTGGTCTTGCTTTCCCTCCTGGTATGTATTTCAATTTTCAAAAGTGGAGTTTCCTTTTCCTTGGCTCTTGCTAGAGTAATAGGCTGTTAAGCACTTGGAAGTCTGATAACAGTGAAGAGTCTTGAGTGTTGCTAAATATCTATAATAAAACTTATATCAGAGGTCCCTTCTATGGTTAATCTTCAGGGAGGATATCTAGCATAGGTTATTATTGCCTTGCTTTTATCTAAATTTCATTCCTTTTCCTTTTTCTCCATATGCAATTTCTCTTGCTTATGATTCTGCAGGCTGTGTTTTGTTTTTCTGTTGATTGTATACTGAGTCTCTGTCTACTGATATTGATAAACAAAGGTGTGGCTATCGGTATATCTGATGGCTCACTATGGACTGGCACAGTTAGATCTTTGAGGCATGATATTGAATGGCTTATGAGCATGTAAAGAAATGGGAATGACATTTGCATGTACTTAACCATGTTTGCTTCAAGTAAACTACCTTAGTTGCTGAATATATTTTTGAAGACTCAGTTGTTCATTGTTTGTTTCATAGGATTGTGTGTACTTTTCTCCTATCTTTCTGACTTTTTTGTGTTCTCTCCATGGAAACCCCCCCCCCTTTCCCCCCAAAAAAAGGAAAAAAAATCAATATAAGTAATCTCTGCACTACTATGCTGGTTATAGTTCCCTTTTATATTTGTTGCAAGCTAAGCCTATTTTCTTTGCTTCTTCTCCTCTTCTTCTTGATGTAATGTAGAAACTATTGTTGCTAACTGTTATCTCTGTTGTTTTCCCTGTAAGATAGATCTTGTTCTAGTGAAGCTTAAGATTTTCATTTTTTTGCAGGACATGGAAGTATTTCCCCAACCCGCCTTCCCTCTCTTAGGGCGGAACTTTTGCAGTTTTTACTGGAAAAGTCAGAAAATTCAAGAGTGTTGTCTGAAGGAGTCTACTGTAATTTGTATCATCTCTTAGAATTAGATACTGAAGCTACTTTAGATGTTTTAAGATGTGCCTTTGTAGAAGATGATATTCAAAAATCCAATTTTCCTACACATGACTCAGCCAACCAAGTCGTGGAGATGGGATTTGATCCTACCAGGGAAAACAAAGTGGTTCAGGATTTGGTAAATGCTCTCATTTGTATCCTTGATGAGGACATCTTTCAAGCAGATGGTCAAGGAGGGTCTAATAATAAATCTGCAGATGCCTGGCCTTCAAGAATAGACATTGGACACATTTATGAGTTCCTTGCGTCTTTTGTTACACGTGAAAGAGCAAAGATTCCAAAAGACATATTGAACCGGATTTTAGAGCACTTAACATCAGAAAATACTTCTCTTCCGGGAGAAGAACGTAATAAAATGAGAGAAAAGCAGGTACTTTCCCTTCTGGAAACAGTGGCTGAGAATCAGTGGGACACGTTTTACGTCTTACGCCTATGTGAAAAGGCACAATTTTATGAGGTATGTTTGCTATCTGTAATTATGAGCTGAAAGGTACACTCCTTTTTCATTTGCAAAATCTATCAGTGTCTATTAGAGCTAAGAGATCTGCTCCTTATTATTAGGTTTGTGGCTATATTTATACTATCGAAGATCAGTATATTGCTGCTTTGGATAGTTATATGAAAGATGTGGATGAACCTATACATGCCTTTGCCTACATCAACAATGCTTTGCTACATCTCAATGGCACTGAGCATGCTGCTTTTCGCTCAGCAGTTCTTTCTCGAATTCCAGCACTGGTTGACTTGAGTAGGTAATGCTTCTGCCGACTGTGAACTTTCAGGCTCATCTCTCGTAGATGTTCTATCTAATTGCTTCTTATTTGAATACAGAGAAGGAACATTCTTGTTGGTTATTGATCATTTCAGTACAGAAGGTTCACAGATTCTCTCTGAACTGAACTCCCATCCAGAAAGCCTTTTTCTATATCTGAAGACAATAATTGAAGTACACTTCTCTGGGACCCTTGATTTCTCATGCTTGAGGAGGTGTAATGCTGGTACCCCTGATGGAACAAGTGGACATGCTCAGTTAAGAGGAGTTGAGACGTACTTGGGGAGAATCTCTGATTTCCCTAAGTATTTGCGCAACAATCCTGTTCATGTCACTGAGGACATGATTGAACACTATTTTGAGGTGACTGCTACACATTTAAATTGTCCTCGGATTATGTAAATGTTGCCCAAGTGATAATACATATACCCGTCATTTCTCTGCAGGAGTTGTTTATATTTGGTAGCAGGATGTTTTTTGTAGGTATTCTTTTATGCTGTGGTTCTCGAACATGACCTAGGAAAACATATATTCTCTGTTAACAAAGAATAGCCATAGCATTTTGAGTTCCCGTTGGGGTGTTGCATCGTCACCCTTCTCAAGCTCTATGTTATGCTTATCGTTATGCATGCAGCAATTGCTATCCTCTATATACGAGACAGAATGCTGGTAGGACATACGAAAGTGAATCCTAGTCAAGGAAAACACCAACGAAATGGTTTAAATGAAAATGGGGAAACAAGAACATGGAGTTCTTTTTTGAGATTTTGGTGTAAACAACCTTGTTCAGGCCTCATAATCTTTGATGTTTTATTGCTTGTACAACTGTCAAAGGAGGTGTAGGTGCTAAATGCCTTTAAGCTTGTTAAATCACCAAGATATCCTGCACCTTTTTGTTTGCATTGGAGTACGAACATTCTTGTTGGTTGCAAAGTTCCCATGCTCTCTAGTAACTTGATTGTGATACTCAAGTCTTTAATCTTGCACCTTATTTCTGCAGTTACTATGTCGATATGACCGCCATTCTGTTCTTAAATTCTTGGAGACATTTGATAGCTACCGGGTGGAGCACTGTTTACAACTTTGTCAGGAGTATGGAATTACAGATGCGGCTGCATTTTTGTTGGAAAGGGTTGGTGATGTTGGGAGTGCTCTCTTGCTTACACTGTCGAGCCTCAGTGAAAAATTTGAGAAACTTGATGCTGCTATGATAGATGCCACTTCTGAGGCGACACGAGGCGATTCCTATAGCTTGGGACATTTCAGCACAGTATTAAGAATGGAGGAGGTTTGTGCATTTTACCTTTTTGTGCTGAGGTTTCTGGTTAACTTTCACATTTTGGCCCATTAAATGAATTAGGTGCAGGTGAATGATATACGGAGAACATTGGATCTTTGTATTGGATTATGCCAGCGTAATACACCTCGTTTGAATCCTGAAGAGTCAGAGACCCTGTGGTTTAAATTGCTTGATTCGTAAGTTGAATATGATCCATATATTTTCATCATTCAATGTGACATATCTGCTGCCTTCTTTGTTTTATTACTTCTTGACAGTTGCCATCTTTATTGTCTCTTGATATCAGGTCCTCCTATTAGCATTTTAAGAAATGGTCTCCATCATGAGCCAATCATGTTTCCGTTTGCATTTCATGCCCAAAATTTGATGCATGGAGTGTGGAAAAGTTCAGTATGATGCAAGAATGTTACCTCTAAAACATAAGGAAAGCAACTTATTTGTTTGTGTAAAGATATAACTAACTAAAGCGGTTTCAGTTTTTTAATGTGTTATTTTTCTGGTCTTGGGGTCCACACGGTCATTCCTCGAGAACTGCAGCTTCTTAATTATGCATTACGTGGAAGATTTTTGGAAGTTTCATGCCTTTGACCTGTTAAGTAACACCTGTGACACCCTGCTTCTACCTCAACGACACCCAACTGATTTACAACAGCAAATTAATTCTTGCCTGTGACCCATTATGCACTGCTTGAAAAAGCAGACTATAAGTAGTGCTACAGTAACTGCTGCTCTTGTAGAAGTTCTGTTGTTTATAGACATGGGTGCATGTCTTATGTCATCCAAATGCAATTTCTTCCATTTTGATTGTTTATTAAGAACTCTCTCTCTCTCTCTCTCTCTCTCTCTCTCTCTCTCTCTCTCTCTCTCTCTCTCACAGTTACTACGTCTTAATGTCCAGGTTTTGCGAACCATTACTGGGCTTACCTACTGGCAAATTTACATCCACGGAGGTGAATAATGATGGAATACATAGCATATCCCAGGATGATGACGCATCACCTATAATTAAATGGACTCTGAATTCTCATGGAGGTGCTCCTATTTTGAGAAAATTGTTATCTCAATTCATCAAAGAAATCGTTGAGGGAATGATAGGATATGTTCGGCTTCCAACTATCATGTCTAAACTCCTTTCTGAAAATGGTAGCCAGGAATTTGGTGATTTCAAACTTACCATTTTAGGGATGCTCGGGACCTATGGCTTTGAAAGAAGAATTCTGGTACAATTTCTACTAAATTTGCATTCATATTTAGTTTTTGCAATTAATGCAATCTGAGTGTGAGAAATTCTTGCAGTTAGTCATCTGTTCTTTTAATTCCAGCATTAATGTGCAGCCCCTGTTAATTATACCTTAAAGGGGTGGCAGAACTTCTAGTCAGCATAATATTTTGATTCATGGTTGGAAATAGTTGAGGGATGAAGCTCAGTAGTTATCTCCATAGTTTGAAACTGGTATTTATCCATAAAACAGGAGCAGCATTCCCTGTCTCCTCGTTTGCATGGTCCTCCCCATGGCTTTTTTGGCTCTCTCTATCAACTGGGCAGGCATTACTTGGTTGTGGTTTTCATGCCTGATGGTATGTCTTAGTTTTTGTTGTTTTTGTCCTTCCACTGCAGGACACTGCTAAGTCCTTGATAGAGGATGACACATTTTATACTATGAGCGTGCTGAAGAAAGGAGCATCCCATGGGTATTCCCCTCGAAGTATAGCGTGTTGTATATGCAATTGTCTTCTCAACAAGAATTCGACTAGCTCCACAGTTCGTGTGTATAATTGTGGTCATGCCACTCATATCCAATGTGAAATTACAGAAAGCGAAACCTCAAGCAAAGGATCGTCTTCTGGGTGTCCAGTCTGTTTGCCTAAGAAGAAGAGTCAGAAATCGGGAAGTAAATCAGTCCTTGGAGAGAATGGTCTAGTGAGTAAGCTCTCATCAAGACATCAACAGTTGCAAGGGGCTAACATACTTGTTTCACATGAGAGAATCAACGATGGGCTAGACAACACTTACGGCCTTCAGCAAATATCAAGGGTATGGGAATATCATATCGAGGTATTCTGATTTTATCATCTTTCATCCATGGTCAAATATATCTGATGAGTCATGTTCAAATTTGTGCTTCAGTTCGACATATTGAATAGTCTTCAGAAGGGCCAGGAATCAATTCAAATTGAGAGCCTACCTCAGTTGAGGCTCGCGCCACCTGCTGTTTACCATGAAAAGGTGAAGAAGGCGACTGACTTTTTAACAGGAGAAAGTAGCAGTGATCTCATTAAGGCAGAAAAAGAGAGTAGAAAGAGACAGCTTAGGGACCTCAAAGCAAAGGGATCATCAATTCGTTTTCCACTGAAAACAAATATATTTGGTGAGTTGTGGCACTAGTTTTTCTCGTCGCTTGAAAACTTGAAGAGCTAAGCCATAATCGTAACTCAGTCCTGACAAATCAGAAATGCTTCTGCAGGAAAGGAGAGAACCAGCAACCGCTGATGGCCTGATGGTCTGCTGATGGCCTAACAAATTTAAATATGTGAATTATTTAAATTTTTTTTTTCAACTGATGGCCTTGCCCCAACCCAATTGTATTGCTTGCTTGTACATACTAAGATGACATATGCAGAGTCATATGTAGGCGTTAAAATTGTGTATAAGAGCACGATGCTGGTTCTCTGTCGTTCAGAATTTATAGAGGAATCATTACGCAAATTTTGTCTGCACACGTGCCTTCCTTTCTTATAATGTCTAGTAGAATCCCGCATCTAAGGTAGGGCTCTAAAGTACTCGAAAAAAATGGTTTATATTATTAAAAATTCTGAACTGACCTCTCATGACATATCTAACTTAAATTTTTATTTTCTGTGATGAATTTACCTGTTGTATGTAACTAATTCCTCCACAAGATAGTCCACTAGAGGAGGTTCCTCTAATCACCCTGCTTCATTACTCTACCACTTCCACCACATTCCTAAATGGCACGTCTTTTGTCCTCTAATATTCTCATACGATAACAAACGAAAATCGAACTTCTCTCCCGCTTCTTTAACATTCCCAATCATAAAATTCGTACACGAAACACGGAGTTCTCTCATGCATACTATCAATTTTAGGCATGTATCCACTACCACGTCTCTACCTCTCCTACGCGTGTGCCTCCATTGCTCCTTCGGATCCGGCCTCTAATTTGAGGCTGATTATGGTCACCGTGGTAGCTCAAAGCCAAATTAAGGTCAATCGCCTTGATCTAGAGGCCATGGCCAATCTCTGCTAGCCCTAATGAGCTTGGGGTGGACATTGCACTAAATTAGAAAAGATAGGAGAAGAACAATAGAAGTATCAAAACTTTTGTAAGGCGCAAATTTGAGTACCATATTGGAGTAAAATTGCTTATTTAAGTATCACTTTTGGTCATACATCCTATGTGGAATTTTTAATTTTTTTTGAATTTTTTTGGCCTTTTTTTATTTTTTAATTAAGGGTAGGTGAGGGTCATTGACAACTCTTGCTGACCGTGAAACCCTTGCCCTCGATTGCAAAGGCACTGGGCGAGGCAGCAAGGGCCCTTGCTAGCTCTAGGTGGCCTTGCCTGCAACTGGTGTGGTTGCGATGCCCTTGCCAGCTCTAAATGACATCAGTCATGGCCGATGAGGCCTTGGCGCCCTCACCTGGGGCCTTTGTGCCTCATAGCTTCACCTAGATTTGGCTGTGAAGGCTAGGGGCTAGGGCATTGTGATCTCTTTGGCCCTAGGTGAAGCAGTGTCACCTACAGCCACCCATGGCTGGCGAGGGCCCTTGTAGCCTCACTAGTGGCCGGCGAGGCCGTAGGTCTTTGTAGCCAAGGACTAGGGTTTTGCGGATGACAAGGGTCGCCGGTGACCCTTGCTAGCCCTAAAGAAAAAAAGCCAAAAAATAAAAAATTTAAATTGAAAACAACAACAATAACAATAACAACAATAATAATATTTCAACTATTATAATAATATCAAAAAATTGTCTGTCACACTTTGGTGAAGTCACATCAAGCGGCCGGTGTTCATGTTAGATTTTCGCAAGAAAAATCAAAATTGGTACTTGAGTGAGTAAAAAAACAGTTTTTGTATTTAAGTGAGCGTTATATAAAAGTTTTGACATTCCTAATATTTTTCTACCTAGAAACGATTGTTTGTATCATCCAATTTGCAAATAACAATCTTCGTTTTCTTACGCTGCTCTTGAGACAACTGCACGTGCTTGAGAGCGTAGTTCTTACTATGACAAGAATAGAAGAGTTGCCGACCTATGAAAGAAAACAAAAAATCAATACTAGGACCATAGTGATTAGATGACATATAAGAATGTACAACATGTAATTGTTGAGTTTAAAAGATGGGTGGTGTTCTCTAATATCATGGATAGTAAACTTTCACTAATGCTAAGTTATATAAATGTTCGATTAAGTTGAGATGATACTGGAAATCGAGAGATTAAAATTTTTCCAAATGAAGTCAGGATATTTGCCATGAGGCGGTGATTCAATTCGATGCGTAGTCTCTCGATCCAATTTGAGGCACAACATTTCAGTAAGGGTCGCTTTAGGAAAAGGCGAGGCTGCCCTGTTTGTTTTACGCGTCCACGTAGGCGGAGGCAGCCATCTCGTCTCCTATAGTCTATATAATCTAGAGAGAGAGAGAGAGAGAGAGAGGGACGATGATATGTAACCCCCGCTTTTTCCGTACGGGCTGGTGGACCTGAACCTCAACCCTCTCCTCTCCTCTCCTCTCCTCTCTTGGTCCTTGGACGAGAATGGATGGGTGGTGTGGATGAGTGGCCACGTTGGAGGGCGGGCCCACGTGCACCGCTGGATGCGCTTTTACGGACATAACCTCGGTCTCAGTTTGTGGTCGACGTTTCGAGATGGGCGTTGGGGGGGGGGGGGGGGCCGGGGCCCACCCCTCCCTCCCTCCACAGAAAATATTGAAATCCTTTTTATTAAATATTAGGGGGCTTTGGTTTGGGGATAGGAAAAAGCGCAGGGGAGGGGCGGGGCAGGGGAGCTTTTCCGGGGAATCAGCCGCTAACTCTCCGCCACGTGGCGCCATCCCACGACGCCCTCCCGTGCGCTGGTGCCCACTCGCTCCTTCGCAGCCTCAAACCAATAATGCGGGGAGGAAAAAAAAAAAGAAAAGAAGAAAAGAAGAAAGAAAAGGTCGGGTTGGGGGGGAAAAAATGGAAACGAGGAGAAAAATTAAAGGAAAACCACAAGAAATAGTAGTGGCTGAGATTTGCTCCCACCCCCGAAAACTCGAAGGTGGGACGAGGAGCTGCTGTCTGTTGTTTCTTCCGCTTCTGCTTCTGCTTCTGCTTCTGCTTCCTCCTCTTCTTCTTTGGTTTCTCTTCCCCCACCCTCCTTCTTCTCCTTCTTCTTCTTCTTTGTTCTTGTTCTTGTTCCCAAACGAAATATTTATTGTCCCGAGATGGCTTGATCAGAATCGTTTCCACTCTCCTCCTTCCTCTCTCCACAGGTTCTCTCGCGTCTCCTCTCTTTCCCCCCCACCATTTCTTCTTTCTTCTTTCTGCCGTTTGGATTATATCATATAGATGAGATGTCCGATGCTTTCAGCGGCCTCGTGCCCTCCCTCGCGTCGATCGTCAGCTTCGGTGGAGCGGCGTTGCTGCTGGTGCTGGCCTGACGAGACGAGATGGTCTGATCTCCGATCCATTCGCCGGCGTCTCCTTTCGGTGAGGATTGTCCTCAATTACGGACCCGTTTCTTCCCTCTCCCTCCTTCGCTCCCGCCCTCAAATCTCGGTGGCTTGCTTTTTGCTCTCACCACTCGCGCTTCGTGTTTTCGTCTTGTGCCGGACTTTGGGAATGAATTGCTCTTTTCCTACTTTCAGCGCACTCCCCCACTCTACGAACTAAGACACGTCTGCTTGCGGTGTAGAAAGCGTAGACGGATCTCTATCGGTTGCTGTTGTTTTCTCTCTTTTGCAGTACTAGCTCTTCCCCCGCGCCCTTCCTCGCCGTGGCGGCGGCGGCGGCGGCGGCTTCGTTTCGTTTCGCCTCTTGTTCAATCTCCGTTGTCGCCATGTCCGAAGAACCGAGAGAAGGTTCCTATTTTACCCGTCGCTGCTGATTAGTGAGGATTTGAAGCGGCGCTAGCTGCTGAGGTCCGCTCATGGACACCTACTCCTCCGGAGAAGACTTAATTATTAAGGTCTCCGCACTTCCCTCGCTCTCCTTCTCTCCAATTATCCCCATATTTGTTCCCAAAGCCTCTACTCGGATCGTCCTTTTTGCTCGCAGACGAGGAAGCCTTATACCATCACCAAGCAGAGAGAACGATGGACAGAGGATGAGCATAACAGATTTCTAGAAGCCTTGAAGCTCTATGGACGAGCTTGGCAGCGCATCGAAGGTCGTCATTCTCCCTTTCCCCTTCCCTTCATTTCTCTGCTGTTCGTATAATAAAGCACCGGGCGGGTTGAATGGTGACGAGTCGGTGCACTTATCCATTCGTTCGCATCGGGCTCGATCTATTAAGTTGTGTCCTGAATTGTCTTCTCTAGGGAGTTACTCGGCGTGCGTATATCTCTGGAGTTCTCTTGATTGGACATCTACTTGTTCTCTTCTTTGGTGTTTTCGCTCGGTTTTGCAGAACATATTGGAACAAAGACTGCGGTGCAGATCCGGAGTCATGCACAGAAATTCTTTTCAAAGGTCTATTGGTACCCTCTCACCTTTTTGCTGCTGCACGCCTTATCTGGTTGCTCAGATTATTAGTTCTTGTTATTAGCAGCGACTTGTTCCTGATATGACAATGGTGATATGAAGTGAACTTCCAGGCATGTTTGCTTCCTGTTGTTGGGATGCTGTAGATTGTGATTGCGTGCCAAACATCGTGGATGCATGTCAGTCCTGGCCTCCTTTTTGGTAGATTAGACCAGTCAATCCATGTGTCCATTTACGTTCAGTTCTCGTGCGTATTTAGCATGCATAGAGTATGTTGTCGCATGATTATATGTTCGAGATTGGCCACCGCTCTCAAGTTTAGGTTTCATGGCCTTACATGTTTACTGGTAGTCACCCATGTGCAGCAGCCTGTCTTTAATGAATGAAGGGGGACAAACAGAGAAATCTCAAAGAGGTTGGATGTGAGGATCAAAGCAAGAAGGTAGGTGTTGGTAAATAGGAATTTCAGAAATATGAGGATAAGTAAGTTGATATGGGCTGAAGAACTCGGGTTGTATTGAGCTTTTAGTGCCTATGCCTCTAAGGTGATCTACGTAGAGGGTTAAGGACAATTTTTGGGATGCATTGAGAGGATAATTTTGGTAATGGTTAGGGGAATAAGCTTTTCAAAGAAATATTACTGTCTACTCACACCTGGGAATTGATATTGGTTCCTGCAGCATGGTCGTAAGCTAAAGATGTAAGAACAAGAATCCTGGAGGTGGTTTTACATTTTGCTTCATTTTTGTAATTTTTTGTATTACTTGGATGGAAAATGCATACTATAGAACAAGGGAATATCATGCTATTACCTTTTTATTTCGATATACATTGTGAAAGCTTGATTGAACCTTGTACGAGACTATTAATGAAGTCTGACTAGGCACGGATCAGAATTTAATAGGTAGTGGTCCTAATTGCAAATTGTCCAGATGTATGTTTGATATACATTGTGGCCATGCTATTATCTTTATTTTTCTGTATATTCTTTGTTGTCACTGGAAAGTTTAGAATATCTGGCAGCATTGGTCATAGAGTTGCTTGTCAACCTAGCATTTGGACTGGTTTGATGACATCAGATGCATGATATTTTTCCTTGAGAAAGGCTGAAAATGGCAATTAAATAAATTCGAATATAAAAATAGCATATTATAAACTTGCTTGAGAGGACCCCATCTAATTTCTTATGTTTTAAGAGAGTTACAGAAGGCACTCTGCAAACTTCAGCTGCAGACAAGCTGATATTCTTAAATCTTTTTGCATATGAAAAAGCTGGAGGCTATCATGAGATAAGATCAAGGTAGGGGTTAGTTGCCAAAGATCTGAATCAAGCGTTCTCAATGGGAGATAATTTTGTCTTCAATCACCTTGCATGAAATTTAAAATCTGGAGCTGGTTGTAAGTGATAACTCATCCCAAGGGGTTTGAGTTAAGTGTCAGAAATGCATGCATATCAATTTAAAATTGGATGATGAGAAAGGTAATGCCCATCTGAACTGAATTGCCACAAGTCATAATTCATCCTGGGGGTTTTCAGTTGATGGAAGTAAGATATGTATCATTATAATTTTTTTCATTATATTTTTTTTCCTTATATTCTTATATATATATATATTTTGGTAAAGTTATATTCTTATATTTTCTTTCTGAGGTTCTTCAAGAAATGGAAATATTGTCTTTCTGCCAGTGCTACCTTTTTCTACAGCAGCCACTGCAATATTCATGGAATAATAATAGGCTATTGGGATTTTAGGAGCATACTTGATCTATTAATAGAAACAGTTTCCGCCTTGGTTAACCAAACCTAAGTGAATCGCTTCCAGTTTTGTGTTGTAGAGAGACTGAATTTGAAATTTGAAAGTGTCAATCGTTGAAAACTGCAGTATATTCAATGTTTGTTCTACCCTTATAGAAGACTTGTGCGATGCATGTAAGTTGATCTTATCTTTTAGTCTCTTCTTTGAAGATGTTAACAAATTGAAATACAAAATTGTGGCATATTTGCCTTTGGTTCGATTCATGTTGTTTTTCAGTTCAAACATTTCCTTTTGCTTAATCCTAATGACTTTTGATTGTAATTTCTATTGATAGAACATATATATTTCTTTTGTACCCGTGAATTAAACCTCATCACAAACTTCCTCTGGTTGCTGTAAATCATTGTATATTCTAGAATACTAAAGATTATTTTACTTATAGTTGGAGAAGGAGGCAATTGTTAAAGGAGTTCCCGTGGGGCAGACATTGGATATAAAAATACCACCTCCACGGCCCAAAAGGAAACCAAGTAATCCTTATCCTCGAAAGACTGGTGCTAGTACTCCTACACTGTCGGTAGGAGCAAAGGATGGTGGAATTTTATCTGTGTCACCATCAAATTGTGAGAAATTGGACTCAGAGACAGCACCATTTCTTGAGGTTTCCTTCTTTCTATACCCTTCAGTTTGATTGTGCATGGCTTTTGACTTTTCTGTCATTTTCTCCCTAGCAATATCAGTGACATTGTGTGTGCATTCATTTTAGAGAGCTAGCGTGGAGAGAAGCTAGCAAATTCCAAAGAGAATCAGGATGACAATTGCTCAGAAGTTTTTAATCTGCCTCAGGAAGCTCACTGTTCTTCTATATCTTCAGCCAACAGAAGTGTTGTTCCAACACCAGTGGGTATCCAGAATTCATGCACCTTCAAGAAGTTTGTTCCTTCGTTGAAAGAGGTAAGAAATCTGATTTCACCTGTACTGACCAATTTAGAGTTATGCGCTGGATAAATCTAACTCCAAACAGGGAGTTCAGGATAATGGGCCAAGAAAAGTTTCTAATTCGGAGAACTCTGATCGTTCGCATGAGAAATCAGTTCAATGCAGAATGGATGGATATGATGGCCCGCCAGCAGATGAGATGCAAACTGCTCATAATTTCCCGAGGCATGTTCCAGTGCATGTTTTAGATGCAAACCATACAAAGTGTACTCAGGCCCCCTTGCAGGATGTGTCATTCCAGGACTCTGCATTTGACCCAACTGGAGAAGTGAAAGCACGCCTTAACCTATTCCCAAATCAAACTCCATCTGCAGCTGGTGAAAATCAAAAGGAAGCCCCAAGAATGGATCATCAATCATTTCCAGCTTTTCATCCTCCCTTTACTCCAGTTCACCATAATGAAGATGACTATAGATCATTCCTCCACCTCTCATCCACATTTTCGAGTCTCATTGTATCTACACTGCTACAGAACCCTGCTGCCCATGTGGCAGCTAGCTTTGCTGCCTCACTTTGGCCGTACCCTAATGTGGAAAATTCTGTAGTAGATTCTGCTGTATGTACTCAGGGAACTTTTCCATGTCGGCCGTCGAGCTCCCCTCCAAGCATGGCTGCACTAGCTGCTGCTACAGTGGCTGCTGCAACTGCATGGTGGGCAGCCCATGGTTTACTTCCTCTCTGTGCTCCTCTTCACACTGGATTCACGTGCAATCCTACATCTGCTACAGCGGTTCACTCCCTGAATACTAGTCAAACTCCAGGAGTGGAAAAAGAGAGAAGAGAGTGTACCTTTGAAAACCCATGCTCACAAGAGCATTTGGACCCAGAACATTCTGAAGCTCTGCAAGCTCAAAACTCAGCTTCCAAATCACCTTTAGGAGCATTGTCAGACTCTGAGGATAATGGAGGGGCAAGGTTAGATACAAGATCAAAAGCTGCTGATCATGAGAAGGCTGCAGTAGAGACTGATTCCCAACAAAACCAATCAAAGGGAGGAAAACCAGTTGATCGTTCCTCGTGTGGTTCAAATACACCTTCTAGCAGTGAAGTTGAGACAGATGCATTAGAAAAACAAGAGAAGAGCAATGAAACACTGAAAGATCCTGATCCAAACCAAATAATTTTGGAATACTGCAATCGTCGCTGTAGAAGTACCAGCAATGTGACTGACTCTTGGAAGGAGGTGTCTGAAGAGGTGAGGGATATTAATTTTTGAATGAAGTTATTACAATTATGATATTTCCCTTGTCATGCTTTCTCATTACGTGAAAATTGGCAGGGTCGGCTGGCTTTTCAGGCACTTTTCTCAAGAAATGTTCTGCCACAAAGCTTTTCGCCTCCTCGTGATATGAAGAACAAAGTGCAGCAGAAGGAAAATGTGGAAGAAGGTGAGCAAAATAATGAGGGGGTAGATAAAGATGTATCAACATTAGACCTCAACAGCAACATGCGTATCTCGTGTTCTTTTCATCAAGGTTCTGAGACGTCTGGAGTTATTGACGATGGCGAGGAAGGGCTTCTGACAATTGGGCTGGGTCAAGGGAAGCTTAGGACTCATCGAACTGGATTTAAGCCTTACAAGAGGTGTTCAGTAGAGGCCAAGGAAACCCAGGCCGCAAATGTTGGCAGCCAAAGTGAAGAGCAAGGGCCCAAGAGGATACGCTTGGAAGGGGAGCCTTCAATGTGACATTCCATAATGCATGCATTCAATGAAGGAAAGCTTTGTTGTTGCATGCTTATTTTCGGTGGTATCTATTCTCGTTTCTCTGTTAATTTGCAGCTCACGAAACTTGTCGTATTACGTGTGTGTACTGATGTCTATTTCCACGTAGTTCCTATATTGAACTTGAACTCACGCAATTGCATTCGAAACTTTTTCTGCATGGAACTTCATAAGGATCACTCTGTATGACTCTGAACTCTTTGCTGCAAAGATGTTCTTCCTATGTCACATGTCAGAATTGTTTCTTCTTGCGAGGCTAGTCTTTTTAAAAATAATTTTGTGAACTGACACGAGTCATATGTTGGAGAACGTCTTTTTGCAAACTTTAAAGAAATTTGTCAATTGTTCTTCATGGATCATAGCAAGTTACTTGTGGCACATATTCATCTTATCAGTCATGAAAGTCGTTCAACCCAAAGAGTATGTTCTTCAGCCGGGTACTGATTGTTTTGCAAAAGATGTCCTGGATTCCTTAGGTCATTTATATTTGTGCAGTAGGGAGGTACACTGGTGGGACCATTCAGATCAGAATTTGGAATCGAGGTGTACCTATCCAAAGAAATAGTCCGTGAGCCAATGTCAGGTGTTATAAGGCAACGGGCATGGTTAACTATTATTAAGGCTTGGGTGACATCAAAACATCCATCATGATAAAAGAAAGGGAAGGAAGAAAGAAGATTCAACGTCTAGAGGATTTTGCTTTTCTTTTGAACCTGGGAGGCTTACTATGAATCTATGAGCACTAACGAGATAACCAAGGAGTCAAGGAAACTTACAAATATTTTCGATAATACGCTTTTGTGAGGGAAATGTACATCGTATTATTTAATAAAGTTTAATATATATACATCAAAATAAACTCTAAAAGTGGTAAAGATCCATTTACCCTTCTTACTTCTAATTACCCTTTTTACTTCTAGCACTCCCCCCCTCAAGCTGGAGCATAAATTTTAATCATGCCCAGCTTGTTACAAATATGTTCTATCCTCTCATTACCCAAGGATTTAGAGAAGATGTCTACAAGTTGTTTGCTGGTTCGAATATGACTGGGAAGAATTACTCCACTTTGCAACTTCTCAAGGATAAAATGACAATCAACTCAATGTGTTTTGTTCTCTCATAAAACACGGGATTGGAAGCTATATGCATTGTTGCTTTATTATTGTACCATAGAGTCATGGATACTAAGGGTACGAATGGTAACGTTTCTTTTTTTTTTTAGGGAACAGAAACAAAAAAAAGTGTTTCTTCGGGAACAATTTTTGAACAAAAGAACGCGTTTGGTAACGTTTGGTCCGGGAATAAAAAATGAATGGAAATACGTTTGGTAAATTTTATTTTTTTTTGTTTCTTTTAATTTTTTAAACATTTTTATTTTATTTTTTCCTTTCTTTTTATTTTTTCTTTTTTCTCGGCCGGTCCCCGGCCTCCGGCGACCGGCCGGGCGGGGCCGCGGCCTCGCCTTTGGCCGGGCGAGCTTGGGCTCGCCCGAGATCCGGCGAGGCCGAGCGTCGCCGGGCCCCGACGAGGCTCGGCCTTGCCGGATCCGGGCGAGGCTTGGCCTCACCCGCTTCGGCGACGCCGAGCCTCGCGGATCTGGGCGAGGCGAGCCTCGGCGGGCCGGCCGGCCATGGCCGAGGCCGGCGACCGGCGAAAGAAAAAAAGAAGGAAAAAAAGAAGAAGAAGAGAGAAACGTTTCTTGGAGCGAGAAACAAAAAATTTATGTTTCTTTTTTCTATTCTTATTTTGTTCCAGAAACAAAAAAACAAAAAAGGAACAGAAACGCAACCAAACACGTTTCTGTTCCTTTTTTGTTCCCAGGAACACTTTCCGTACAAGTGTGCGGAAACGTTTCTTAGAAACGTTTCCATGCACGCCCTAAATCTTTAAAGCCTAAATCAGTCAATAATTGTTGAATCCACACTAATTCACATGTCACTTGTGCCATGGCTCTATATTTTGACTTAGTACTGGAGCGGGTAACAATACTTTGTTTCTTACTTTTCCATGATACCAGATTTTTTTCGACTAAGGTACGATACCTAGTAGTTGATCTTCTATCATCTGGAGACCTAGCCCAATCAGCATTCGAAAAACCTTCAACCTTAATATGACCATGGTTTTGGTAGACAATTCCTTTTCGTGGAGCTTTCTTCAAATACCTAAATATCCAAATAACTGCATCCTAGTGAGATGTACAAGGGGAAGACAAAAACTAGCTTACTACACTAACAGGAAAAGCAATGTTTGGTCGAGTAACTGTAAGATAATTTAGCTTACCTATCAGTCTTCTATATCTTTCGGGAATATTAAGAATTTCTCCTCCATCAACAACTAATTTAACCCATTTTTCTATGGGTGAATCAAGAGGCTTTGATCCCAACATACTTGTCTCAGTGATCAAATCCAAGACATATTTTCGCTGATAGAACAAAACCCTTTTGTGATTGCGCTACTTCAATTCATAGGAAATATTTCAATTTTCCTAAGTCCTTAGTTTGAAACTGTTGCTGAAGTAGGTTTTTAGCTCAATTATACCAACCAACTCATTTCCCGTAATGATAATATCATCAACATACACAATTAAGAATAATTTGCCTCCCACTAATTGTTTATAAAAGAAAGAATGATCATTTCCACATCTTGATAGCCCAAAAGATAATACAATCTTAGAAAATCTTCCAAATCATGCCTATAGAGATTGTTTCAAACCATATAAAGATTTTTTTAATTTGCAAACTAATCTAGACTCCCCCTAGGCAACAAACCCTGGAGGTTGCTCCATATAGACTTCTTCATGAAGAGAGTCATGCAAGAAAGCATTCTTGACATCAAGCTGAAATAAAGGCCAGTTATATGATGCAGCAATATGATGCAGCAAGAGAGTTCAAAATACGAACAGAAGTAAGTTCGGGGTTGACTTTTACAGTATATACCCATCGACAACCAATAGTAGTTTTGCTTGGAGGAAGTGGTACTAAGTTCCAAATTTGATTAATCTCGAAGCCTTTAATTCTTCTTCCATTATTGTCCTCCAGCCAGAACTTTGTAATGCCTTAGCGACAGACTTGGGGACAGGATATTGTTCAATGATAGTTAAAAAAGCTCGAAAAGTAGGAGACATAAAAGAATTTGAAATAAAATTTGCAATAGAATGTTGACTACAAGTACGTATACCTTTGCGATGAGCAATAGGAAGATCAAGATCGGATACAAGAGGAAGGTCAGCTAATGGCGGATCTAGAGCAGAAGATGACGTAGTAGTGACGGCAGGAGCGGGGGGAGCAATAGTGACACGAGGACGTCAAGTGTAAACCTGGAGAGGAGGTGGTTTCTATGTAGATACTGGTGATATAACTGGAATAGTAGACCGAATGGTGTTCACATACAAGTTTTTATCCAATTCAGACACATCAATTGAAACATTATGATAAGGAGTGGATTAAAAAAATGTAACATCAGCTGTTATAAAATATTTTCTTAGTAATGGAGAATAACAACAATATCCCTTTTGAGTGCGGGAATAACCCATAAACATACACTTGATTGCCTTGGGATCAAGTTTTGAAACTCCAGGTCGATGATCACGAACAAAACATACACAACCAAAGATACGGGGTGTTATGATAAATAGTGGTTCATTAGGAAACAAAGTGTAAAAATGAATATTACATTGCAAAATAGAAGAAGGCATGCGATTAATGAGATAACATACAGTTAGAACAGCATCAGACTAAAAGGTTTTGGGGACCTTCATCTCAAATAACATGGATCTAGTAACTTCCAATAAATGCCTATTTTTCCTTTTAGTAACACTATTTTGTTGTGGAGTATCAGGATAGAAAGATTTATGAATCATACCGTATTGAGTCATAAAATCAGAAAAAGATGTGGAAATGTACTCCTTGGCATTATCAGAGCGCAAAACTTTAACATGCACATTAAATTGAGTATACATTTCATATATAAATGCACGAAAAATAGAAAATAATTCCGAACGATCTTTCATTAAATATAACCAAGTAACTCTGGAATAGTC
This sequence comes from Eucalyptus victrix, assembly GCA_016097545.1. Classification (NCBI taxonomy): domain Eukaryota; kingdom Viridiplantae; phylum Streptophyta; class Magnoliopsida; order Myrtales; family Myrtaceae; genus Eucalyptus; species Eucalyptus victrix. The sequence goes on from CM027838.1 coordinate 38,117,958, forward strand.
ATCGACAAAAGGAACAAAATATTTGAAACTCGAATTAAAAACCACATGACATGGACCCCAAATATCTAAATGAACTAATAAAAAAGGAGATGCTACTCGTTTAATGACTCGAGGTGTGTAACTAACACGATGTAATATGCCAAGTTGGCATGACTCGCACTCTAAACTAGGAAGAGATTGAAAACTAGAATCCAATTTTTGAAGACTACGTAGAGAAGGATGACCAAGATGACAATGGATTTAATGTGGGGACACAACACTTGAGCAAGCAATTGAAGAAGCATCTTCAAGTACATACAACCCTCCTTCCTCACATCCTCTACCAATCGTCTTCTTCGTAGCACCACCTAAAACTAGGTTATCCTAGAAAATACAAGAATCGAAATAAAGGATTATTAACTAGGAGTCGAAATCATTGAATGGGCCTATTATGCAAACTAATTAACATGCACCTCATGACTTAATTTCACTAATTAACAAATTATGATTAAATGATTCTATTATGCAAACTAGTTAACATGCATCTAGTATTTTTGCATTTTTTTTATTGAAATTCAGAATTTATGAAAACCCTAATTAATCTATCTAAAAATAATCTTCTAATCCATTTTTGGGATTAATTTGACTTAAACCCTATTCTGTCTTAGAAGACTATTTTTATTTTTTATTTTTCTTTTAAAAAGAGGATGAAAATGTGCCAATTATATCTAAAACTCTAAAAAGGCTATTTAAGTCTAATCCTAACTTATTTCTTTTAAAATATCTAAAAATGCAGTCCTAAAAATATTATCTAAAAATGCAATCCTAGAAATATAATCCTAAAAATTTGATTAATTAAACCTACGTGTCTATTATATTAAACCTTAATGTCCTATATGCTCATGCAAATCTTTTTGAATGTTTTGATTTTTGATTTTTGATTTTTTGATTTTTTTTAGCCCTTTTTTTTTAAGCTGAACAATTGTTAAATTAGGGTTAAATCTAAACAATTAATGTAATCACTAAATAAAGGATCAAAATAATTGAAAAAATAACCTGACGTCTCACAAGTTAAATTAACCATTATTCTAACCCTGATCATCACAACAACTCAAAATAATTAAAAAATCTAGTCCAAGTCTTACTGACCAAATTAAATAATTATTATGATTTAACAATTGAGATTTTATCAAAAAGCCCAAAAATTAAAAATAATTAGAAAAATGATCCGATGTCTCTCGGATCAAATTAATAATTATATTAATTTCGGACGAAATCCCTACAGATAATGCATACTAAATTCACAAGTATTAACATCCACCATTACAAATTAAATAGCTAAACTAAAAATGCTATCAAATGAAATGAGCAAAAATAACATAACGAACAAAATAAGCTAAACTATAAAAGTAAAACAAAATAAAATAAAAAGAACAAAAACTAGTTTTTGGTTAACTTACTAACTGCCCCCCCTCTTGCTCGAAATTTTTCATGCGGTTAAATGGAAATTGTGGAAGATAAAGGACTGAGAACAAAATTCTTGCCTCTTATTCATTTGATTTTTCAATTGTTTCTGCATTTATCAAGGAGTTGGGTTCCAATGCAATTTTTATTTTCTTTATTTTCCTAGATTCCCTTAACATGTGTAGGTGATCCATTGGCTAGAGTGACTATAGACGAAGACGGAGAAAGAGAGGAAAATATACCCGAAAGACTTGACATGTGATCAGAAGCCCTGAATCAATGATCCAAGGACGAGAAGTAGCCAAAAGGCATGCAGTAGCATTACTTGTCTGTGCCAAAGTAGCAGTGGAAGAAATAGGCTGTGAGATTTGAGATTGTTTGTACCGAGCATATTCCTCACCAGACATAACCACTACCTTGTCTTCAGATGATTGTAGAGTAGAGTCAATACTAGACGCCATATTAGCGAACTGGTGCTGTTGCCCTGGTCTCCCATGTAGCTTGTAACATAATTTTTGAATATGACCAGGTTTGCCACAGTAATGACAAACTCATGTAGTCCCTGAATTATCAGTAGATATGTGGAATTGTCCATAAGGATGATGACCTTAACCTCTCCCTATTCCTATGCCTCGGCCTCCTCCTTGGACACCACACCCACTATATTCAGCACGGTTTCCTCCGTCACTTCTATTACCACTACCAGTTCGAGTTTGGGACACAAGAGCTGAACTCCCCACCATTGATGTAGTATCTTGAGAAGACTCACGAGATACTCGAAGAACTCGAGCAAACGTATTTGTGAGTGACTCTATATTCTCTCCTCCAAGAATCTGAGACCTAACAGTTTCATGTTAAGAACCAAGACTTCCTAAGAATCCCATTACCACCAATTGTGTCCCTCTGACATTGCATTTGTTGAACATCAGCTGAAATAGGGAAAACATCATTCAACTCCTCATATAATCTCTTAAAGTCTGCAAAGCATTGGGTAATAGAGCGTCCCTTCCTTTTAAATTGATAAAACTCTTGCGATAGCTCATAAATTCGTGACAAATTATCTTGGCTAGAATACAACACATTAAAATACTCCCATAGTTCTTTGACTGTATCAATACGAGTTATCATGTCAATTACATTACTCTCCATAGAATTCAGCATTTGGCCAAGAATACGTGCATCAACACCATCCCAAGTTACATCATCTTTGGGCTTAAACTCAGTTAAGTGTTTATGTTGATTCCTGCCTGTCAAAGTAAGCTTCACGATTTTCTTCCATTGGTGGAAGTTAGCACTACTTGCGAGCTTCTTATCAGTAATTCAATTAGATGAAGAGGAAATCACCTCAGTCATCACAGTATTATTCTTCTCAGGATTTACTTCAATTGTACTCTTCGAGTGATCGCCCATTTTACAAATAATAATAAGCAAACTCTGACCTTATCTTCCGTCAAACAACTCAACCCCAATAATTTAATAACCCAATATTACTACACCCATATGAAATAACATAAGCTACCACACAACTTTCAGATCACCAATGTACCCAAGCAACAACTATTTTGCTTCATTACAAGTCTCGAATAAATTAATCCGCCAAAATAGTGAGATCTCTTTCTTAGCAACTTAAAAAATAAAAGTTCTAACCAATAAAATCATCTTCTCCCATAAAAAATAGTGTCGCTTGCTTCCCAGTGTTCCTCGGCTTCTGCTGTCGCCCCTTCCCTTTGTAGAATTGTGGGCAAGATTCGGTCCCTGGCGGTGTTGTCAATCCTCTACAAATCCAGTGAGTCAGTAACCAAAGAATAGAGACCCATCAAGTTGCACGAGCACGAGCAAGCAGCGTGAGTTGCGCGAAGAAGCGAGAGAAAGGGAGAGGGGCACTCGAGTGGCGGGGGCGTTCGACAGTGAGCAGTGGTAATAGCCAACTATTTCGGCGAGTTGACGGCGATGAGTGGTTGCTCCATCGTCTAAGGTTAAGCCCTAGGCTCTGATACCATGTGAAGGAAACGTACATCGTATTATTCAATAAAGTTTAATATATATACATCAAAATAAACCCTAAAAGTGGTAAAGACCCATTTACCCTTTTTACTTCTAACAGCTTTAATGAATTAGACAACCCTATGTGCAAAAAGAAGAAGAAAGCCAAGTTGTCATCGGCAACAAGTTGAAAGCCAAAACTCTAGAGGGCCATATTGGAAGACCACTGTGTGTTAGGACACGGTTTGTTTAGGGTTTGCACGTTGTTAAGAGGATGTCTTGTGTTTGATTCCGTTGCCGCTGCTCATCGCCAGAGGGGCCGACGACGATCATTGGCCTTGGGCGGGGGTGGGCGAGGCCTCGCTAGTCCAAGGCGAGGGCTGGCGATCTCCACCAAGCTCGGGCGAGGGCCCTCCGACGATGGGCGGCGGCGAAGGAAACGCCTACCTTTTTTTTTTTTGAACCATTTTGTTTTTTAAATAAATTTTTAGCTTTTCTTTTCTATTTTTAAATCTAATTTAAATAAAAATAATTTTAAAAAAAGCCACATGGAAAATAAAAAATTATTTTAAATGTCAGGTTCGCGCCACGTTAGCATTTTCTGTTAAAAAGATTGATGGTGTTAAGTTTAGGACTCGATTAAACCAATTTGAGAAGTTTTAGGACTTGATTGCACTCTTTACAAGTTTTAGGACTCAATTGTATTTTCGTTACAAGTTTTAAAACTTTTATTGTACTTATCCCAAATATGGTCAAATTAAATGTTTGACCAGGAGAATATTGACAATGTTTGATGCTGTCCTTTTGGAGCTTCTATATCCTTGCTCTAATTGCATGTTGACACGATAAGATTGTTGGAGTAATGGTAGGGAGCGATATCCTGGTTCACCTCTGACTCAGGTGGAGAAAGTAGCTTCATGTTTTTTCCAGTCTTTCCTTTTTCAGTCGTTCAGACCCATACAAACGAGACATCCTTGTTTAAATCCGGTGGGTCAATCAAAACGTTGATTTCGTCCGACCCACCAAAATTAACTTTGGGGCCGGCCCAGTGGACCCCCGCCTTCGTGGGAGGAATTGCCGGTGCGAAGGTCTCGGTGGGAACGTGCATGTGAGAATTCGTTCGGCTGACCACCCCCACCACGCTCCCACTACTGACTTCGAAACTCTGACTTTGGACTTGGGCAAGTATAAATAAATATGAGGAGGAGGAAGGCACTGCCGGCCGTCTGCACATCGGTTGTATCTCCATCTCACATCTTTCCTTGCTCAACTCAAAGACATCGATCCGTCTCTCAGCTCCCTCCCATCTCAGGTAACCTCATACATTGCTAGTCAACTTATGCCATCTTCGTTCCGCAGTCCTCCGGTTTGGTTATGTGTGTCTTCACCTGCACAGGGTCCTTTCGCTTCCTCTAAGATCCGAGTCCCACCAACCCCCACTGAGCAGAGATGAGTGGTGAGGCCAATGCAAATGAAGGAGGTGAAGGAAGCCAATCCCAACCTCAGACTCAGCGACCCGTTCCTCGCCTGAACGAGAGGATCCTTTCCTCTCTGTCCCGGAGATCTGTTGCCGCCCATCCTTGGCATGATCTCGAGATTGGTATTTGCCCCTCTCTTGCTTCTGATCACGCCTTCTCTTTAATGATAATCCTCTCCTCTCTCTCATCCTCGCTCGTCTGCAGGACCCGGTGCTCCCCATATTTTCAACTGCGTATGTCTTCGTTCGTCCCCTACCTTCCTTTCTCTTGTTAAAGCAGAACCAGATTCTTACTTGCCCCCCCGTGTTGGTTTGGTCATGACAGGTTGTTGAGATAAGTAAGGGCAGCAAGGTGAAATACGAACTTGACAAGAAGACTGGCCTCATTAAGGCATAACCCCTTTCTCTTGCATCCTCCTCTTTTCCAGCTCCCTCAATCGAATAGTGTATGCAATAGGACCTCCTGGGTCCGTCAAAACTGAGCTAGCCTCTCATGAGAAACTGCAGCCACCATTTTTGTCTAGTAACGCACCTTTTCTTTTTTCCCCAGGTTGACCGAGTGTTATACTCATCAGTTGTTTATCCTCACAATTATGGGTTCATCCCTCGCACTTTATGTGAAGACAATGATCCACTAGATGTGTTAATCTTGATGCAGGTAATCTCTCTCCTTTCAGGGTTGCAGACAACAGATTGATCATTTTGATTCTGCTCAATCCTTAATAAAAAGATTAGTGTTAATAAATGACAACATCTCAAATTTTTCACATTCTTGCGAAGTATTGTTTGGAAAATTGATTTATACGCTGCATCAGTTGAGGGATTTTAAGAATAGCTTGATGTACCCTATGATAAGCACTGGGGTTGGGTAAACCCCCAACCTTTCCTTCTTCTCAAATCCTCGATGGATGGTGTTTCATCCCAAGTCCTTTGTTGCAAAACATAGGAACTTATCTACTGCGCCAGCCAGCACAGCACCACCTTTGTGTACAGTGTGTACTTTGTACTTAAAAGAGTGGGCAAGATCCATACAGATAAAATAAAATATTCTTGGATAACCAGCACGAGCGCACGAGAGAGAGAGAGAGAGAGAGAGAGAGAGAGAGAGAGAGAGAGAGAGAGAGAGAGAGTCACTAATGCTATGTCATAGTTGCTCTGAGTTGCCTTTGCACAATCTGTTTGGCTTGGCCTTCAGGTGTGAGTGCAGTCTAGGTTACAATTTAGTGGTATGTTACTGTTTGATGAAAATTCAGGCAGCATGTAGTTGTTTATCTTCTATCATCTAGAACTACCTTGAAAAAATTGACTCTTGACAAACTATTCTGTTGTCCTTAAGAAGTTGCACGTATGTTGTGTCAGTATTCAGCTAGTCTTGAACCGTTTGCACCTATAAATACAGTTGCCATATTTACTGCTAAGTGCTAACAAGTTTTCTTTTTTTGACTGAATTTGTTGACTAAGTGCATGCTATTTTGACAGGAACCAGTCCTTCCTGGCTCCTTCCTGCGTGCTAGGGCCATTGGACTGATGCCCATGATTGACCAGGTACTCTAGTTAAGGTTGTTGGCTATACTGAATAAAGTGGCTAGGCTTTACTGAGAGCGTAAAATAAGACGCTTGTGCTTTAAATGCAGGGAGAGAAAGATGACAAGATCATTGCAGTATGTGCTGATGATCCAGAGTACAAACACTACACAGACATCAAAGAGCTTGCCCCCCATCGCCTTTCTGAAATCCGCCAATTTTTTGAAGATTGTATCCTTTTAAGAGTTTAGCAATTTCTGTTTGTCAAGGGATTATATATTGTAAACTTGTGTCCTTAAGAAGTGGAACAGACAAGAAGAATGAAAACAAGGAGGTAGCTGTCAATGATTTTCTGCCCTCAACAACTGCCATTGAAGCCATCCAGTATTCAATGTAAGTCAATGATGAAACATGCCAAGCAAAGTTTTGTCAATCTTACTATTTGCTGTATTCTCATACTAGTTCTCGTCTCTAAGATTATGTTGCAGCAAGCAGAATGGGTTATAATTTGGTAGGAACATCACCTGTTAAAAATTACTTCTATGTACATTTTTGACACTAAAATTGGTGCCCCTGAAAAGGCATATACTTATGCATCTGAAGATATCATTAATGAATTGATTAGTTATGATTGTGGGATGCAACTACTATCCCCTCCTGTGAATGATTTTTTCTTATATTACTGAAGAAACAAATTATAAAATCTTTTGAAAAGTTTTTGTCATCTTTACGACAGTACATTTGATGAGAATCTAATTTCTGGACGATTTAGAAAATTCACTCTCTTGCCACATACAAGAATGCTGATTCTCTCATACGTGCATGCATGCAAGTGAGCAGGTGTGGTTTGTAAGTGAGGAGATTTAATAATCAAACTTGAAATTTTTGAATTATTGATACAGGGACCTTTATGCTGAATATATTTTGCACACCCTGAGGCGATAATATTGCGGGCTTTCTTTCAAGTTCAGCAAGATGTTTGACAAAGCAATGGATGGAATGTTGTTGAGATCTGTTTTGGTTTTATTCATGTGGGGTTATCTGTCTCTGCCCACTTGGTTGAACTTCTGGTTAATAATCGATGACGGGGATATCCTAATATGGACTTAAATTTTTGAGACTTTGGATATAAAGAATTCCATGAACCATTGATTTTCTTATGTTTCTAGCTGATGTCTTTCAAAATTTAGGAGCTCAATTTCAGTATGATGACATTCTTTTATATTGTTCTTTTGGGGAAAAAAGAAGACAAAAGCATAGTAGCGCACAGCTAATGGCGCACGGAGTTCCTGAACACTAGCTTGACTGTATTTGTTCAGATGGCTCACTCCCACTATGTCATGAAACTGAGTAAGGAGGGAAGGGGGTTGGACCGTTATATAGGGTTGCCCATCCTGATAGGAGATAAATGGGTTGCCCGTTACAGATTCGGCTTGCCATGCATAAAATTCTCCTAGCTCTTTTAGAAAACTTAATGTTACTCCTTGCACAAATATATATTTTTTCTGAAATAGTCATCATTGCAAATCTTATGTTTAGCAACTCTTAACATTTTTTTTTTTATTATAATGTGATTGTAAGTCCGAGTTGATTTATTATATTAAATGTGACAATTTGTATGTGTAGAAATATTATTGTGGGTTTTGGATCAAATTTAAGCACGCTATGGTAACTCGACTACGAGTGAAGCTTTTTATCTTATGTTGATCTGTGGCCGGTTCGGTAATGATATAAGGCAATTAAACTATGCTTATGTTCAAGGAGAAAATGACAATATGATACCATCTATTTGATAGGTTTATATTACTTAGCGGTTGAATTTACACTAGAAATTAGAGCAATTGAATTCTATGCGCAACGATAGTAACTAAGGACTGATCTTATCATGTAATAATATATATTTCATTTGTCTCGAATTGCCATGCTTCCATCCATCATTATAAAGCCAAGGCATCACCACGACTGTGAATGTCCTAAAAAATAATGGACTGATTCTAATGAGCGCAATTAGATTAAAGCTTTTGGAGGTCACAACATATTATCCTAAAGGTGAGTGATTGGAATGAATTTTGATCTAATTTCCTATTTAGTACGATCCCCAATTAAGGAAGAATATCCTTTATATTTTGGATTTTGCAGTATCAAAAAAGTTATTGTTCTTATTTCTTATTTCTCTATCTACCTATTGATTATTTATAGTGCAATATTTCTAACTAGAGCAGGCCCGGCAATGCCATTGAAAAAACTAAACTTTTCTTTATAAAACAATTTTTTTTTTTGGAAAATGATTCAAAAAAATCATAAATCTATAGTACTTTTGCCTATTTAGTCATAAATATTATAATTTTACCAATTAAATCTTAAATTTTTCAACATTTTATCAATTGTTTATCTAGTCAATTTTAGCTGAAAATCACTGACTTGGGTATTAATTATCTTATGTGGCAATCAATTTTGACATGAATCAATTTTAATAATAATTTCTCTTTATTTATTTATTTATTTGTTTCCCTTATTTTTTTTCCTTTTTTATCCTTCGTCCTTCCTCTAGTTGGCCGCCAGTCCTGGGTAATGGCTGATAATGACCAGCCAAAGGCAACCACTAGCAAGGACTACCCTTGCCGGGATTTGGCAAGGGATGACCCCGCTAAAGGCTCATGAGGGTCACTCATCTAAGGCCAATAAGGGCTGCCTCGCCAGGACAAGGCGACCTCGAGCCAGCTATTACCTTTGAGCAAATTGTGCTTGATCAATTGATGTATACATCTTCGTATATATATTGTGCGAGATAGAGTTAGGCGAGCTGATCGATACTCCACACGCGACGCTTTGTAATGGACGCTCAGAAGCTTCTCTACTGCATTGGTTTCTCAAATAATTTATTTCACAGTAAGCTTCCATTTTTCCAAATAAGCTACTTCCATCAGAGATCAATTGACAATCCTAGAAAAATCCCAATCCTATCATTTGCCTCCATAAGGGCCCTTTCTACCTTTTGCTTTTCAGTCGAGCTGAGGGCAAACATTTCATAAAAATCGTTTATTAATTCCGGTATAATCAGTGTTCCTCTCCAATTTCTGGTGCTCTCTATGCCAAGAGAGTATATAACAAAGCAATAATGGTCATAGTTCTTTACGAAAATCCCCTTCCATACTTAACAAGCGAGAGACCTCGTAATAATCACCCCCCCCAAAAAAAAAAAAGAAAAAGAAAAAGAAAAAACGCATCCCTGTCGCACTTGGTCAGGGAAGAGAACAAGAGGGGAAAAGTATCACAAATGGAAAATTCTTCTAGTCCGGAGAATGAATGCATATTAAGGGCCATTTATAAAAAAGATTTTAATGTCAAGAATACCATTTGTTTAGAAGTTCCAAGAGAAGAACAGCAGCAGAATCCTTTGCCTTTTTGACACTTGGCATGGGCTCCCCCACACATTCATCCGTCCATCCCCTGTCAGTGGTGTTTACACGAACGGCGAACGTGAACCGCTTTGCATGTGCAGGGCCACCCTCATTTACACACCTGAAGGTGCATACGGATCGAACAATCAATGATCATAGTTCAGAAGTTGCAATAAGAGAGGACAAATTCAGTCTTACCTATATAATGGCATTGGCCAGTTTCGACGCAAACATATGTCGTTCAGTGTCTGCCTCGTAAATGTTTGGTTACCATTTTTCTTCTTTCCATCATTGTTCACCTTAGCATCAGATGTATCCCTTTCTTTCAGAACAGCAAGAGCATTTCGTGCAGCAAGTTTCTGCGCCATCTTTTTTTGTGGATTCTGAGCAACCCCAACCTGTACTCCATCAACAAAGACTTCAACTGTGGCCAAGTTGCCATTTCGAGAGGCTTTATACTCCAAGCCTTCAGCCTGTTGCTGGCAGCGCTCTTGCAGCTCCCTGACAGGATGCATTGGGAGTCTATCTGGAGTGACCATGGGATGCAACAAAGGCTGAAAAGCCTGTAAAAGAAAAAGACAATTCAGTACTCTAGATACTCTCATTTGTATTCACACTTCCAACAGAAAAAAAACGAAGTTCACTTTTTATCAAGAATCTTTTTTTTCCCCATTTATCCTTTCTTTTTTTTTTTTTTTTTTTTTTTTTTCCAAGAGGGCATATTGCAAAAAGAATGCCCGTAGGTCAACCAGATCGAACTAACCTTCCACACAACAGCAGTATCATGTCCACTATCAAGGAATATAGCACCAGCAATGGATTCAACAATATCACCAAGGACTTTTGGTGCTTTACAATCCCCTAGACCAAAAGAGTTGAAACCTGGCTTCGACAATTCATCCTGAACTTCCTTTACGAAGTCCCTGATCTGGAAAAAAAACCAAAAGACCTAATAGTCATTACCCTCATAGACAAGTCAAACAATATTGTTTATGGGTCATGTTATGTATCAAACAACCACAAAAGAAATTTAATGATGATACAATGTCATGAGCAAGAAAGAAAGAAATGAAAAACCTGCTTCTCCAAGGCACTGGACCCATGCCGAAGGTGTAAATGGAGCTTGTGTTTAACCGCGACACGTGCAAAGTTCTCATTGTTTACAGCAGCAGCTCGTAAATCAGTCAAGCGGCCAGGTGGAAGATCAGTATAAGTGAAGAACAAATGTCTTGTAATAAGATGATCCAGAACTGCATCACCAACAAACTCTAAGCGCTGGTAGCAAGAGACTCCAGAAGATGGTCGTGAAGCATGAGTAATAGCTTCTATCAAGAGGCCTCTGTCATTAAACTTCACATTAAGGGCAGATTCTAAAGCATCAAAATTGACACTCCTGAGGATGCTCTCTGGGACATTTGATGGCCTGATTGCACATTCTTTCTCGTCATTATCAAACTCAACCCGTATTCCTACCCATTTCATGAAGTGATTGGCAGCATTCTTCCCACCTTCAACATAATACACCCCAATCAATGCTTCAACAACATCTGCTAGTGTCTTGCTAGACAGAACTCTGTAAGAACTTGAGTCACTCTCAACTTCACCATCTTCAATGCTTTCATCATCAAACTCAGCCCCAATTACATCTGACCTACCTCCAACTTCAGCAAGTGAATGCTCCATATCAAACAAGGAAGTTTCATCCTTTGTATCCTCATCAAAGACAGGAAGCACTCCTGGTGCAGCCCATCTAGATGGAGCAAATCTATCTGCTTGGATATATGATTGAAGTCCTTTATTCAAAGCATACTCATACAAGACCATGTTACTCACCATTTGTTGCCTCATTCTGGTCAGCTGACCCTCATGCTTTTGAGGATATCTAAGAAATAGAAATTTGCTTACAACCCATTTTAAGTAAGCATCTCCAAGGAGCTCTGCTCTTTCATAACAGAACGTCTCCTGACATGAGGCTGCAGTCAAAGCTTCCAAGATCTGTCGAGACAAAAGAGACACACTAATAAGATACACAAGACAGCAACTTTTTCAAAACTTAGAACATAACACACCTTCGAAGCAGGGACCGAATAATCTATTACATCCTTGAGTTGAATTGCAAGCAGTATGCTCTCTACCCTTCTCATTATTGAAGGCAATCGTTGAGCTCCACGAACAAGTGACCCGGGAAGTGGATGCACTAGACAGAGTTCGGGGGGGAGGAACACATAATATGTCCTGTCCAGAATTTCCTCAGATTCACCTTAATGAGACAGAAGAAGCAAATCTCATTAGACATAGGAGCAATAAACCTATAACCCAAAAATTAGAAACTAAATCTATCCTATCCATTTAAGATTTAAAGAAAAAAAAAACTAAAGTCTAAAAGGAATGGAAAAGCACCTTCTGAGTGTTCAAATCTAGGCGACAGTAAGTTCTTGCAATATGACACTCCACGTCCTTTGATCAATGGTTGTTGTTTATAGACCAATTCAACCCCATACCTGAAAGTCAAATTCATGTGTCAGAGAGAGAGAGAGAGAGAGAGATGCAGGAAGGGGGAATCTTACTTTTGTCTGTAATAATCAGCATATGAGCTATACTCCAAAGGGCCAAGATAGCCTTCTTTTCTTGGAAATGAGTTCTCTGCAGTCATATCATAACATATGGAGTCGACATAAAACCTCTTTCCAGAATGTGCAGCCGTCACAATTCTTCCCACCAAATCATTAGAACTTATGCAAGAATCAGCCATCATCAATTTGTCTTTGGTTAAGTCCTGATTCTCTTCCATTTCAAAGGCATCTCTCTGAGGAATCAATCCAGCAGCTTTCACAACATCGAATTGTGCTACAGCTCCTCTAATCCCATAAGTTGGATGGGATTTGAGTCCAAAAGCCATACCATGCCGCAACTTCCCAAACCCATACTCCCTTCTGTCCCCACCAAGAGTACGCTCGTTTGTACCTAGGTACACATCTGGCCGGGCTTTCTGAAGTGGATTGCTCCATGCATTTGTTCCGACAATTTCATTGACCAGATCCCAGTCAATCTCTTTAAGTGGATCTATAGATTTATCACCAACCAAAGGGACAAATAAATAAGCCTTCGCAGGATCCCATGGAGTGGTTGAAGGTTCAACATCCACATCCAGCACAATGCTCATCAATCGTACATGAAAGCTTTTAAGAGATTTTAACTATCCATGACCAGAGGGGGAAATTAGTTAAGTGCTAAACAACCCAGATTAAAGTGAATACAAATAATTATCAAAAAAGCATTTATACCTGATTTTCAGTTATACTAATTGAGCCCCTATAAAGAAGAGATGCCTTTGTTATCATGGTTCGAGCGATAAATAGATCCATGGACATCGATAACACCTAAAAAAAGTACGTGAATTTAGAACCAAACTCTGCACTTCCTTTGCAACCAAAGAATTCAAAACTACAAAGTACCTCTGCATCCAGCATATTTCCAAACAGTACAGAAAAGTCTGAAACTTGAGTTAAAAACATATCCTTCGTAGAGCCAATATTTGTGCATTTGACAGCATACATATGAAGAAGCAATTTGGAGTCACTGCAACCATCTCGTCCATGCAAGATCCAGTCTCCCTAAAAAGTTAAAAAGCTTCAGAAGATGCAATAGGTAGTATTCATATGACAACCGGTGCAATTATTTATAACACGGGGGAGCATAACAAAACATGTTTGGATGAGGGTTGAACGGGGAAATTCAGAAGAGGTACTAAGAACAACAGAACTTGTCCCATCTCAACTTGACCTAAGAGTCTAGCATAGTTTTACCCCGGCTGTTGAAGTCTGTGACTGACCCAGCTGAATAAATCAAACTGAGGAAAAAAAAGGTTGACCGATCATGTGTTTAGTTGTACAAATCTCCAAGAAATGTTAATCTGCCAATCAAATTGATTATTCAGACTGGCGAACATAACGATTTTTTGAAGTCTTTAATATCTCATGAGGCGAGGTGCAAACTTGAAAAAAAATCCTAAACTACAGTAAGATACATCATGCAAGGCGCGACTTATGAGGATGGAAAAGACCACTCCTGATGTCAACAGCATGTATGAGTAAAACACAGGGATAGAAACATGGCAATACCCAAGAGATAGGAATTCTTATCATCTAATTAGTTCCATGATGGCAGTTATCGAACTGTTAATAAAATCTAACTCACCAATTACACTGTTAGCAAAAAACAAAATTAACTCACCAACACCTTATTGACGGTGTGCTTGAGCTTCTAAGAATTTGAAAATCTGATTAGATAATAACTAAATTAAAACAGCCTCAGTAAACTAATCCTGTAGAGTCTCTTTATTATGGATTATATCCCAATAGATAAATCTCAAGCTAACATCTGATACGTCCAACCGAATTTAACGTGGCAATTTGTTATATCTACTTGATCCATAGTAGAATCAGGGAACATAGATCCTACACAAACTTAAAAGGGCTATATTGTGAACACGATTGAATGTACCTTTTTTATTTTTTTATTTTTGCGGTAAGCTAATTATATACATTTGCTGTTCTCTTTCAGTACTACTACATTGTGCTATTGCCATTTGCTGAAAATGTTGACTTTTGCATGTAAATGCAAGAGAAAGAAGGCTAATATCTGAAGCAACATTGGAGCAAGGTGACCCCATTAAGGTAACTCAAGAAATGGAAGTCCCAGACTGCAATTTTTTGAGGACTTCGATCAAAGCAATGTTTCATTTGAAGCTGCATTTGATTAGCAGGACAAATATAACCATGCTGATCAGTTTCAAATCATATCAAAACTATACGCTATTCATGATTGGTTCCAAATAATGCTGATCAGTTCTATACTACATCTACCAACCAAAAAAAAAAAACCTTCTATACTACATCCATGCCATGCTGATCATTTCAGGTGGATTGAACAAGGTCAACCCAAACTGGTTTTGCAAAACCATATTTGGGCAACTTTGGCAGAAACATGGTCAGTGAGACTTGGGGGTACACAAACGCTGGATAGATCAGCCGATAAGAAAAGATTTAAATGAGAGAAGAAACAATTCACAGGCTCCTGATTTTCCAAACAGAGTGCTTTTAAGTGCAACACACTTGGTCACCAGCTGCTAACTTGCTGTTCCTATTCTTAATCTCCAGTTGATAACTTAACGATTGTTATGAACACTGGAAATGACTGTTTCGTTTTTCAGAGAGATCTTAATGATCTGTTCTTTTATGCAAATAACTATTCCTTTTATTTTTGCTTTCCTTTTTTTTTCAGAGGATCTGTGGGAGGGCCCCCCCCCGGGGGGGGGTGGGTTGGGGGGGGGGTGGTGGGTGGGGGGGTGGTGGTTGGAGGATCAACCAGAAAACTTTGGAGGTGAAGAATGACCTCCCTGCCAGCAGTATGAAAGTGTAACCATGTCGGGCGATCACAGGGCTAAGCAGGCTTCATCTAATCATGGTGGAGGGAAATTGAACCTTTCCAACATGGTCGAGGAATATATTTCACTAACAATCCAACATTTTGCTTCATAGACATTAAGTAAACTCTTTTCCAATGACCTCTTAGAATAACCAAAACATTGCAAAAACATAAAAGCTAAATAGAATGATCATAGAATGTTTCCACATCCAAAAGTTCCCTAAGATTGAATTGTCATAGAGATGAGGACAGCTAGGAAATTATGCTGCAAAATGTAATTATTAAGCAATCCAGGTTCCCTTCTTATAACAACCGACAACTACCATGATAAGCATTGCATGCATGGTGTATATACCTGGAGAATGTCAGCCACACCCTCAGGATAAAACTCCCTATGTCGGGCAGTGCCAGGAAGAGGATCTCCTTCATCATTCTGGTCAACATTTTTCCCTTCTTCCCCGCTTCCTTTATCTGGTAATAGCATGTCAGTGAATGCTCCCATCTCATGGAGCTTCTTGCAAGCAGCCAAGCAAACAGCCTGTATGTCAGAAATAATTTTGTCAGATCCTGCTGAACCCATCTTGAGCTCTACTGATGGAGAGAGAAAGACGCATGCCTGTTGTGCAAGTCGCATTGAGCTACATATAGGGCCCTCAAGTTTTTCAAAAGGTGCATTGCAGGGGAGCTGAAGCCTGCAGGAATATTCGGTGGGGCCTCCAGGTTTCTCATGCCTCTCCATGATAAATTCAGGACGAAGAATTGAATATCTGAAGTGGTGAATGCAATTTTAGGCAGAAAGAAAGAATTCTGATGCTAAGTAGTTGAAAGAAAATATGAAAAAATCACAAAATTCGTCTACAATTCATCCATCATTGCACTTTGCATCTTGAACTTATGTAAAGAAAATTGCTAGAGGGTGCCCTTATGGCACTTTGTGAGGTGCTTTTAGGATGTCTAAAGCTGATTTTTACATGTTCAATTATTTTGCTCTTACGCGAACATTCATTACACTTATCTCTATTTCAACATCTTGAATAGGTAACTTTCTTTTGTGGTAATGCTTAACAAGTGCACGTAGGGCATCTTCAAAAGAAGTGTTGGAAAAATCACACTTCGTATCCTGCAGTTTGTGCCACTAATAAAATACATACCCTTTATCCATCAATGTCATGCACAGAAAGTTTCTTTTCACAAAAGTGCCCAAGGATATCATCATAACTATTGGGACTGATTTTTCTCACAAAAACTAGAAAATGACCTGTTCGATGCCTGGGATTATGAGCATTGTATGATGATTTTGTTCACTTTTGAATTAGAATTTCATCCTTTATCATATTGCATGATCCAAACTCCCAATCGTACTGTGTAAAGTGAAATGACCTTCCTTATTCTCCATGCCACCAAGGGCAAAAATTTTAAGCCTGATCAGAGAAAGTTTTAAGCTTGAGTCAAGGCATATATTTGGATAGTTGACATTATCCAAAAAAAGAAAAAAAGAAAAAAGTCAATGCCAGAGCCACCAATTATGAATTTAGCTAGTCTTTTCCTAGGCCATAAGCTTACCTATTTCATGAGTTTAGATTAAAAAAGTGGTCCTTATCATAGAAATGGTTCTAATGTATTGTTTTGTCATCATAGATTGAGCCAATGGAAACGAACTTAATCTCATTGCCTTACATTGTAACTTGCCACAATGTATTCTTCTGTCTCTATAATTCATCCCCATAAAGCTATTTCCCTGTAGTGCTACGAAGATACCTTTGTTCTTTTGTTGCCTCTTTTTCAATGGGGAATATAAAGTTTGAAATTAATCCTACTAAGGTAATTGTGAACATAAGGTTGAATGGAACTCCTAATTCAAATTCAACCTTATTAGCTCGGTTGATGTTAAGAACTGAAAATCCAAGAAACTGATAAGATAGAGATAGAAACCATATTGAACCACAAACATGTAAACTATTCAAGAAGTACCGACCACATTTTTAAGTATTAACTATTTATTATAGAATGGATGTTCTGTGCTAGGATAGAAAATGGAGCAAGAAGGAATATTTCAAAGGAAAACCTCATTAGACAAATCTCAACAAACCATATTACCCACTTAAGTGTTTATATTCAACTAATTTATAAATATTTTTCTTTCTCATCTATAGGTTAGACAAAAGGGAAGAATATAGATAAAGTGCAAGATTGGGAAAAATATAGTTCATAAAAATAATCATCAAGAAATCACATCCTTCTTTTCTGTTCACAAACCAATTCACCTTGATATATGGGAAATTCATTTTAATATCATAACTTAGACAATGGAACGATGTGACATATAAACATATGGTCTCAATGAATAAACTATTTTAGTATTAGATAGTGGCAATGATTTCTTTTCATGTTACATTCTATTTAGCTAAGTTAACTATGTTTGAAGGTTAGAATTCCAGCATATGAGTAAATTATCGCTGTCTTTTAAGAGAAAACATGTATTTCTGTCATAATTCAATAGGTGTCCACTCTGAAAAAAAAAAAAAAAAAAAAAAAAAATTCTTGAGGAATTTTCTAGCCATGTGTTCACATGTGGAAATTAAGGTAATTTAAAAGGGGGAAAAAGACCTAAAATTTGAGCAGGAGTGTGCTACCCCAAAAACCAAAACGACCACAGCCTACTGCTCCAAATTCTATACGAAGGAAAATTCAAAAATGATTTCTATTCAATTCCCCAATGACAAAAGATATAAAATGAAATGGAAAAGAACTGGGTGGCCTTAATCTTGAAAACGACCGGTTAACTCTCAACATAAAAGGGAAAACTTTTGAAGATGGCCACATCACCTTATTCCTGTAACCATTCATTTTAAGTGTATAGAATGAGACTAGTTTGGCCAAATGAGCTAATTCACTGACCCATTCACTCCCTCCCTCTACTCACTCTCTTTAATTCTTTTCTAATCTATGGATACCTTTATCTCGACAATATTAAGATATCACAGCATCATTGTAATTTCATCATTGACTAACAAAAGAGGGAAAGCATGTAAAGAACAATCCACCCACGCTACATGATGCAAAGTGTAGTTTTCCCACAACAATTATATCATACCTGTCACTCGGAAGCTGAGAGCAGTAGAAATGAATAAGTCCCACAGCAGAGTTTAAGCTGACGATAGCACCAGTTGACTCTACCTGGTACACTGTACCTAGTATAACCTCCTGTGAAATTAACTTGGATGTGTCCTTCACATGACTAAGGTCAGTTCTTTCAATTGCTTCTTTTCGCAGTGTCTCCTCACTATTCCTTGCATTCCTCAAAAATGCTGCATGCGACAAATTTCCCCTAGGAAAACAAAGCATTTGAATATTAACTTCGCTCGAGTCGACCAAGTGCCGCATAAAAAATACATGCATTTAGAAAAACTTGAAATATGCACCTCTCAACCATCAAGATGTAATCTGACCCGGGCTTTCTAGCACGGCCACGTGACTGAATGTATGCCAAAACGGTTTTTGCAAGGTCAAATCGAATTACAACATTGCATTGCCGTATATCAAGACCTTCCTCAGCAACGCTAGTTGCAACCAGCAATGTCACCTACAAAGATGCTGTGTTAAATCAGAATAGCTACCAAATACCTCAGCTCTTCACAAACTCCGGTCTTGAATTTTAACTAAACTTACACGACCATCTCGGAATTTGGCAATCGTCTCCTGCATTTGGCATGTCCTCATTTCCTGACTATTATTATGCCCAATCAAGCTCGCACATTTGATAAAACTTAAAGATGGAAGCTCTGCAAACACCTGAATGCTTCGATGAACACAAAACAATATGAGGAACCTGTAAAGGAAATGAGATATAGAAGAGTCTATGATATTCTTAGTTCAAACCTTAGGAAGAACCAAAGCAGCAACAACACGCTCAACAAATATTATTGCCCGAAAATCCTCTGTATGTTGGTATCCGAGAAGTATTTTAATTAATGCCTGCACTTTTGGAGTCACCTTTCCATCAGCCACAGCTGCTCCTATTATGACATCCACATGCTCTCCACCGGAAACAGCTGTACCAAAATCAAATCCAAACTTTGAATCAAATAGTATCCAACTTCATGAAGTGTTTTTCCAGAATTTTTAAATTTTATATTTCATCTAACTCGCAAATATAGTTGTGATTCTTTTCACAAGAATATACTGTTGCGTGTCCTTAACTGCGCAATACGTGTTTTATAACCCATGAAGATGAATCTGCTAAATTCACTGCATTCGCAATGTCAGTACAATGAACAGATGTATTGAAATGCTATTATCAACAATAACCATGAAACCTAACAGCACAATTCTGCCCAATTGATAAAAAATAGAGGCTTTCATAGAGAGACAAAAACACTGTACATTAGAAAGAGAGACAAATGGAAACTAAAACATATTTGATTTTTTTCATTTGGAACTCAACATTTTGAAGTTATCCCAAACAACGAATTATTTTGATTTTTTAAAAAAAGAAAAAGAAATTGATCGCAAAATTAAAATGTTGATATCCATCTGTTTTTAACAATTCGAAGTGTATGCTATAGTAAAAGTCAGACAACAAAATTAAAATTTAAAAGGAAACTGTTAAAGTATATGTCACCCAAAACATTAAGACTAGATGGAATTAAAGCACATCAATGTATAAAAGAATCCAAAATAGTAGCAACAGGAGCTCAAGTTCCTCAAACAACTCATTATGTTTACTCCAAATATACCATGTAAGACAAACCAGTGTGGGACTCTCAGATTTCTTTGAAGCTGAATAACCCATTCAAGCATTCCAACTACTAATAGCATGTCATAGAATGACCTAAAACATCTTTAAAGAGCTGAAGATATGACTCCATAGGTTGAGAGAATGAATCCACAATGAAAGAAAAGAGAATTCACCTGAAACACAATGCGCACATGCGCAAAAAGAGAAGTTCCTCCAGATATAACAAAAGGCAATAGTTCAAGAAATGCACATATTTGCCACTGTCTCCAACATTTTTTCCATCATCAAGATTTATTTCCGTATTCCTCCCTCTATGTTTGCTTGCAAAATTGTCATGCAATGAATCTTTTACCTAGAGTTCACACCAGTCGAGGGGTGATAATATACAACATAAAGCATTATAGTTTGATTTGGAGAATATTTTGATGTGGCAACACATTTTATCACAGTGCAATTGACTCTGTGCCCTTTTTTCTACATAGTGTGTCAGTTCTGAGTGGCAACATTGTAATTCACTAGTATCCAATGGAATCTGCTATAAGCAAACCCTAGGGATTTCCCGCACATCAGACAGAGGAAAGGCAATCCTCTAAAACCTCCAAAAGATAAACAGAGATTACTTCTGGATAAAATCAGAGTTAAGGGTCTACTCACCATGACTGTCAGGAAGCTCTCCTTCCTCCATCTCATCAATATTAGTTACATCCAATGTGACACCACTTTCTACGGACATCATATCTTTCTCAAACGCAGCCCCCTCTGACAGTTGGCATTGCAAGAGGGATACAACTTTACTAAGGTAGGATTCCTGAAACTTAACATCGAGCTGGTAATTCGTTCTCTCATCATTCTGCAAAGCTGTCAAGAAGGATAGTGCAACCTGGAAAAAGTGCCTCAGCTAGCTGTGCAAGTTATGAAAAATCAAAGAAAGAAGCACATATTGACTTATTGGCACCTTGTAAGCACACCATTGTCCCAGCTCACCAAGAGCATAATTGATTGCTCTAAGCTTTTGTATTAAGTTAGCAGCACCATCACTCTCCGTTCTTTCAGAAACACCATAAACTTGGCGCAGTTCTTCCTTTGCACCTGCATCACGGGCACCCATAAATTGCCACTTGCTTCTCCTAGAACTAGATTGTGCGGCTTCTTCAACTGCCACTTCCATTTGTTTTATTTGCTCATGGAGGGACCACAAACTAGCCGCTTTATCATACTCCACGACAACTTCAGATGGCATTGGAACATGCTTTTCCAGCTCCTTTCGATCTTTTATGGTACAGACAACAGAATCAAGCTTGCTTTCAAGATTCCTAATTTTGATTGCACAATCCACTTGACTTGAAACACCTGAAATATAATAGAACCAGTAAGTTTTACTGCTATGAAATAAGAATGTACTTACATATAATTCTCAATCTTCAACTGCTCAAGAAAAGGTACTATCTCAAAAAAAGATAGAATTGTCAGTAATATCTACTTTTATATGTACCCTTTAAATTAACAGGTGAAGCAGTCATTCCAAAAACAGACGGTCTCTTCTCTTTGGGTGTGGTATGATAGAACTCAGACATCACCAAGGAATATGGATGTTTCTTCACAGCATGATGGCATTCATCCAATATAAGGAGATTTATAGCTTCCATTTTTATTATACTGTGCCTTAGGATGTTCAACAGTATTTGAGCGGTCATCACCAAAACCTGCAATGGAAGGAAGAGACCTCAAAAATGTAATCATCACCATCATAACTGAAAAAAGAAAACCAAGAAAGCCTAATTAGATAAGCCTATTTCGCTAAATAAATGGACCTACAGGAAAAGACCTAAATTTCCTAAAATTGGAGAAATAAAACAATGAGCGCTGTTTGTGCTGCAGTTCTGTAATTAAGCAGAATCATTGAAAGTGTCTCTCCTCAGCCTCCCCCCTGTGAAGCAATAGGGCTTTCTAATATTCCTAACAATTTTTTTTTGTTGGACCTTTGTGTGGGATAAAACTCTCACCATTGACCACCTCAGAAAAATGAATTTCGTTCACATCGATTGATGTTGCACATGCAATTAATTCAATTACTCTGCTGGTCATCTTTCCATTAATTACAATTAGACTTTCAACTCAGGGAATATATTCCTTCAGAGGTGCACCCAGTTGGAAAATAGAATACATTAAAAGCACTCAGGGAGGCCAATCAATTCATCTCTTGCAATGCCTTTATGGATGGTTCAATCTCATAGAAATCATGTAAGGTTGCACCACCTTGTCGTGGGTGGCATATTTGGAGAGAGCTAAGCAAAATATTGCTCAAAGGAATGAAGCTTCTAATGCAAGTGTTTTGTCTTCTTTGATCCAGCACTTTCTACTAACTAATCATATTGCTGTTTTTCTCTATCCAAATAAAAGATGGAAAGGACATCGAAGAGCATGTCTGGCAAGGCCTCGCTACATACTCATCTGCTAAAGGTCATGTCTTTACCTTTATAGTTATTTCATGTAACAACCCTCGCTAAAGTGAACATTGCCGAGAATTTGAATGAAAAATAAAAGAAGATCGTCGAGAATATAAATAGCAGAACTACCTGCTTTGTCTCAAATTCACGTTGCCACCGTCTAGCATCCCAAAAGTCCTGACCCATTTCACCACAATAATGACCAACTTGGTAACCAGTACGCTCACGGATTACTTCAGCTTGCTGAATTGGACAAGAGGAGCAGAAAAGACAACAACAAAGCATATTAGATACCACAATAGTACTATGTACAGTGGAGCTAATTTTGATGACATAAACCAAAAATTACCTGATAAACAAGCGGAACTTTGGGCACTAGAAATACAGATAGCATTTTCCTGTTTAGCTTCTGCAGATCAGCACAAACACTTTTGATGAGCAGAACAGCGATTAAGGTCTTCCCTGCCCCTGTTTCCAGAAAAGCTATTGTGTTCTTCCTTTTGGCCTGTTCGAGAACATCCAACTGATATTGCCGGGCATGTTCCTCAGGAAATCTCTCCTTATGATCTTCAGGCTTGTCGTCTACCCTCCCATTGCAGTCCTGAATATTGTCAATTCTGGACTTCTCCTCTCTGCTACGATCAGCTTCCCAAGCACCTAATCGGAAAACAATCTCATTGGAGCCTAGGCGGTCCCTCTCCCAGTAGCCGTTCGCTTCCCTATCTCTCCATTCCCTCTCCCTCCCATCCCGTCGTCCAGAACCGCTGCGGTGCTCTCTTCTCCTGATGTGATCCCTATCTCTCCTGTCGAACTCATCCCAATCACGCAGCCTCTTCAGGCCCGATTGTCTTTCCTTGTCCCTCTCCCGGTGGTAAGGATTCCCCTTCATCGTGTGGAGAGCGAGGCCAGCGTGGGCGCCGCACCTGCTTCTCTTATTGCTCCTTTCCTCGCGAGAGAGGTCTTCTCTTTGGCTTTCCCGGTCATCGTGCCTCTGAAACCCGTTTTGCTCTCCTCCATTGCTAGTCAAGGACTGAGAGTCACAATTGACGAGGCATCCAGGGCCAGCGTCGACAAAAGCACGGGTCTCCTCCTCAGAGCTAGGAGGAGGAGGAGGAGGAGGTGGAGGAGGAGGAGGAGGAGGAGAAGGAGGAGGAGGGGGAGAAGGAGGAGGAGGGAGCGCATCGCCGCTTTTGATGCTGTCGAGAATGCGGTCAATACCTCCGAAGAAGTCGTTGGCGTTGAGGAGGGTATGGTGGGCGGCGTCGGCGGGGGTGTCGACAGCATCAAAATCGACGAAGTCAGGGACGACGTCGCAGGGCGGGAACTCACAAGCATCGAGCCAGTAAGAAGAATGGGCTCCATCCCCATTCCCCAAAGCCCTAGACTTATCCTCCTCCTCCATCTCTGGGGCGATAATCGATGATGTTCAGCGAACGGACGGGGTTTGGGATATCAATCAAGTGTAGATACCTGACTACGACGAGAAGGCAGCGACTGATTCGGGTGTGCACGATCTTCTCCTCCAAACGAAGCGGATGCCCGAGAGAGAGAGAGAGAGAGGGAGACAGCGAGAAAGAGGAATGCGGAACGAAAGCGACAGGGGAGGGGCGTTGAGGGGAAGGAGAGAAGGAGAGCGCTGTTTAGCTCTTCTACGACCAGATGGAGGAGAGGAGGAGAGCAGCAGCAGGAGGAAGTAATGGAGAGAGAGATTGGGAATAGAATGGAATGGAATAATGGAGCGAAGAGAGAGAAAGAGAGAGAGAGGAATCGACCGAGCCCCCCCTGGCCTCCTCCTCCCCCTCTTGGTTCGTTCCGTCTCTCTCTGGTCGAAAAAGCTAAAGTGTCGCGAGAGAGATTCGGGGAAAAGCAGAGCGATGGTGGGGACCTTTATGGCTCAAGCGTTTGTTGTTTCGCTATAATTCGCGTCAGCAGAGCCCCCAGCGGAGAAAAAGGACTTCGCCTTTAGGAACATTTGCCATGTTGCCGCCCTTTTGTAGTGCCCGCTCATCCGTCCAGTCGCCCCCCAACTAACATGTCCTCTCCTCCCATACAAAGCACAAAATGCGGGCATCTTTTAGGCCCTCTCACCACTATTTATTTCGTAAAATATAATTAATCCGGCAAATTAGTAATCTCACTCGGGCTTCTCTTCCTCTTCTCTTTATTCTTGCCCAATTATATCGCATCTTGAAATATATTCTCCCTTTTGTGTCTCATGTATGAGACCGTGTGATGTCCCGTCATGAACCCGCCTACTAGTCCACTCAAACAGGGAATATCATCAACTATCACTCATTTTTCACCTAAACACAGGAATTAAATGGGATCTAATAATCTATTAATTCACCTCAACTTTTACATATAAATGTTTTCTTGAATTCTAATATGTCATATTATAAGAACAAATGAACAAGAATCTCTCTTAGCAGTATCTAATCAACCCCTTATCTTAACCTTAAGAAGAACTCCAGTCTCCCGTTTGCCCGCTTCTAGAGAGTTGGACTTCTCGTCCAGTGTCCTAGAAACAGGTGCATATAAATAAAAAAAAAAAATAGCGGAACAAAGACAGAAAATAGCATAGCATAATAAGCAAATAAAACAACATAGTAACGCACTCAATTCTACCTCAGTCACCCGTGATGCTTTAGTAAATGAACCTACTAGAGTGAGAGTAGATCGTGATCGCAGTATTGCTGAAGTGTAGGTCTTAGGAGCTGCCCTCTCTAATTTCCATGAAAGGATGATGTACTTAGATAACTTGATAATATAGTCTCACATATTTCAGGAACTAAAAGGAAATATCTAATCTTTATGTAGGTAACATAGAGAGAGAGAGAGAGAGATAACGTGTGAATTGTGTTAAAAGATTCCCATGTTAGATAATTGCTATAATGTGGAGTAGTTAATACATCCAAATTGACCCATAACTTATTAACTTGTGTTTTTTTTTTTTTTAATTAGGTGGATGTAATTGGATATGTTGATGGACTCAAACGTTGGGTCTCCCTTGGCGATCTCCCTAGGTAAATGTATTAGACTTCTAATGTGCACTTCCAACTTATATTCTGATATGAGGGGGGTGCTGTGGTGTAGCAACTCAAACTTGATGACAAACTTCATGGATGGAGTTTCCAATGGAGATTTCTTGATGAAGAAGAAAACTCGGATTAAGGGGAGCAGACATAACACAAAGCTCACCCAATACACATGTAAGTTGTGTTAGACAAGTCACACATCAAAAAATTAGTGTAGTATAGCTCGATGGCATATTTCATGGTTGGAGATTCAAGTTGAGATATCTTGATGCAGTGGCCTGATGGTAGAATTCATGGTTGGAGATTCAAGTTGAAATATCTTGATGTAGAAGAATACTCGTATGAATGGGAATCATTCCTAACACCAAACTCACATGTAAGGGGAGATTATTGAGATGCTTTTGTAAGTTGTCCTAGAGAAGTCTCACATATTTAAAAATTAGTATGATGTAGAGTAGTCATGTGACATCTCGAAATGTCACCCAATATGTGTTTATTATATTATTACTCTCTTTTAGTAAGTGAAAGCATAATCGAACACTTATGAATACTTTTTTTTAACAATTAAAGCATCTGGAATGTAACCAACATACTTAAACTTCTTTTGTTTATATCATATATGGGTTCACAACTTCATTATATTTCGAACATAAGGCAGAAATCTAAATAAGGATAAGGGACACAAGTCTAGGAAGGGGTAGGGAAACTTATCTCCATACTATATTACACTTTCAAAAGTCTGCCTATATAAACATCCAAACTAATGTTATGGGTTGATAACTTCTCCATTTGCTACGTCTCCAACTTCCAAATTGAAGCTACTTAACGGACCGACTAACTCTTTATCAAGATTCCGCTACCAAGTAATGAACCGGATAGGAACCCACTCCGCGAAATCTCCTACATCAACTCATATCATAGAACTATATTTAGCATATATTATTCCAAACTCTAGTTTAACCACGCTTTCATAAAAAGCGTCATTATATAGAGGGACTCCATAGTGCAAGGGTTAAAGGATGTCTATCCTACATGTCTAAAAAATAAAAGCGATAAGCCGAAGCCTGGCAAATGAAATCTCTAGTTTTAAGTTAGAAAAATCATCTTACCACTTCACCTTGTATACACAAAATAAATGTATAATCATCCAATATGATACAGACATAAATAGACTTTACATTTCATTTTCATCTACCATAGAAATTATTAGGCAACAGAATACCGCCAAAATTTGACACAATGACTTAAGTGTCAAAGATTAAAAAAGTGACACTTAAGTGCCATTTTTTTTTTTAAATTGGATACTTGAGTGTCACATTCGGTGAATCTCACCAGAAATTTTATGTGGCAATTTTTTATTAATTTTTCTTACTTACGTGGCTTGCCAAAAGGCTGACTCAGCAAATAAACATAAAAATGTAGTCGTTTTGGCACAATTTGAATATTAATATAAAAATTATTTAAATTAAATATAAAACCAAATTTAAAAATAAAAAGGAGGAAGAGAGGAGGAAGATGAATAGTCGGCGATGGTTGAGGGCTCAATCTTCACTGTTGCTGCTGCCTCGCCGTCGCCAGGAAGGCGGGGTGAGGGTTGGTCGAGGTTGTCGAGCCCTGCTCGGGGGCCGGCGACCCTAGCTGATTGGTAGTGTGGGTGTGACATCCCGAATTTCTAATTATGTTTTCAATTGAATGAGTTGGGCTTTTCATTAACATGCCTATAGTTCTTTTCTCTAAACTAATCACTTACGAAATAACTAGTCTATCAAGTGAAGCCAATGGGGTTTTTAAGTAATAAACTTGAGAATTCGACTAGAAATCGACTGCTCGACTATGTTAATCTACAAGGGTCAATACGCCACTATTAAAATCGATCAGAAATAGGTCGGTTTGACTGAGGTATGTGATTATGGTATGGGTGATTCCATCTAATTGTAAAATTCTCGCTGAACGGCACTATATCGATTTTTCTGTCATTTTTACACCCTGTGTCCGCATTTGAATCTCGAAATTTTCACGACAACCAAGAGTCGCCAATGATGAGTCGAAGATGCACAATGTGGCTCGAAAATAATCAATCACGAGCCAATTGCACTAAAAATTCATAAAAACTACTCGATAGGTGAAATTACGCTAAAATCATGCTAAATTGAAATTAACCGCAAATTTGAACCCGATTTCAAAAATTGAAAGTTCTGTCATATAAAGAACTCGCTCCCTCTAAAATAATTCAATGAGAATTATTAATTATATAGGAAGACAAAAATCACAGAGATCGATCCACATAAATTGATCTAGTACTCAGTACCAAAACCTCTTATCACTTGTCATTTCATTCCCGAATCTCTCCAGCATCCCCTTTGTTGACACCTAAATTTTGGCGATTTGTTTAAGGGTTTCTTAATTGCATTGAAAAATTGGGGATTGATTTCTAACCCCTCAACAAAATATTTTCATTAAAATTGCATCACACATAGACCTTAGGAGAACTTGTGTCACTAGTCTTATAATCACACAGAGGGGCGGAGTGGGAGTTCAAAGGGAAGAGACCAAACCAGAGAGCTTGAGGGAGTAGCTTGTTGTCGCCAGAGGTCCGTCCACCCGCCGTCGTCCGCCGTAGCCCACCACCAGACAAGGTAGGTCTCCTGAACCCTTTGGTCTTGTTTCTGGAAAACGCCGGACTAGAGCTCGCGGTCGACCGGTTCGCGTGAGCTCTGGTCCATGTCGCTTTTGCACTTTGCTCCTGTCTTCTTTATACGTTATGTTCGAAGACTCTTGAAGCGTGTTAGACGCTCGATTGAGCCCAAATCCTTCGAATTTGGTAGTGCCCAATAGCTGTTCGATGAAATGCCTCACTGAAAGTGCCGAATCCAGTCCTCGAACGGTTCGGTTTTTGGTTTATTTTTGCGTTGCTCGGGGTTATATTGTTGTCATGCATCGTTCCCGTCGTTTTCCTAGCTTTTCGGTAGATTCCTTCACGCTATTTGGTTGAGATGAAGCGCGTGCCTTGGCGAGGTCTACCTGGCACCTCTCGGAACGTCGACCGACTAGCGGCCGGTGGTGCTCGGCGTCGGTCGGATAGAACCACCGACGCCAGGCGATGGCTCGGCGACTTTTTATAGGACGGTCAGTACTTATGGTATAGGCGCCGTTAGTCCGGCGAGGGAGCAGTGGGTGCCTCGACGAGCTGTGGTTGTGGAAGAAGAGGCCCCGAAGAAGACGATTGAAAAGGGGTAAAAAAAAATGAAAAAGAGAAAAGAAAACACAAAAAGATAAAAAAAAAATGAAAAAAAGAGAGATGGGTTTCGTGTTGGGCCTTTTTTTTTGTTATTTAGTTCGTGGGCTGATTAGGTTGGGCCAAAAACAACTATTAGAAAATGGACCCTCAAGTGGGTTGAAGTAAAAAGCAAGATGGGTTTGGGCTGATTTAGGATTTGGACTTGTGGGCTTCCTTTTTTTCTTTATTATTTCTTTTTGAAGCGGGCCGACCAGCCCGCCTACCAGTTGGACCGAACTCGGGTCCGGTTGGAGACCGAACTCGAATCCACATACATGGTTGAACCGGCCGGGTCGATCGGACTTGACTCGGTTCGCCCTTTTTTTAAAATAAAAATTATTTCTTTTAAATTAAAATTTAAAAATTATTTTAAAAAAATCAAAAATTTATTTTTTAGAAAATTAAAAAAAAAACTTTTAAAAAAAATTTTAAAAAATAAATTTAAAAATTTTAAAAAAAATTAATTAAAAAATTAAAATTAAAAAATTAAAGAATTTCAAAAAATTCAAAAAATGATAGAGTTTGGTTAGGAATTGCTAGGTGTTGTCGTTTTAAGTGTAATTATGCATTTATTTTGATTACATAGCATGTTTAAATTGTATATATTGTTATGTTTAATGGTATGTGTGTAGTCATATGGTATGTTTAATAGTACGTGTTTAGATTGCACCCGTATGATCACTTTGATATGTCTTGTGGATGAGTAAAATTAATCCAAATTGCCTAACAAAAAAAGAAAATCATTTTGTTAAAATGAACAAGATTAGGTACCAAAAGAGCATTAATTGACCAATTAGTGTAATCAAGTCCCCGACCCTAGATTCTTTGGTTACGTAGGAAGTGAGGTACACTTCCATGCTTAGCCGACCCCAATAGGCTAATAGCGACTCATTTTTGTAAAAATTCATAGAAAATATCCTAATGTCACGCTGGGTATGGGCTTGGGAGAGCCCACGCCTAATCATGGGCTTTAGGCCTGTCCTTGAGACAATACCCCTAAACATGTTCCCTCCCCTCGAGGGGTAGGTCGCGACACCCTTCCCTCCTGAAACTCTTCAATGTCACCTCACTCATCTCTTTGAACCTCTTCCGAAACTTGCTCACTAGTCCAATCCCAACCCAGATCAAGAACCTGTGCAACCTCGTCCACTTGAACTTATTCTGACAATTGGCATTTCATTATTCTAAATATGGCGACAATTGTTTCAATATTGTCAGAGTGTCTCTACTTTATGAGATTCGATTTTCCGTCGATAAGTTCTTGGTAATCAAGTGCGTGGAATAAATGAACATGATCTAATAGAGTAAGATTGAAGGAGATGTTAACTTTATTAGATAACTATTTCAATTTGTCACGATTTTGTGGATGCCAATGAATAAAATAACAAAATTGTAAATGTTTGATTGAGGGTTTTTAGTGTCCCATGCCAAAAACCCGTCCTCTTGTGTTGAGATATCGATTGCAACTCGTCGAATTAATTAAGAATTGTGAAAAGCCTAAAAGCTCTAATTTATATATTTATATATACAAATATATATACATACTTGTCTAAGTTAATATTTATGAGAACAACCACCATACACATTAATCTTTTGAATTCAAGAACAATTTCGGAAGATTAATATGTAAAAGAGAATAAATGATTTTAGTTAAAAATGTTATTTAGATATCGTGTGCGGAGGCGCGCAGGGTGGGAGACTCGGGAGAAGGTCAACATCCTCTTTGGTTGAATAAGTTAAGAAAGAGACGAAATTCAACGACAAACCTCCGATTTAAATAAAATAATAACAAATAGAAACAGGGAGGAGCTGTACGGATACTCCCCAAAACCGAACA
The DNA here is from genome assembly GCA_016097545.1 of Eucalyptus victrix. NCBI lineage: Eukaryota > Viridiplantae > Streptophyta > Magnoliopsida > Myrtales > Myrtaceae > Eucalyptus > Eucalyptus victrix. The sequence continues at coordinate 38,148,547 of CM027838.1, forward strand.
CGCCTGCTACCTACTGTACTGGACCTTTGACCCGGATACTCCCCTCTCCTCTCCAGGGAGAAAACTCCTTTCCCTTTGTCCTCTCCTTCTCTCCCCCCCTCAGTCTTCACACACAGCGAATACGACGAGAGAGAGAGAGAGAGAGAGAGAGAGAGAGAGGAGAGAGACTGAGAGCCGGTAGCTTTGCCACGCCTGACCTGCGGCCGACAACCTACGGCTGGCGTCCTCGCCCTGACGATCTCGCTTTCCCAGTGCCTGCATCTCCGGTAAGTTTCCTTTCGGTTCGAGCCCTCTTTGGCCCCAAGGATCTCGGCTCGGAGACATTGTGGCGGCCGGCGGTGGTTCAACTTGTTTCTCGAACTCGCCCCATGGCCGTTGTCTTTGAGCCGGGTAGGATTATTCCCGTGAACCCCTGCTCTCCGCCCTACTTTGATCCAACCGGAAGCCCAATCTCGTTCATTTTTGTTAGTCCATACGTGCGCTCGAGCTCGAGTGAGTTGATATGGTCGATTTCGTATATTACCTTGGTGACTTTCTCTGGGTCTGGTTCTGGGTCTGAGCAAGTCCTAAAAATGGGTTAATAACCTCTCTTACCCAAGTCGGTGCTCGCCACATATTTGGTGAAACGCTTGAACTAAGTTTACAAGGATTTGACCGTGATTTTCGGATTATTCATAATGAGTATGGCACCTGTTTTTACATTAAAAAAAAGAATCCTTTATGGATTATTGAACATGATTTTCACTTAGATTTTTGTTGAAGATAGGTGAAAATATCAAACCTTCAGCACCATTATCTTCAGTTGAAACCATGCAACAGTTGGATTGCGTTGCAACAAGGTCATTGGAATAAAAAATGTCCAACAGTAATACATCTTCTCAGTAGGCAATTCGAAACTCGGTATAAAGATAGGTGAAAATATCAAACCTTCAGCACCATTATCTGGGATGTGTTTACCTGTAAATTATAGCATTGGCCTTAGAAGCTCTCTTCCATTAAATCGCTAGCCGATAGCTCTTCAAACTGTGCATTGCAAAGAAGTCGCATGAAAGCCCGCTGGAAACGAGTGGCCACAGCAACTCTAACAAAAATGGTCGTTGTGAGTCAGATTTGCAAGAGCATGAACTGGAATAACGAAGGAACGGGCGACTCAATGAGAAACTTAATTCACTTGAATTCTGAAGCACGTTTGCTGCTGTGTGGCACCATAACTAACCTGGATGGATCACCACCGCATTTCCTCCCATTGTTTACGGAAGAACCAACCAGTTTCTTCAACATAGCAGAGGATATTAGAGGAAATTGCTCCTCAACTTCTATCTTACCCTCCGCGCCGCTCATGGTCGTGTCGGACTTCATCTCATCGGCGACGAGCTCGCTTTGCCTCCCATCATCAACCGTTTCCTCCTTTCCCGCGAAACCCAAAATGATGGAATAATCAGCCCGCATGTCTTCTAGAACGACCTTATGTTCAGCATGAATAATGGCGTCCAAACACCTTGGTCGGCGTCCAACGGAAGTAAATGAGTGAGGAACTACCATCGAGTTTTCGCGATTTGGTTAGGACGGTGAAGATGACGAGTAGAGATGAAGTCTTACCGAGACATTGAGGAACTGAAGGGCTTGGTCCCGGTCGTCGAACGCGGTCGTCAAAATGGCGTCCAAAAGCTGCGCCTTAGTGACGGGGATGTACTTTTGCCGGGGGACTTGGACGACCCGCTCTGGTTTCGCTTCGACGTCGTCGTCGTCGTCATAGTCAGCCTCATGCTTCTCCGACGATGAGGGCTCCATCTCGACCGGCAATTCGTGGCATTTGAGAAGGAGGTGAAGGGGACGATCAGGGAATATGGGATGAGTAGACATTCTCGGCAAGCGGCGGGACCGCGAAGAGGGAGATGCAGGCAAACGACACAAAGGGAGAACGATGCTGGTTAAGGTTTGACATGATGACATGAGAGATGACGACGAGGGGAACCCCCAACCCACGCTGCGAGCTCCTTCCTCTTCGGAAAATGGCGTCTCTGGATATCTGCTCCGGCGGATATTATTTTATTATATATGCCTTTAGATCTTTTCCAAATTTTGTCGCATTTTATTCATCTGGCCCTGGGAACGCATGGAAATTTAAAAAATAAAATAAAATGGAGGCGCCTCCTTTTGACTCCGTTCTTTCTTTTCCCATTTGACAATTCAATTCGAGAGGTACTTTTATCGGGTTGAATGATAGTTTTTCAATAACGCCGGGTCCAATGAGCAAAACTTTAAGATTTATACTTCGAATTATTGGTGAGAAGACCATCTAATCTTGTTGAGCTTTTCGACTCGCTCTAATTGAATTTTAGATGAGAAGCTATTATAACTTTGTACTGGGCATCCATTTGGCTCAGTTTTTTTTTTTTCTTTATGGAAGCCATGATCTCCATATATTATTCGCAATTGAACAGAATTTCCAAGGGGGATTCTTTGAAAGTATAATTCCTTGCTTTATATACTTTCGGGAAAATACACAATAGTCATTACAAGTCTATCTGGAACCCTAAAAACAAAAGATAAAAATAGGGAACAGAGAAGAAACTTCACATTATCAAACAATCTCCGTTCACTCACACACACACACACATCACCCAAAGGGAGAGAGTGTCACAGAAAAGGAACTCAATTGCGTCAACTACTTTGATAGCTTCATTTGCATAATATATAGTTGGATTCCAGTTTGTATCTCGCTGTTGGCCTCTCTTATTCACAATAACAATTTACAATGAGCAGGAACTCATAGAAAGAAGCAGATTGGTGGTAGTTGAATATTACCGTGGGAGGAGGAGATCTACTTATATGCAAGAATAATCGCGTGGCACTCTATTTTGGCTAAGCCTAATTCCTTGCTATTCGATATGCCATGGTAGGGAGGACTCTTTATGCTTTAGATAAGGAGGTTGATTGCATGCTGAAAGGGTATTTTTGCACTTTGTTCTTCTAATCTAACTAGATTAGAATTCTATGAAACCTTCAAGTGTAAAAGTTCAGGAATATTAACTAGTCATATGATCTCGTTGAATTTAATCCAACACACAAGTTTCTATCTAAACAATTTCATTGTTCGACTATAGCGAAGGATTTTGCAACCGGACAAAAAAAAATGAAGGATGGTTCATTCAATTATCTCTATTTGAGTGGATTGGTGGGCGGGCTGAACACTTTATCCTATCATCATTTAGACTCATGTAAAAAACAAAAGGAAGCATATACTTTTGGAGATGACATACAAGTGTCATAATTTTCATATGGTACTCATTCAAGTGCCATAATTTTTTTTGTTCGATTTTTTTTTTGGTCATTTGACTATCATAATTAATGTACCGTACTCATTTAAGTGTTATAATTTTTTTTTTTCGATTACTTGAGCACCATATAATTTTGTAATTGATCATTTGAGTATCATGAATTTTTAAAAACATTCATCACAAATGCTATACCTCGGTTGATTTTTGATATTCAAGCATAAGTTTTTTTTAAATTTTTTGGTACTGATCGATTGAAAGTTATGACATTTGAGAGAATGTTTTATAGAAGCTACGGCACTTAATTATTGAGTATCGTGTAAAAGTTATGAAATTTGTGATGTTTTCGTCTTACTAAGGGATAAAATGGAAACAAGGGAGAGGGAAGCTCATGAGAGATTACTAATTTGACTGATTTTGAAAGAATGGTCAAGAGCACCGGTTCAATGTGAGTCTAAAATGCACTACCGTCGAGGACCGTGGTGACGTCAAATTTACCAAAATCAAGAGAGATGCATTTCTCCACGTGATAAAAATGCCGTGTTCTAGCTAGGCTTTATTACGCATCAACTCCTAGGTCTTTGTTTGCAAGTCCTATTGTTATGTTGCGTATTGTATGACAAATCAAAATGAATTGAATCGTAACCTCGTTATAATTATAAATTTGCGGAACTAATTAGCCAGCTTTTTATGTTATTCAAATCAAAATGAATTGAATATTAACCATAAACATATTATAATTATCAATTCAATTTTCAACTTTTTAATTCGAACAATTTGGTTGTAAAACCTTTGACAAGCTACCAATGTAGTCTTTTCAATTAATTTTGGTTTTTGAATGTCGTTTATTCAAAGTGGAAAATGCATTCCATTTTTTCTAATGAGGATATTTTCTTTTTTTTTTCACTATGATTGCCTTGGTGATGGCTCGAAGACCCTTGTTAGCCATTGGGTGAGAACTTGCAAGCCCTTGCCTAAGTAGTTGCGGGTAGGTCATCATGACCTCGCTAGCCATGCATGAGGACTTCATGGCCCTTGCTAGATCTAGGCAAGGCCACTTCGAGGGTCACCGACCATTACCAAGGTCCTGGTGACACTCATCGGTCATAATGGAAAAAAATAGAAAAAAAAAAAAAAAAATTATGAAAATTTAGAAACTATACATTCTTTTTTATTTAATTGTGGTTAAAATAAAAACAATGACAAATTTTTCTTGCAACTTTATCCACTTGATATAAGTTATATAGTAACGTATTTAAAAATTATCAACCAACTTAACATCTCAACTATATGCAAACTATAAATTTCAAAATCACTCATCAGAACTTGTATGTGCAAATTTGTGCAGAATGTGTACAATCTAGCCAAAATTTAACAATTAAAGCCCTCTAAAAAGAGAGGATTGTGAGAGCACATGATAGGATTAACAATTTATTGAATAGCAACGGCGGACCTCTTGTGAAAACCTTTACGATCTCTCACACTCAAGTACCAGTAATGATGAAAAGTTTGACACGCAGTCTGTACTTTAGGGTTCACACCTTATATAAAACGGTTACACATGCACTCGCTGGTTTTTTGTCCAAGCCCTCTGCCTCGAAATATTATGCAAAGTCGAATGAAATTTCGGGGAAAAAGCCTGCCAAGAAGGGGAGATGCCGCATCGTGAAGGTTTGCCCCCTCAAAGTCAATATAAAAGTGCACATAACGGTGAAAAAAAGTTGTACCGTGCCATTCCTCCTTTTTTTTGTGCAGTTTTTTTGTCCTAGGCCTTTGCCTCGAAATATTATGCAAAGTCGAGCCTTGCTATCCCATGCTTGTGGCTGGTCATTGGCTATTGCTAAGGCCCGGTAATCATATGAGGAAGAAGGAAAATTAAAAGAAAAAGAAAAAAAAAAAAAAAAAAAAGAAAACAAAAGAGTATTAAAAAATCGAAAGAAGCAATTTTGAAAAGTTTTTGCACTTCTTTAGATTTAGAAATTTACTTTTTTAATTTGATGTATGAATATTTTTGACGACTAGAAAGTACTTTTGGTTAACTAGACATTTTTGATGACCCATAACATTAATTTTTGAAAAACACTTTCACTCAAACAAACAGTATTTTGTCTTTCTAACTTAATCCAACGAACATATTATTTTCTTATCCAGAAGACCCCTTGAGCCTAGCGTGGACATGTTCACAGTAGATTTCATTTGGAGTGTAACGGTACCGTCATGCTAGCATTTTCAATAAATAATAATGACAATAGAAAAGGGAAGCACCTGCAGCGGCGGCGGGTAGCAGCAGGGGATAAATCATTTTTGGATAACAACCTGCATGTTCGGAATCTGTACGGACCGGGACCACTCCACTCCTCTCCGGGGGAGAAAACTCCTTTCCTTCGCCCCCGTCCTCACATCCTCAGCGAGCGAGCGAGAGAGAGCGAGAGCGGGTGGGAGCCGGGCGGTAAGCGAGCGAGAGAGAGAGAGTGCGCGGGCGACTGAGAGCAGAGAGCTCGGCGGCCGATGATACATCCTCGCTCTCAAGATTTCCGGTAAGTTTCCTTGTTGGTTCGAGCCTCCCTTGGCCCTAACGATCTCGGCTGGAGCTCGCGATATTGCGTGCCGGATTGTTTTGTGCTCACCATCGTCTTGATCGGCGGTTTGCCGTTTGTGTGGCAGGTAACCAGGGCAGTCGAAGGAAGCGACGAACCTGTCAAATCTTAGCCACCGAGCGAGACATTCACAAGATCTTCTCCTTCTCCGGCGACATCGAGCGCATCGAGCGCATCGAGATTCCACGGTACGTTGCTTTCCTGCGGTTGCTTCCGTCGCCGCGTCTTCGGAGTTTTTGGAATCGTCCCTGGCGTTTCCATTTTGTTTTCGAGCGTGGAAGGCTCGATGATTGTTATCCTCGTTCTCGCATGTGTGTGTGTGTGTTTTTTTTTTTTTTTATTTCTTTTTTTGCGGGGGTGGGTTTCCTTTGCCCCTTCGCGAAAATCGGTGGATAGGCCTGTGCTTTCCCATATTTTCTCCATGGAGAGGGATTTTCCGGCAACAAAAAACCTTTTCTTCAGGGCCTGTCCCTCGGTGTGGTCAATACTCCATACTGTCGGGCAGCGAAGCTTAACCCTCTTTCGTCTGACTCGGGGAGCTGATCTGCTCCGACCCAAGTAGGGATGGATAATCGGACACTGAGCTCCGTGACTGGCCTTTCTCGTGTTGTTGTCGAGCTACAAGAATACGTAGATGAGTTTTGGCTGGTACAACCACTCTATTGTCCACTTCTAATAAACGTGATTGCCCCAATATTGCTTCTGTCTTCCAACCATCTAAGACCGGATTCAATAGCAGCTCCTTCTCTCTTGAGGAAACTAAGACTAACATATCTACAACTACATCCCGGGCGGCTTCCTCCTTTTGATTACTTTCATCAAAACCGGCCTGGACCCCAAAAAAAGAGATCACCATTGGGACCTGTACCTTCCTATCCTAAACTTAGTAGGAGAAAGGATCTTTGGCACTCTTCCCTGCCTGGAAAGGATGATAAAATAAAGGTTCTGAAAGAAATGCTATAGAGGAAGATTCAGCCTTTGAGCCCCCTTTTTCTAAGAAGGATTGTGATCAATCGGAAATCCTCTAGTTGCATGAGAGATGAACCGAGAGGTGAGGAGACCCGCGGGGGAGGAAGGAATAGAACTCCATTTTTTGAATGGAGTTTCCCAAGATCTTCGAATGCATCTCTCCTGCTCCTCAAAAGCCCACAGGAACCTTTCATTAAGAGCATCGAGCTAGGAGTGGACATCATCATCATTTGCAGACAAATTGTCATACTGATTTTGTCCAAGGAACCAACGCGAAGAGCACGATCTAGGCTACAAAGGCACTTCCACTCAGAAGGTTGCTTAGGACTAAAAGCTAGTAGTGAGACTTCTATTCTGCCGCCCTATCTATGCTTCTGTTAGATTCTTTATCTCTATGAGTTCCTTGCTTTGCGCGCTAAGAGCTTTCTTTCCTTGCCAAAGTGCCCTTTATGAAATAGCAGCAGAGGCGTGAGCAGCAAAAGCCTCTTCTACTGCATTTCTTCACTCAGGCTTTACATGCGGCACGCCTTTTTCTAAGCAGTGCTTTAGAGTTAAAAGAGGAAGTAGACCTTCTTCCGGACTCGATAGTGTTTTTCTGTCGTGTTTCGACTAGCTTTCTGGGATGTGGTCTTGATTAAATTTGGCTTAGTTTGAATGTCGCTTTTGTCATTTACAATTATGGAGCATATGAGTCATTGAACGAATTCACTTTGTTCTAGCTGTGATTGTGAAACTATTTGCTATCTCAGCATGAATGTTATGAATCTGCATAGTTTGTTTCATTTTGGTTGTTATATTTCCACACAACTCAATAAATTGTTTGTTTATTTTCCTTTTTAGAATGGTTAGGACAACATCACCGGGCGAAGTAGCACATAGTTATAACTTGAGAAAGGAGCATGAGGGTCATAAGAAGGTCAGTAGCCCTTTTGACATCTGACTTCCTTTACTTTATATTTTGATTTTTATGACATTGCCTTTTAAATAAATTTTAGAAAGTTGTTGGATTTGATCAATGTTCATAAATGTGTTCTGAATCTGCTCAAAGGAAAAAAATGTTTTAAGCATAGTTTTTTTGTTAATATGCAGATACTCGGTCCCTTGTCTACTAGGTTTTCGTTGCCTGCATTTGCCAGGCAGGTAGAAAAACTGAGTTGTGATCAACGAGCTGCAATAGAAAGGGTAGGGTTTGGAAGTTTGCTGTGTATGCCTAATTATAGCATCAACAGGGCATTGATAGATGTGCTGATAGACAAATGGAGCTCTAGCAAACAAGCCTTTTTAGTTGCTGGTGATGAGATTTCGATCAGTCCCATGGACGTCGCATTAATCATGGGCCTTCCTGTCAATGGAAAGCCGGTGAGAATTGGAAAAGAAGGGGATTTAGTAGATTTAGAGGATGAATATGTCAATTCTCCTAGTAAGAGAAAAATTGCAATAAGTATGCTTGAGAGGGAGCTGGATGGCGAGATAGGCAATGGAGCAAAGTTCATAAGGACTTTTTTGCTATACACGGCGTGTTTCTATTCCCAAATTTGGGTCGAGTGGTCGATGGCCATTATATGTCGTACCTCAGAAATGTGGATGCCATAAAAGAATATGCCTGGGGTTTGGCTTTGCTCGAGCATTTGACTACATGGATAAAAGAGAGAAAGGATAATCGTAAGACGTACATTGGAGGTTGTCTTATATTACTTCAGGTATTTTTCAATTTAAGCTTTCTAGTTCATCCTATATGAAAATTCTAGTACTAATCAAATCATTATTTTCTGTACAAAACCTGTTATTTTCTTTGTTCTTTATTCAATACTAATATATTTTGGGTAGTGTGCAATTTTTTCTATTTTTGCACAGTTGACGTGTTGATATGTGCAGATATGGTCTTTGGAGCATTTAAATGTGGCTCGGCCTAAAATTCAATTGAACTCCTTAACTTTTCCCCGTGCATGCCGATGGGAAGAGAGTAAGACAACTACAACATCAAAGATCAAGGATGAATTTCAGAGGCTAACCGATGATGAGGTAGATTAAACCGAATGTTTATTGTATCGATTATATCTATTTTGACCTTTATTGTAATCTGAAGTAGAGGTATGAAATTGCTCGTGGTGATAGTTTCCCATCTTAAATGGCATTTCTAAGTTCTTCACTCCTTGCATGCATTAGATAATTAGGGAGCTTCAGCCTACTGCAATTGAGATGGGAGTTGATATCATCAAAGAGGCTTTGGCAACACGAATTGAGCCCCAAGAGACAGCTGCGCAATCAAGAACAGATGATGTGAGTTTAGTTTGATTTCCTTCCAATTTTTTTTTTTCTTTTTGTAGCATTGCATGCTATATGATGGATTTTCCCTTTTGTTTGAGTTCTTGCAATTAAAATTAGAGTTTTCTCATTTGTAGAAGCTCTCAAAAGTGACACCACAAATTGTGGATTTGCAGGATATTGATGTGGAAATAGAATCCCTTGTAGATAAGATGGAAAGAGCACAACATTCTCAGAAGGATGCTGATCAGGTAAGCGAGCCTACGTACAATAACTAATCACCAATTCGTGTTTTCTGTAACACAATACTTGGACTAAGTTTTTCATTGTTGCTATAAAACATATATTCAGTGCTTTAATAAGGGCTATGGGTTCTTTCCTTCCCCTGTCTCCCTTTTCTGGGGGATGGTGGAAGTCTGCTAGTAACCTGTTTGTTTTTCTTTCTTTTCTTTCTAACTGGCATTAAGACTACATGTTTCTTTCAACCAATATGATAAAGTACGTATTTTGTAAATTCTTGTGTGTTAATTAGCAGCCAAGGAACTATTTAATTTGATAGCATTTTCAAGGATATTTTTAAGGGCATTGAAGGCTCTCTATGTGACTAGTTTTGCATGATGGCATTGCTTTTCTATTGCATGATATGAATGCATTGTTAGTTATGTTATCTGTACTTGACTGTTCCCATCTTTCTCTTTCTCACTCCCACAAAAATTCATATGGTTTTGTTGTGTTATTAGTTGTTAGAAGAATTACGGGAAAAGCGAAAGCAAGAAGTGACCCTCCGAGAAGAAAAGGAGGCTCTGAGAGATTCTTTGAGATTGGAAAAGCAAGAGTCAGATAGGCTAAAAGCTCTTCTTCAAGTATAATTCGTTTGCCTAATTATCGTTGTGTTTTATTTTTTGTTTGTTTCTTCTGAATAAGTTCTTTTGTCTTTTCAGGCTGCAACCTTATCAAATGATCAGGTACGGTGATATCACTCTAGCTATGAATTGAGATCCTGCTACTAGTTATTATATATGAATTGTTATGGAAAATGGTGGATATTATAACTAGGTTGTACAAAAACTTCAAGAAGAGCTAAAAGTGCGTTGGGTGTATACACATGAAGTATAAGAAATCAGTTGTACTTGAAACAGCAATTGGAGAAGATAATAACTTGTTTTCTGTAACATGATACTTGGACCAAGTTTTTTTTTTTTGGTCGCTATAAAAGATATATTTAGTACTTTGATAAGGGTTTTTTTTTCCATGGGTTCTTTTCCTTTTGTCTTTCTTTTCTGTGGGGGTGGTGGAAGTGTGTTAGTGACCCTGTTTGTTTTTCTTCCTTTTCTTTCTAACCGGCATTAAGACTACATGTTTCTTCAACCAGTATGTTAAAGTACGTGAAATCTTGTGGGTTAATTAGCAGCCCAATAACTATTTAATTTGCTAGCATGGATATTTTTAAGGGCATTGAAGGCTCTCTCTACGTAACTAGTTTTAGATGATGGTATTGCTTTTCTATTATGCATTGTTAGTTATGCTATCTGTACTTGGTACTGTTCCCATCTTTCTCTTTCTCACTCCAACAAAAGTTCACACATGGTTTGTTGTGTTATTAGTTGTTGGAAGAATTATGGGAAAAGCAAATCCAAGAAGTGACCCTTCGGGAAGAAATGGAGGCGTGGAGAGATTCTTTGAGATCGGAAATGCAAGAATCGGATAGGCTTAAAGAACATGTCCAATATCTATCTAAAGCTCTGGAAGATTCTCATAAGAATTCTGATCAGGTATGCGACTAGACATCCTACATACAATACTTAATCACCAACTAAGTATTGTGTTTTTTGTAACATAATACTTGGACTAAGTTTTTTTTTTTTGGCTATAAAAGATATATTTAGTGCGGTGATAAGGGCTTTTTTCCATGGTTCTTTTCCTTACCATCTCGTTTTTCTGTGGGGATGGTGGAACTGTGTTAGTAACTCTGTTTGTTTTTCTTCCTTTTCTTTCTAACCGGCATTAAGACTACATGTTTCTTTCAACCAGTATGGTAAAGTATGTATCTTGTGAAATCTTGTGTTAATTAGCAGCCTAAGTACCTATTTAATTTGCGAGCATTCTCAGGGATATTTTTGAGGGCATTGGAGCTCTCTCTACGTGACTAGTTTTGCATGATGGCACTGCTTTTCTATTGCATGATATGAATGCATTGTTAGTTATGCTATCTATACTAGTTCCCATCTTTTTCTTTCTCCCTCCCATAAAAATTCATATGGTTTGCTGTGTGATTAGTTGTTGGAAGAATTACGGGAAAAGCAAAAGCAAGAAGTGACTCTCCGGGAAGACATGGAGGCTCGGAGAGATTCTTTAAGATTGGAAATGCAAGAATCGGATAGGCTAAAAGAACATGTCCAATATCTATCTAAAGCTCTGGAAGATTCTCAAAAGAATGCTGATCAGGTATGCGACTAGACATCCTACATACAATAATTAATCACCAACTTGTGTTTTCTGTAGCACAATTTTTTTTTTGGGTTGCTATAGAAGATATATTCAGTGCTTTAATAAGGTCTATGGGTTCTTTTTCTTCCCCTATCTCCCTTTTTTGTGGGGATGGTGAAAGTGTGTTAGTAATTCTGTTTTTCTTCCTATTCTTTCTAACTGGCATTGAGACTACATGCTTCCCTCAACTAGTATGGTAAAGTACTTGCTAGCATTCTCAGGAATATTTTTAAGGGCATTGAAGGCTTTCTCTACGGCTTTCTCTATGTGACTAGTTTTGCATGATGGCACTGCTTTTCTATTGCATGATATGAATGCATTGTTAGTTATGCTATCTATACTTGGTACTATTCCCATCTTTTTCTTTCTCACTCCCACAAAAATTCATATGGTTTGCTGTGTTATTAGTTGTTGAAAGAATTATGGGAAAAGCAAATGCAAGAAGTGACCCTCCGGGAAGAAATGGAGGCTTTAAGGGATTCTTTGAGATTGGAAAAGCAAGAGTTGGATTGTCTACAAGTTCTTTGTCATGAGAGAGACACAGCTCTTCAAGTATAATTCGTTTGCCTAATTATCAGTGTTTTATTTTTTGTTTGTTTTTTTTTTGAATAAGTTCTTTTGTCTTTTAGGCCGCAATCTCAGAGAAGAGGAGCTTGGAAGCAAAATTGACTGAGAAGAAAGATTTACTCTTAGCAAATAATCAGGTATGGTGATAATCACTTTGGTTATGAACTGAGATCCCACTGCTTGTTATTATATATGAATTGTTATGGAAAATGGTGGATATTTTAACCAGGTTGTACAAAATCTTCAAGAAGAGCTAAAAGTGCGTTGTGAGTATGCACATGAAATAGAAGAAATCATGAGGAGAGCAGTAATTGAAACAGCAACTTTGGAGCATATGATGGTTTCTATGGAGAGAGAAATTGTTGATAAGGTGACATCTACTATAATTAATCTTAGCTCAATCGTTAGGATTCTTTTTCCTTGGAAGTTGTATTGAATAGTTCCTGCAAATGCAGAGGGAGTCCTTAAAGCTTGGGAGGAACTTGAGGAATTGAGAGAGATGAAAGAGGTAATCTAGACCTTACCAAATTTTTTTTTTCCTTACAAAAAAAAAAAGAGGTAATCTAGAGAAACAGAGTTATTTTTGCCCAGGTACTATTCATGTCGTCTCTTTCTGGCATAGCTTCTTTTCTCCTGTCATTGAGTCGAAAAGAGACTTATTATTAACAATGATGCTCCATTTTTGAGGATATTGACAAAATGAATGAGCAGGCAGCTGCCATCTTGAACATGCAAGGGGGCTCGATTAGCTGAGCTGGAAGTCCTCTGTAAAGAAGAAACTTAAAGAAGAAACTTTGAGGAAGCGGTATTTTAACACCATTTCTCAGTTTGGCTTGAACATCGTTATAATAGTTTTATTATAAGGAAAGTCTTGCAATTTTGTTGTTCACGTGTGCATAATTGGATATGAGGAATTTCTATTCATTGTTGGATGGCGACAAGAGAGACGGTGGTTGAAAAAGGGAAATATGTAATTTGATGTTCCAACATGGAATGTGTCCTGTGCGAGTAGGTATCATTGCTTCAAGACCCACGTCCACTCATGCTATCTTTTATATTAATTTTTGTCCCACGAAGTATTCGAAATCAGTACCACACGCCTGCTCCAAATTATTTTTTGTTTCTCGAAAAATCTCGAATCGATACCCTGACCTAAGTCCATCCTCTGTTAAAATATGTAGGTGTCGACATGTTTGGATTTTTTGGATTTTTCACGTCGGATCCATCTTGCCATTGTTTGTTGTGCGTAGCTCCGTATGCATTTCATTGATGTATTGCATGAAACTCTTAGCCCCTGGAAGATTTGGGTTAGTGGTTAACTTTTTTGTGAGATGAAACTTAATTTGGGGTGAACGTATCTTGGGGTACTGATTCGTAATTTTCTTGTAAGACAGATGTTAGTTTGAGATAGATTTATTAGGGAGTGTCAACTTGGTAATTATAATGGAATTAACACCATAATAAGTTATAAATCCAAGGTAATAATTTTGAAGGTACAAAAATATTGAATCCACATTTTCTTCTCCTCGAACGTGATCCTACCACCCTGAATCCAATTCCCCGAGTCAGTTAAGTTTTCTGCACATTAACTTATCTCTAATCTCTAATCATTGACAATAGGCACATCACATGTCCTCTTCTAGACCAAACCTTCGGCAAAAAAGAAAAAAGAAAAAAAAAAGAAGGAAACTTTATTTCACGATGCCATGCCATTGTTCCCAAGATTATTTGTCGAGCGTACATACCAACACCCCGCCTTGTCTGTCCTCGCAAGTGCCGATTCTAATACAAAATCGAGCGGACTCTCCTACCATAGTTGCTTCCTCGGATGGCGAGGGCGGCGGCATGGTGGTGGAGCAATAGGGCAGTGTGATGGCTATTAGTGATCATGCACATATAACTTCGTTTCATTATAAAAAAGTTCCCTTCGTCATTTGTACGTCTTTCGATTGGTAAGTAGACAACTCCTGATATGGAAAATCTTATGATAAGCAGGTGGCGAAATGTTATCAGATTAGTAATTTCTCATAACATGAAATATTTGACAACCTATGCAACTCCTCAGCTTCTCGATGGGAATCTAAAAGGGAATATTCAATGTACTGTAAATGATCATGGATTGTATCGCTGTTGGATCATTGGAGGAAATAGGCGGCTGTCATGAGAAGTGAAACTAGAGATGCCGAGGTCGAGGGCGTTGCCACCCAGCTGGTGGGCATGCGGCGAAACGTGTCATTGATTCACGTGTGCATAATTGGCAATTCGTGTTGACCTACATGAGCTTCCATTCGACCAATCGCGACAAACGATCCTGTGCACAGATTAGTATTGGGCATCTGCCTCTCCGCGACCTCAATGAAAGGATCCGTCCTATCCCCCGCGTTGCCCAAATAAGCCCTATCCGATCTTAACGCATCGCCTCTCGTTCATCGCCAACATATTCTTGTGATTGCCTCTGTCAGTCATTGCCGCCTCAACATGGATCCTCCACCGGAGCAAATACGGGGAGAGGAGCCCACCCGTGGTCGCCGACTCTTCCATCCTCTGAACCTCGGTGCATAAACACTTGCCCCGCTCGTCCATCTGCCTATGCGGGAACCTCATGGTGCACTTTTTAACGACAAAAATAAAGTCGGGCCATTTTGGGCCGGGCTCATTGAAGATAGTTCATTCCCTGGCCCGTACAAGTGATGGTTGAGTTTGGTGAGCCATGACTCGATCCAAATCCAAACTCTCACTATGCTTGTTGTCATATGAATGGGTCATGTGTATTATTATCTGGAGAATAAAATGAAGTGCATGGTGCTATGTATAAAATCAGTCAAATAACCATCGGCCGTGGTGGCTTCACTGGATAAGACTCTGCTGATCCTCAACGAAGAGGTGAAGGGTTCAAAACCCAGGAGATGCGCTAGGTGTATTAAGTGTGACTCAGGGGTGATGGGTTCTCTTGCTTAAGTGTCACTTGGGGGTTTACGGCGCGGTTGTCGGCTGCAAGCTGGTTCCTCCAGTACAAAAAAAAAATAAAAAATAGTCAAATAACAAAAGATTCCTTAAAATTCAAGTCACATGAAAAATAACTATCACTTAAACTTAGGTTCATCAAATTAGTAGCTCAGGTCGAAAATGATTCAAGCCAAATGAACCAATTTAATTAATTTTGACTATTTTCCACACAATACAAATCTAGTAACCCATATTAAACCCAACTCATACCTATCATCGACTCGTATTAAAAAACACTTCCATATTTAACCCAACCTAGAAAAATTCATATCTAAATTGAGATGAAAGTGCAAAATAAGCGAGTGTGAGAGCGAGAAAATGAAGAGACTTAGAGAGGTAAGTTGAGGCCAGATAAGTTGTAAATCCATTTATAACCCATTTAACGTTTATATTCTGTTTAAACTTATCTATGACCCACTTACTAAATAAAAGTAATGCATATAACAACTCAGCCCATCATATATGTGTTAAGAAATAGGTCTATGACTTACATTAATAGGTCTACTTACACGTGAAATCTTCCATTAGATGAGCAATGATAAATGAATTAGGTACAGATACAAAAGACTCGCTAGAGTAAATCTACATGCAATTTTATGCTCATCAACGTAGCTTAGCAGCAGTTGACGTAGGAGCTCTTTCGGGGTCTGATCTTGATCGACAGTTCCATGGAATGATGAGGCATGAGCTGGCGAGGAATAGCCTCCTCCGGCTCCAATTGCGACTACTCTTTTCCTGTCGCCAGGTTGTGCACCACTGTGAGTGTCTCCACTCTCGCAAACTCGTTGCCGATGTACGATGCTTTTGTTCTTCCCTAATGACGCCACTCAATGCCCCATAAACCTGTAAGGCGATGGAATGGGTAATGTCAATGGTCTTAGACGGTGATATCTCATCTTGCCAGTGAGATTGTCTACTGGGCTTCAAGCGGCTGAAAGTTGAACCAATGTGCAGCTTAATTATATTTAATTATATTGTCGCTCTCTCGATGATTGTTTCGCATGTTGAGAGTACATAATTTTCACTTTCTACTTGGCCTTTTCTTCAATTTGCTTTTTTGGGTTCTGAGCTATGAGGGATTGCATACCACCTGATAGTTCAGCAGTAGCAACAGGCAACGTTGGACATTGCCACCTTTGAATGAACGAGCTTGATTGCCGTCGCCCAGCCGTCCTCTCTTGACGCTTTCGCCTCCATGTCCCCGAGCAAGCCACCTGAAGCGAGGGCTCCTGAGGGCATTTCGCGACCAGTTGGCGGATACCAGTCAATAATGAAGTGCTCAAGTTCTCGTAAATTTCATGACCATTCTTTCATCTTACGTGAAGTGATGCTTTGATACGTGTATATTTCTCTCTCTCTCTCTCTCTCTCTCTATGTGCCTTGATTCCAAGGGACAGTTGGGCTATCTATAATCCACAACAATCCCATGCCAGGCTGAACGTATTTGCCTTTAGACACAACACCAAGAGAGATGTGGCACGGGTAAGTTCAACTCGGGAAAATTGTCTAAAAAGTCCTAAATCTATTGCATTTTTGCCAATTCAGTCATAAACCTTTTAACTTTGCCAATTGAGTCCTAAACCCTTTCACTTTTTGCCGATTTAGTCCATCCGGCCAATTTTGGCCGGAAAATGCTGATGTGGTCACCGGCGGTGCCACGTAGGACTGCCGGCGCTAATGTGGATAATTTTTAATAATATTTTAATATTTTAAAAGATTTTTTGACTTTTTTGATTTTGATTTTTATATTTTTTGTTTTTCCTTTATATATATTTTATTTTTGGCCTTTTCCGGTGGTCGGCCACCGGACACAGTCGGCTGGCTGGCCTCGCTCGCAACAGGGGAGGCTCGGCCGGGCGAGGAGGAGCACCGGCAAGGGAAGCCTTTGCCTAAGCACGGCCCGGCAAGGGTCACTTGGGCAAGGCCGGCCCTCCCCTAGGCCAGGGTGGCCTCGCCGGGCATCGGCTAGGCGAAGCTGCCCTAGCCTCGGCGAGGGTCGGCCTTGCCAGATCTGGCGAGGGGAGCCCTTGCCGGGGCTCACCCTCGCCCAGGTGAGCATCGGCCTTGCCCTTGGCTAGGCAGGCAACGGTTGGCCACCGGCCATAGGCCGATGCCCTCCCGGCCAGGGGCGAGGGCCGGCCTCGCTAGATTTGGTCTGGGTGAGGCCAACGCTTGCCTGGGCGAGGGCTAGCCCTGGCGAGGCTGGCCCTCGCCGGGGCCAGGGCGGCCTCGCCCGGCGTTGCCGTCACTCGATTGACACCCGGCGAGGCTGCCTTGGCCTGGGGGAGGGTCGGCCTCGCCCAGGCAATCCTTGCTGGGCCGTGCCTGGCCTGGGCGAGGGCTCCCCTTGTCGGGGCTCCTCCTTGCTCGGCTGGCTATGGCTAGTGGCCGACCGTCGCTTGTGGCCGGTCAAGGAAAAAGCCAAAAAGAAAAAAAAAAGAGAGGGAAAAAATAGAATATAAAAAAATTAAAAAATTAAAAAATTATTAAAAATTGTCAACGTCAGCACTGGTAGTCTTATGTGGTACCATCGGCGTCTACGTCAGCATTTTTCGGCCAAAATTGGCCAGATAGACTGAATCGGTAAGAAGTGAAAATGTTTAGGACTTAATTAGTAAAGTTACAGGTTTAGGACTGAATTGGCAAAAGTAGCAATAGGTTTAGGGCTTTTTGAACAATTTTCCCGTTCAACTCAAATGCTTCACCATATAATTTTGTTCTCCCGTCGTTAGACAGTGGCGCCCACCTCTGAGCCCATGGACCACGGGGCACCCAAAAGCCCCTTCTCTCTTTTTTTTTTTTTTCTAATAGTTTTTGATCGGAAGCACCAAACCATTTGACTCTTCCAAAATTTCCACGGATCTACGGCCTAAGTGAACCTCATATTTTAAAACAAATCAAAACCTATAACGCCACCTCAAAAAAAAAAAAAAAAAAAAAAAAATTCACGAGGCCCCTTTTATTCTTTTTCCCGATGAGTGGGAGAGCAAAATCCCGCTACATTTACTATGGTCCTAACATTTTTTACAAATAAAAATATTCTAGTATATAATTTTCTTTTTCTTTTCTTTTGGCATGGTCCTCGCACCTTGCTCTCTCACATGATTAGATTGACTCTTATAATGCCGATCTGGTAGGTGGAGACCAAAACATCTCTTCCTTTCAAATTAAGGATGTAGTAATTATAATTTTGCTGTCATTTTAAAACCATTTTTCTTGGAAGCTCAACAAATCCGGCATGTGATATTGCGAGCTCCGACCGAGATCCTTGGGGTCAAGGGTGGCTCGAACCAAAAAGGAAACTCATCGGACATGCAGGCACCGGGATAGCGAGATCGTGAGGGCAAGGATCCCAACCGAAGGTCATCATTGGGCCTTAGGCATGGCTGAGCTCTTGGCTCTCTCTCTTGTGTTGTATTTGTTGTGTGTGAGGACTGAGGAGGAGGGAGGAGGAGTAGGAAAGGGGTGGGGGGGCAAAGGGAAAGAAGTTTTCTCCCTCAGATAGGGTGGTGTGTCCGTATGGATTATGAACGCGAAGATTGTTATCCAAAATGATTTCTCCTCTGCTGCGGTCCATTGCCTCCCTATTTCTATTGTTATTATTTATTGTAGCGTGACGATCCTATTACTCCTGATGAGTAACGGTGCAACACTGGCCGCCCATTTTATTTGTTGATGAAGATGATTTGTTCCATATTTAAAGAAACAAATGGATGAAGTTCTTGAAGGGAGAAAAAATCATGGGGATAGTTGAGTTAAGGGTAGACATCGGTAAAAGAAAGAAGAATTGGTGGTCGAGAATTAAATATCAAGCGCATATAATATTTTGATAAATTTGCGATGTTCGCGTGACGCGTTTGGTGGTCGACCTATTCATTTTAATGCGTATGCATAAGCGTATAAATAAATCCTTAGACATCACAAAGATGTGATAGAAAAGTAGGACCACAATTTCACAACCCTAACACACCTTTTATACACAGCTGACTAGTTTATATACAATACGAGTCTATAAACAAAAGTCTACAAAAGCTTGGTTCTCAAAACGAAGCTGTCCTAAGATTAGCTAGCCGGACTCATTCGTCGATTCTTCGGTCTCCATAGGCTGGGGGACCACACCATCGAGAGGGTTAGCTACATCCTTGTTTAGAGTAGCATCAATTACTGTGGCGGGGATTTCAAAACTCCTAAGGGGACCCACCTTGAATCCATTGGGTTTGTAGCGAAACCATGCTCTGAATCGATAAGGTACCCTATGAGGTAGGTCCTCTTCAACCTAGACGGTGGTCACTACCAATTCATAGACCCAGTGACTTCTAGGATCGCGGTAGCTAAAAACCCGCTTGGTAACTCTCATGGGCCGGCCAAAACGCTCTGGAGGGTTCGCTATCTAAGGACCTGAAAATGTTAAGCCCACGATGGGATGAGACAATGTCTCAGCAAATTCACCCCCTAAACTCCGACTAGGAAGTAAATATGCCTAAAGGCAGTTTATGCACGCACAAGACAAATGACTTACCTTGCCTCAGTTCCTTCATGCAAGTTAGTATGATTCACATACTCAACCAATCAATTCAAACTAAATCATCAATTAACTTAGTTAATCAACTCAATTTGACACAATCGATCTGACCTATAGTATCTATCAATTCAATACGTCCACTACTCACACAAGCTAAAATATGTGGTCATAGCTCTTACAAGCTGATATAGATAGATAGTAACTCGCACAAGCTGATATATAGATCGTGCTGTCACAAGCTGATAAACCATTATAGCTCACACAAGCTAATAGGGTATACTGCTCTCACAAGCTGACATATCAAGCTCATAGGCTGATATAGTATAATGTTCTCACAAGCTGACGTGCAATTATGCTCTCACAAGCTGATAAAGTATACTACTCTTACAAGCTAATATATCAAGCGCACATAGGCGGATATAATATACTGCTCTCACAAGCTGATGTGTAAAATTGCTCTCACAAGCTAACGATAAACGCTCTCACAAGCTGACGTGCAATATATTTCTTTTAGAAAATCTTACTATTCATATAGTCCACAAAGATATTTTCGGCATTGAAAATTGACATCCTGTATTTTCTAATTAAAATACCAAAATTTCACAATATTAGAATAAATAACCAAACTCACCAATTTCACTCAATTTGCATAAATTAGCACTCAATTAAATAAACTAAGCATGCCATTGCAATCAGCACGAAATTTCGGTCACCAACTATCCTAGTATAATTTCCAGAAAATAATAAATAATTAAATAAATACAATTATATGCAAAAAATAGAAACTTAGGCTGGAAATGCCTAATTAAATACCGAAATGGGCTTGAAAAATTTCCGAACTTATATAGATGAATAATATAACTTATCTAGTATCTAATTAAGCCGATTTAATCACATAACATACACAACCGAATACTTAAATCGCTAATATGTTCTAACTAACCACATAAACCATTCTTAGTCTAAACTAATGAACCCTTAAGAATCATTAACTCCATAAGCAAAGTTTAGTGAGTAAATTCACCGGTTTTGCGATTTGGTGAGTCCACGACGGCGACAAACCTCCTGGCGGAGTAGCCAAGCGGGGCCCATAAGAGATCTAAAATGGGCCTTGAAGCTCATGGCTGGGCTGAGGACTTCGGCTCTGTCCTTAGGTTGAGAGAGCTAGAACGGAGGTCGGTTGGCGCGGGAATGGTGAGGGACGGACGGACAGGTTGCAGCGAGCGACGACGGCTGTTGGACTGCATCGACGGGGCTCCGGTTGAGCTCTACGACGACCCGGGAGGCTCGGGGACACACGATGAGGTGCGAATGGAGCGGAATGAGCGATGGACGGTCGTGGGTTCGCACGGGAGTGCGACAGCATGTAAGCGGCGACGGTAAGGAGCTCGGCGGGTGACTTGCGATATCAGGAGGGCTTGGCTCGACTTCTTTGCAATTTTTGGAGCTCAAAACATTTTGAAAATGGAGAAAGCAGGTCTGGTTGAAGAAGAAGAAGCCAACTGCACAATGGAGGGACCCCTTGGCCACAAATATATCTCATTTGATCATTAATGGCCCCCCACCATGTCTGCCCTATCCTCAGCCAAATTGTAGCCTACAATCTTCCCAAGCAAGCCAATGAAGTGGTCCAAAAGTGATGGAGATCATGGCCTACAAATTTGCACATAATTTCCCCCAAATTGAACCAATTCTCCTTAAATTGGATTCAATTCGGTCCCCCTAAATTCCACCAAGGTGTTCTCGACCAAATTAACATTTTTCCTCGTCAATAGGACCAACTTGAATCCAAAGAACGGGATAAAAAACGATCATTTGAATTTTTTGCTAAAAAACGACCTTACTTTGAATTTTCGTCAAAAATCTCGGTTTGCAGAAAAATCTTTAGAGGATGAGTTGACGGTCTTAAAATAAATCGTAACATGACAGAACTTTCAATTTCTAAAATCAGGTTCAAATTTGCGGTTAATTTCAATCTGGCGCAATTTTAGCGTAACCTAGCCTACTAGGTAGCTTTTAGAAATTTTTAGTGTAATTGACTCGTGATTGATTATTTTTGAGCCACATCGTACATCTTTGAGACATTGATGACTCTTGATTGTTGTGAAAATCTCGAGGTTTCAAATGCGGACACAGGGTACTAAAACGACAGAAAAATCGGTCTAGTGCCAATCGATGAGAATTTTATAATTAGGTGGAATCACACACACTTAATCATATGGTTCAGTCGAGTCGACTTATCTTTGGTCTCTAATCGATTTTTAATTGTGCCGTAATGATTATAGTAGACTAGCATGGTCGAGTAGTCGATTTTTGGTCAAATTCTCAAATTTATTGCGTTAAAATTCCTTAACGACTTCCTTAGATAGACTAGTTATCTCGTGAGTGATCAGCTCAAAGAATAGAATTATAGGCGCATCGATGAAAAGCCTGATTCATTCAATTGAAAACAAAATTGGAAATTTAGGATGTCACAACTTTTCCTCTTTTATAAAAATTTCATCATCGAAATTTAAACCATTACAAACTTTAAACAAAAAGGTGGGGTTACAGTCGTCTCATTGAATCTTCGCTTTCTTAGGTAGCTTCTTCTGTGCCGTAGTGTTGCCAGACCACTTTAACCAATTGACTCGTCTTGGTGCGCAGAACTTGTTCATTGCAATCTACGATTTGAACCGGTCTTTTCACGTACGACACTCGGTCGTCCATGTCTAATTTCTCAAAATTTAGCACTTGGATCGGGTCAGGTTCATACTTCCTCAACATCAACACGTGAAAGACGTCATGCACTTGCGCCAACCTCAAGGGCAATGCAAGACGATATGCTAGAGTCCCTATCCTTTCCAGAATCTCCAAGGGACATACATACCTTGGACTCAGTTTCCCTTTCTTACCAAAGTGCAAACTACCCCTCATTGGTGACACATTCAGAAAGACATGCTCACCAACTTGAAATTTCAATGGTCTCCGGCACTTATCCGCGTAGCTTTTTTGGCAGCTCTGAGCGGTCTTTAATATGTTCTTGATGACTGCAACTACATCCACTGACTGCTGGACTAACTTTGGGCTTGTTATCTTTCATTCTTTGACCTCATCCTAACAAACTGGCATTCTGCACGCTCTGCCATACAACGCTTCAAAAGGAGCCATCTGAATGCTCTACTGGTAGCTGTTATTGTAGGCAAACTCGACAAGATAAAGCTGTTCCTCCCAGCTTTCCTCGAAATCCAACACGCAAGCTCGCAGCATGTCTTCGAGGGTTTGAAATCCATCCATTTGAGAATGATAGGTTGTACTGTACTGCAGCTTTCGTTCTTAAGGCGGTCTACAAACTTTTCCAAAATGCAGCTGTAAATCTCGAGTCTCAATATGATGTGATTGTCATCGGCACTCCATGCAGACGAATAAACTAACGCACGTACAACTCTACGTGCCTGTCCAAATCAAGGTCCTTTCGTACAATGATGAAGTGAGTCAACTTTGTCAGTGTGTCGACCACTACCCAAATGGAATCATTACCCCTCTGACTCCTTGGTAAGTCAGTCATAAAGTCCATTGTGATGTGCTCCCATTTCCACTCGGGAATCTCGAGAGGTTGCAGAATTCCTCCCAGCTTATAATATTGTGCCTTCACTTGCTAACACGTTAGGCACTTGGTGACACGCTTTGCGATGTTTGCCTTCGTATTTTCTAAAGAAATAAGTAAAAGAGTTAGCAGTGCACATGCCACCGTCACTGTTGAAAGAGAAATGGTGCCCTTATTTGATCAATTCCCTGATGGCCCTCATTTTAATTTGGAGGTGTCTTGTTGACTTTCGTCTCTTCCTTTATTTATCCAACCAAAGAGGATGTCGACCTTCTCTCTAGCATCAGGCACCTACCAAAGTATTAGTTGCGTCTCCTCTGTATAGATTTGAACCCTTTGGCTTTTTATATGTGAGTCCTACACACTGCCGTTCCACACACAATATCTAAATAACATTTTTAACTAAAGCCATCTATTCTATGTTATTATTATTTTTCCTATATTATTTTTTCTTCCTTTTTTTGTTTTTGTCGAAATTGTTTCTTGAATTCAGAGGATTAATGTGCATGGTGGTTGTTACCGTAACTATTAACTTAAATGTACATGTGCGTGTATATATTAGGGCTTTTGGGCTTATCACGGTATTTAATTGATTTGACCAAGTTGCCGCCAAGGTCTCCACACAAGAGAGATAGGTTTTTGGCACGGGACGCTAAAAACTCCCAATCAAACATTTCCGATTTCTTTCTTTTATCCATTAACATCCACAAAATCGTGACAAATTGAAATAACTATCTAATAAAGTTAACTTTCCCTTTACATCTTACTGTATTAGATCATGTTCATTTATTCCATGTACTTGATCATCAAAAAATTATCGACAGAAAAATTGAATCTCATAATTTAGAGAGACTCTAAGAATATTGAAACCATCGTCACCATGTTTTCTCTTCGCAATCCCTATAATATTTAGAATAACGAAATACTAATTGCTGGAACAAATCCAAGTAGGAGAGGCCATGGAGATTCTTGATTTGGGTTGGGATTGGACTAGAGAGTGAGTTTCCAGAGGGATGGGGATTTAGGAGAGTTTTAGGAGTGAAATAACAAGCGATGAGAGGTTTTTGGCACTAAATACTCGATCAATTTTTGTGAATTTTTTTCTTCCTGTATAATTAATAATTCATGCCGAATGATTTTAGAGGGAGCGACTTCATTTTTTTTTTTATATGTATTTTTCAGTATAATAGGCATGGAGCTTTGACTGCTGTTTTTCCTTGGAGTCAATGTGCCCAGGCGTTGGGAGGAGGGGGCGTGCACGTGATATGACGTGGAAGCAGTGAGAGAGCTGCTATTGGCACATGAGAGAGACCGAAAGGATGTCACCTCGGGAAAATATTGGCTGGAGCTAGGCTTTTAGTGTGTCAATCTACTAGTCCACTCACCAAGCGATATGTGTCTCTTGGACCCCACCACGTCAAAACCTCTGACATATATACTCCTCTCCCCTCTGTCGCCTCTCTCTCTCTCTTCCCTTTTCTTCTTCTTCTCTCTAGCCTTCTTTTTCACTCTACTGGGGAACATGCAGGCCTTGGACTTGGCCCCGGGGAGGTCCACGGGCATTGAGACCTTCCCAAGTAGCCTTTTGGAGCTTACCTCGCTAGTCGCCCCATGTCGGCCTGTGTAGACGGACAACTTCAAGTAGGCCTTACTGGAGAAGATCAACTTCCCGACGAGCCTGTCAAGGTGGAAGGTGGTGCCGCCGCTAGTCATGCCATTAGGGGTAGGCCGTGTCAAGCGGGAGGTAAGGGGTGAGGGCGGTCTGGAGGGGGAAGCTCTTGAGCTTAATCTTACAGAAGAAGGAGGGGGAGGAGGAGGGGTGGATGGTGGAGCGGGTGGGCTTGGTCGTGACGGGGATCCCCACCGTGAGCAAAGGCTCCCCACCGTGAGCTGAGGGAAGAAGAAGAAGAAATAAAGGAAAAGAAAAAAAAAGGAGGAAGAGAAAGAGGGAAGAGACAGAGGCGGCAGAGGGGAGAAGAGTGTGTGTCAAAGGTTCTCATGTGGTGGGGCCCAAGAGACACGTGTTGACCGGTGAGTGGACTAGTAGGTTGACCCACTTGCATTATTTTTTCTGGAAAAATATGTAAGAGGGATGATGACAGAGAATTTTCCTCCGGGGCGATTGGGGAATTTTTTTGTTTTCTTGTTTCTTTTTCGCTTCTCGAGGAGTTAATTAAAATAAATTATCTGCTGACTTGACCAACGACAACTGATTTCTCATATTAGTATTTGTGAATTATCAAAACCATCCTTTAATTCCACCTTTTTCTTGAGTGTCGACGTGGCTAAAACATGATGAAATTTTTTGTTGACATCACTAGTTGATTCTTCTTAGCCTCATGTTGGTCAAAGCACACTGCATTAGGTTGAACGTGAAAAGGTAGAATTTTCCTATAACACGTATGAGGTGCTAGTTAGATTTGTACCAAATATATGTATCCAATGACAGAATTACAAATTCCGACGTCATTTATATGTTATAATAATCCAAAAGCCTTAAAAATCGAGAAAGTGGTAAATTTTGATTAGGCATGTTGGAGATCAAATGTATTGAGATTCATTGCAATCAAGTCGATGTGGCTCCACATTTGAATTGTGCTAATCTTACTTGATTGGATATTAAGAAAAAGAAAAATCGAATTAAGTAGATCTTAAGATATCCTGGCATGGAACCAACTCGAGCTTGGGCTAGACTGGCTTCACAATTTGGTCCAGAAGAACTTGAGGAAGCTTGGCCTGGTCTTGGTGGGCCTACCGTATAAATCAATTTCTTCGAATCATTTTGAGAACACCTCAAACCATTAAAAAAAGAAAATGAAATAACGACACAAACAGTCTTTCAACTTTGACCCAATATGTAGTATGATCTACGAACTTTTAATTTAACTAATGTGGTCTATGATCTTTAACTCAATGTGTAATGTAGCCCTTATACTCTAAATACATTTTAGATTAGTCCAAGGACATATGTTAAACATTTTTATATAGTACATGGACTGAATTGGACATATATAAAAAATTGAAGAATTATATTAAACAAATTAAAAATTCATGAATCACATTGCAAATTTGGTCAAAGTTTGAAGATTATTTATGTCAATTTTCCTGAAAAAATATCTATGTGTTGATATGATTATTTGAAGTGGTGTCAAAACTGTTCCCTCCTCTAAAATGTTGATATAAACTTTTTCCCGGGAAAGAGGGATTATTAAGTGTTTTACTTTTGGTATTTTAGGACAGTGTTACAACTTAAAAGGGTTTGAAGTGATGAGAAATGTTACTTTTAAGCGGATTCGGTTTCTCCTATTCAATCTCTTGCATTAGGAGCATGATGTATGCGCTCTTGTGATTATTGTTCATTGATTGTGAGAACTATAACGGAAAGTGGAGATTGGTCGAGTCATCCAAAGACATCGAACATCTCATGATCGGAGAGAAATGACTATTATAATACGATCTACCCAAACATTTTAAACATACTCCATTTAGTGAATTATTTACATTGAGATCTTGAGGGCCTTTTTCATACAAGACAATCAGTTTGATTTTACTTTTCGAACTACATTGATAATCTGTTGGGGCAAGTTCTGAAAATGCATATCTCATTGACAACTCTCTTGCTGATAACCTTCATTTGATCTCAAAGTTGGCTAAAATGAAAAAACTAACATTCTAAGAAAACATTGAATTAAATCAAAAAAATTAGGTTGAACGTAAAAAAGAAATCTATTCATAATTCAGATAATTACATTAAATTTAACCATCGAATCCTGCCATTTAATTCTAGAGCCTTCTAATAATGAACTTAAATTGAATTAAATAACTTCGTAAAAGTTTTAATAACTCCATGGCATTTCTTCTCAAATGATTGAAAGTAGTGCCATAATATTTCATTGCAACGAGGAGATAACTTTTTTTTTTTACTATATCCAATCCTAGGGGTTATAGATAGATATAACATGATTGTTCCTCTACCCATATTTTGTGTTTCTTTTGTTTTACGAATGATTAAACCCTGTTGGAAAATGTTTTCACACCTATTTCTTTCTCCATATTTAATTATTTTGCTCAAAATTTGTTCAATTGCTAGCAGAAGAAATTTTAAAAAAAAAGGACAAACGGGACAAAAACCTACAAATTCAAACCATAGACCTGAATTATAGAAAAACCTGGAGCTAACGATGCTCAATTTAAATCAGCATAACTTATGTGATATCTCAACTTATATATCTCTAGTAGTCATTCAATAGCTTCATTCTATGTGAAATCCCTAATACATCTAATTTACTCTAAAATATCATCAATATGAGTAATGCGACCCATACTTCTCCTTCAACCTGAGCAATTGTAATTTGAATTTAAGAATCCTCAATCAAACGTTTATAATTTCTTTCTTTTATCCATTAACAACCACAGCATCATGACAAATTGGAATTACCATCTAATAATGTTAACTATCCCTTTAAATCTCACTTTTATTGAATAATCCTCGTTTATTCCATGCACTTAATAATAACTTAATTACCAAATAATATCAATAGAAAAGTCAAATCTCATAATATTAGAGACACTTTAAGAATATCAAAACAATTCTCATGCTTTCTTCTCATGATCCATATAATATTTAGAATACTGAAACATTAATTATCTTTTGTATAACCTAAAATAACTATTTCGCTTCAATAAAAAATTTGTGGTGGGAGTTCTTGGGCAATACATATCACTAAGCTATTTCATTGATCATGGTGAGATTATATAGTGTCCATAGAAATGAACAGAGAGAAGTTTCTCAAAGTATTGCTCCTCCTCCTTATTTTCCCCATTTGGAGAATTCTGCCTTCACCAGCACTAGTCGACAATGCCAGCTTATGGGCTCCTTTGCTATGTGGTTCTGGCAATCTTCTTCTTTTAATAAACTAAAGATCATTATTAGGCAAATTATCTAATTAACCCTAGTTGGTCTCAAAATTTATCAACACGTTGGACTAATTGTCTCGATATCTTCCCTCAGATTACATTCGGCAAAGCACAAATCATGGTGGTGGGTCCCAAGGATGAGAACAAACAGATTCAAGACGGCCCTACAAAGAAGGTCCATGCGTTGACTTGTTGTATGAGATTTGGGACAAGGCCATTAACGCGAGAGAGAATCCCGCATAACAATTACAGTCATGTTGAATCAGATAGGCAAATTAGGCCAAGATGCTAAATTACATAGCAAAGCCTCAATTGGGCACAAGAAATGCAAGAACTGTTCGGAGAGTACGATAAGTGTGAGCTAATTAGTCAAGCCTCCAGCATTAACCCATGTTCAAGAAGGCATGGGTGATGCTCTCTCTTGTGCTGAGACCTCGACGGTAATTCAGTTAGATCAATTAGGTATTGCAAAAGGCTTGAAAGTTCTATTCTTTTTTTTTAAATATATTTCTATGTTAATATTTATGAGAATAACCACTATAGGCATTAACCTCCGGTGTCTCATAATCATTTCACCAAAGTAAAAAGTCTCAATCAAATAGCTTCAAAGTCAAAGAGGGAGAAGGATAAGTCTTTGAATACAATAACAGCAATATTAATAACAGGGAATAAATGATTTTAATTCAAATGATGTTTATATATTGTGTGTGTGGATTGAGATTCCCATATAAAAGTAAAGGTTTTGAATTTGTGCAGAGGACGCCGCTATTTTGCAGACGCGGGATAGAAGAAGTAAGGTCGCATCCCCTCTGGCGGACAAATAAAAAAGAGACAAAAATCAATGGTATACCTCCAAATTAAATAATAACAATAAAAACAACAAAATCAGCAGAGAATAGAGAACATATTATTTCGGATAAGATTTCACGTCCCGAAAGCTATACGGACACTCTCTCCCCCACCCCTCCGCCCCTTCTTCATCTCCTCCTTCGTTTTGTCCTTATCACATCCTTAGCCTCTTGCCCTTCTTCTTCGCGTCTGAAGAGAAACCTTGGACTTCCCCTCTCTGCAGGGACACGCCTCTTCCCCCTTTTCTTCTTCATTTCGTCGCATTCCACTACCCTCTCCCCCTCTTTCTTCTTGTTAAATATGACTCGAGTTTGAGCGTTTGCTAAAACGCGAAATTCGGTAGACTCGCAAAGAAAATATAAGAATAAAATAAAGGAGGAAAGTTGTTTGCTGCAGAATCCTTTACGAAATAGAAAAGGAAAGTTGCGTGAAGCTTCTCCGCGAAGAACCGAGAGAGAAAGGAGTCCGCGAATACTACACGTGAATTAGCTCTAAGGAGGAGGTGGGGCCCAAGGTCAAACTTTTGACCTTGGGCACACACGTATAAAAGCAAATATTATGCAGATTTTCTTCTTTTGGGGCTTCTAAAAAATTGCCGGCCAAAACCCTACGTAGAAGTCACAAAAGGGAGCCGCAAAAGAGGTCTTCTTTTCGGGGTGTTGCTGCTGCACCCGTACGAGAGAAAAGGAGGAGCCGCATGTCTTCAAGCTGAAGCGCGATCAAAAAAAGGAGTTCTTTTTCAGCGTTTGTTTTGAGCTTGTGTGGTAATTTTGTGTTGTGACTTGGGTTTGGATTAAATTGGGGTTTGGGAAACACCGAGGGAGTATTTGAGTGACTTGAGTAATCTTCTTGTATCGCTTGATCTATAGTGAATTCGCTGCTGCTCTCCCCGTGAATGTAGGTCTTTACGACTGAACCACTTAAATCCGGTGTCTGATTTATTTTTCTTCTTCTGTCTATATTTTATTCGATCGCTCGCCTTAATCGCAACAAGTGGTATCGAGCCAGGTTTGGCTAAGTTGAAGCGAATCGATGGCGATAGAAGAAGTAAAAGTGAAAATCAACAAATTTGATGGAAAGGATTTTAGTTTCTGGAAGATGCAGATTGAATATTATCTTTACCAGATGAATCTGCACTTGCCTTTATTTGGGGGAGAAACCAGAGACGATGAAACAAGCTGATTGGGATTTGCTAAAAAGACGAGCTATGGGTGTTATTCAGCTGACGTTGGCTCGTAACATCGCGTTTAACATCATGAAGGAGAAGACCATTATTGATTTGATGCAAGCTCTGTCGGATATGTATGAGAAGCTCTCTGCAATCAACAAGGTCTGTTTGATGCGACGTCTGTTTAATTTGAAGATGAAAGAAGGTGCGTCAGTTGCAGATCATATCAATGAATTCAATGTGATTGTTAGTCAATTGAGTTCACTTGAGACTAATTTTGAAGATGAGGTACGTGCTTTGATTCTATTATCCTCATTGCTTGATAGTTGGAATATTACCGTTACTGCTGTTAGTAATTCATTTGGGTCAACAAGTTTGACGTTTGATGGGGTTCAAGATTTAATTCTGAGCGAGGATGTTCGTAGAAGAGAATCTGGCGAATCTATATCTACTGCTCTAGTAGGTGAAAATAGAGGAATATCTGTAACACAAGTGGGTAATGGTAGTACTAATATGAACAGACGTAGTTAATCTAGGACTGCTAATGTTGTCTGTTGGAGCTGTGGTAAAAGGGGGCATCTTAGAAGGGATTGCCTTAAGTTGAAAAATGAAAAGGGTAAGGGAATTATGGTTGATTCTGCAGATAATGTTGCAGCTGTAGCAGATAATGCTGATTATGTCTTGTCTGTCACTGATTATTCATCGTTTGATGGATGGATTATGGATTCTGGTTGTTCTTTTCATATCACACAAAATAGAAATTGGTTTATCACTTATCAGTGCACGGGTAGTGATAAAGTCCAATTAGGGAACAACGCTAAGTGTGATGTTGTGGGTGTTGGTGATATTAAAATTAGAATGCATGATGGTATCATGAGGACATTGACTGGAGTGAGGCATGTTCCAGAATTGAAAAAGAACTTAATTTCCTTGGGTGCCATAGATTCAGCTGGTTGTAAGTATTCTTCAAAAGGTGGAGTTGTGAAGGTTGTTCGAGGTGCCCTGGTGATAATGAAAGGAATCAAGCACGATGGCCTGTATAAACTTCAAGGTGAGACAGTGATAAATTCCGCTGCGAAGACGTCGTATG
Organism: Eucalyptus victrix; assembly: GCA_016097545.1. Taxonomy (NCBI): domain Eukaryota; kingdom Viridiplantae; phylum Streptophyta; class Magnoliopsida; order Myrtales; family Myrtaceae; genus Eucalyptus; species Eucalyptus victrix. The sequence continues at coordinate 38,179,848 of CM027838.1, forward strand.
CATTTGTTCGAGAGTCTTTTGACTGCTCAAGGAAGACCTAGGTGTTTGTGTCAAGGCACAAGTTTGATGCTAGTGTCAAGATCTCACAGTCAAGAGCTTTAATCAAGACGAAGACTGGTAAGTCGATCAAGCATGTGCGAACTGATAATAGCATGGAGTTTTGCTTAGAGCTGGCAAATAAATTTTTCATGAAAGAGAGCATAGTGAAACACCGCACTAGTGCTAGTAAATCACAACAATTTGTAAAATTGGTGAGCAAAACATTACTAGAAACGACCCGAAAAATTATCTCTAGTGCTGGTGTGGCTAGGAGATTCCTGGTTGATGTACTAAGTACGGTAAGCTGCCTGGTGAATAGATCCCCATCAACTGCTATTTAATTGCAGACTCCTGAAAAAGTGTGGTCAGGTAACGTTGCTGATTATTCTATTATTAGAATGTTTGGTTGCTCGTGTTATTTTCGAGTGAGTGATGGTAAGCTCGATAGGAGGGCAAGGTGTATATTCCATGGCTATGCACAAGGTGAGCAGGATAATCTGTTGTGGTGCCCAAATATAAATTCACCTATTAACAGAAGAGAAGTTACCCTTAACAAGTCTCCAATACTTCGGCTAGGAGTGATTATAGCAATTTTAATACGGATTTGGACGGTGTTTAGCTTGAGATGGAGTTGCAACTAGAAACTCCTGAGGTAGCGAGTATAGATATTAGCAAAGTAATCAACACGAGATGGTGCTCATAACGAGGTGGAGCCTATAGAGCCAACGGTTGCTGTAACTGCTGATATTGACAAGGTATGTATTCGATCTCCTGACAAATATAGATGCAATAATGGTTTTACTTTGTCTGCGGTTAAGGAGGTTACGTCAGAAAATCATTGCGGAGTAGTTAAAGATGCATGTGGAGTTGGTATTCTGATGAAGTCTTTGATTATAGCGAAGTTCAAGCGAGGCTTGAACTTCGATAATATCTGTGGTGGTTGAGCCCATCGGGGGCTATGGGAAAGTAGCAGCAGAATTTGAATTTTTACGAAGCGATTGTAATTTGGCTCAAACGTCGAGCCAATGTGGAGATTGTTAAATATGACTCGAGTTTGAGCGTTTGCTAAAACGCGAAATTCGGTAGACTCACAAAGGAAATATAAAAATAAAATAAAGGAGGAAAGTTGTTTGCTGCAGAATCCTTTACGAAATAGAAAAGGAAAGTTGCGTGAAGCTTCTCCGCGAAGAACCGAGAGAGAAAGGAGTCCGCGAATACTGCACGTGAATTAGCTCTAAGGAGGAGGTGGGGCCCAAGGTCAAACTTTTGACCTTGGGCACACACGTATAAAAGCAAATATTATGCAGATTTTCTTCTTTTGGGGCTTCTGAAAAATTGCCGGCCAAAACCCTACGTAGAAGTCACAAAAGGGAGCCGCAAAAGAGGTCTTCTTTTCGGGGTGTTGCTGCTGCACCTGTACGAGAGAAAAGGAGGAGCCGCATGTCTTCAAGCTGAAGCGCGATCAAAAAAAGGAGTTCTTTTTCAGCGTTTGTTTTGAGCTTGTGTGGTAATTTTGTGTCGTGACTTGGGTTTGGATTAAATTGGGGTTAGGGAAACACCGATGGAGTGTTTGAGTGACTTGAGTAATTTTCTTGTATCGCTTGATCTATAGTGAAATTCGCTGCTGCTCTCCCCGTGGACGTAGGTCTTTACAACTGAACCACTTAAATCCGGTGTCTGATTTATTTTTCTTCTTCCGTCTATATTTTATTCGATTGCTAGCCTTAATCGCAACACTTCTTCGCATCCTTCCGTTTGAGGTCCAAAGAGAAACCCCGAAGCGTATTCACGGAAGCCCTTAACGACGCCATCACTCTCGTGACTCTCTCTCTCTCTCTCTCTCTCTCTCTCTCTCTCTCATCTGTGTTGCTGGTAGACTCGAAGCTAGTGTTCGTTTGTCACGCTCGCTTGAGTAGAAAACGAAAAAGTTTAAAACTTTTTCGATGGCAAAGGAGCCTTTCATTGTGCATGTTCTGATATTTGTTTGCCTTCAATCTGCAGTTATATTCTTCTGTAAAATGACGAGCGAGATGCAACCAAGTATGGCACAGGGTCCTGGAAGTGAAGGATCGTCCTCTTCGCACCCTTCAGCTGATGGCTCCGATTTTGCAACCCCGTGAGTTACGTGCACTTATGTTAACATTGTGAACTTTCCTCATCTTGCAACTCGAGAATCATTTGTGGACTTCTCGCCAGTTAGCTATTCGTTTCCTTTTCTTTTTTTTTTTCCTTTTTCTGTACTTTTCCTTTACAGCCAAAATGATTGTTGATGCAACGTTTATTATGACGTAAAATATGATGATTCAACGAGTATGTTTTGAGGAAAAAAAGTGTTGATTAACTTGATTTCACTATCTACATTCTTGGATAGCTTGCTTTGCTATAGGTTGGCATTAATTCATATTTAGGTAAACTGAACGAGGTAACCATGATTTTGGGGGATATTCATTATTTTGGTTGCTGGACTAAGACTCTTTCGACGGTTACTTATTTCACCTTTACTAACTAGGCCTATGACTTTATAGGAGATAAAACATGAATCGTGCTCATTGTCCTTAGTAATTCTTGTCTTGTTGTGCACCTGTTGCCCAACTAATATATCGATGGCTATTCTATCTGAGCTTGCTGGCGCTATTCCCTTGTTGGATAGATTTCAGGTACTTAACTCATTTTTATCTCTTGAAGAAAGTCTTTCTAATCTTTTTTGATCTGCTTTGGTAATCATTATCTAGGTCAGTATCGATCAAGCTATTTACGCTGTAGGCAGTTTGTTTAACCATTCTCGTCATCTAAACATTCATGCATACTTTCTTGCTCGTACTCTCTTCATCTGAACTATGGAACTGGTGGAAGTAGGATGTTCCCTAGAGTTGTCTTATGGTCCACAGGTACTATGATCCTTGATCACCGGGTTCTTTCTTTCAATTAATCAATCATGCTGGGAGTTGCTAAACGTTAGTGCAAAAATCTACAGGGGAGAACTTTGAAAATAATAATGCATGTAACTTGTTCACAATTGTCTAGTTTATGAATTATGTTAATGATTCGCTGATTGCAGTTTGGGCAATGGAATTGTCAACACCACCTTAATTTTTTGGAATATAAGTATTATTTTCGATGTTAGTGCAGAAGCTGTTAAGTTGTGAATCTCTCCGACCTTGTTCTGAGTGCTTTTCATTGTGTTCGTCCTCAGTGCCCTGGCATAGTTTTGGATACATTTGACATAAAATCTGAAATTGAAAAACTCAATCAGTCAAGACATGCTGGAGACATATATATCTTGGAGTCTTATGTATAGGTATCATAAGTAATTCTCAGCTTAGACACGTTAATTTTTATAGGTCTTTCTGTTAGAAATAACAGCGTTGAAAAACTACTCTGAGGAATCTTTTTCTTGTTCCTGTGATGGCTACGTAAAATTTTCACAGGTGGAGAAGCTTGGTGATCTCTATGCTGGCGAAATGGATCACAACGCCCAGGCGAAAAGTTATAGGTCCCTTTGTGCAAGTGTAGGATATTACTTGGAATGTGGGTCCTATTGTGAACTGGAATCTTCTCGGCCGATTGAGCAAAGCTTTGGGAAATATTAAAAGGTAACTCCGTGTATTTCCATGAAGGTTTTGCCTTGGTATTTTGGATAAGGACTTAGAGACCGTTTGGTTCGGCTTTTGGGGAATGCATTTGCAGAAATGCAAATACCTGAGTGAAGGGAGTTTTCCGAAATGCAAATATTGTTTGGTAAAATTTGCATTGAAAAACAACTTTGGCCAAAATACCGTTTGGTAAAATTTGCATTTGTAATTGACTCTTATTAAATTAAAAAAAGCAAATATATATATATATATTTTTTTTTGAAGTCCGGCCACAGGACCATCGGATCTGATGGCCAGACCGTCGGATCCGGTGGCCGGATGGCCAGATCTGGCCCTCGGACGGTCGTCGGGGTTAAGTGACCCTAGGTGAGGCCACTTGAGGTCGCTCGACCCCGGTGACTGTTGCCTAAGGTCCGGCGATGGTCGCTAGGGTCGGGCAACCCTTAGGCGACAGTCGCCGGTGTGCAGAACCCCTTGGCAGGCGGTCGTTGGCCTTTGTGCGGTGGTTTTCCTCGCGGATGAATAGTAACCGTGAAGTGAACAGTAGTTGGAACTTGCATTACGGAAATGCAAGTTCCCAAAGGACCTCCAGACCTGCTTTGGACTAAGAGCCCTTAGAGTACTTTGGAGATGCAATTGCATCTTGCCAAAGTCGCCCAAAAGATCGAACCAAACGTGTTTGCATTTGGCCAAGGGACTTTAGAGTCCCAAAGTCCATTTACAAAGCTGAACCAAACATGGCCTATTTCATCGAGTAAATCTGAGCTGTAGATTTTTTATAGTTGGGTGCATTCAAAGGAGCATTAAAAGTGAAATTGCAAATTTATTTTTTTGTTTTACAAAAATTCTTTTCTAACAAATACTAGAATTTGCAAATCGTGCCCTCCTCCTTGCATGCATCGCCTATTATTTCATCTATAAGAGCTTTCACTTCTTGACTTGTTGCGGGATGCAATAGTTAAAAAGAACTGTCAAGTTCTTTACTTTCTAATGTGTAAGAAGTTGAAGAAGAAGATAGAGAGATTGAAGACCTCGAGAATGAAGAGAAGATTTTTATATATTGTATTGTCTTCAATGAATAAATCTGATGTACATCCTTAGTAGTTGTAATACAAGAGTATGAATAAAGAAGGAAATTAATGATCCTATAAATCAATCTATTCTAGATCTAATCTTAAATTGATCTGTACAAATCGGATCACAATCAATTCAAATCTTCTGTCAAAGCTACATATCTTCCAACACTACTCGTCAAGCTGGTGGCTTGTATATGTCTAAGACACCTAGCTTGTTCAAAAGATATGTGTGCTGTCTTTGGCATAAAGGATTGGTGAACATGTCTGCAGGCTGTTCTATTGTCCCAATTTCTCTTGTTTCAATGACTCCTTCTAAGATCTCATCTCATGTAAAGTGGCAATCCACCTCTATATGCTTGGTTCTTTCATGCACTATAGGGTTCGCTGCAAGTTTTAGAGCTGCATCATTGTCACAGAATAGCTTTGTTGCCCCTTGTATTTGTATTCCAAGATCCTTAAGAAGACCTCGAATCCATACTATCTGACAGGTAGTTTTAGCCATAGCTCGATACTTTGCTTCAACTGAAGATAGAGAAACAATAGGCTGTTTTTTAGTCTTCCAGGAGAGTAAAGAATCTCCTAATTTGATATAATATCTAGTGACAGATCTTCGACTCATGGGACAAGTTGCATAGTCTGTATCTCAATATGTTGTCATTTCCATGTTGCATCTTCTGGACAAGAGTATTCCAAATCCTAGACACTTCTTCAGGTGTGACTGCTTCGAACTGTGCATGAACTAACTAAGAGTTTGCACTGCAGAAGAGATGTCAGGCCCGGTCATCGTTAGATATATGAGCTTTTCGACAATCGTTTGATAGCTTGAAGGATCTTCCAATGTGAAGTCATCTTCTTGAGAAGTTCCCTTATCATAATCTGCGGTGGTCAATTTAGTATTCTGTTCAATGGGAATAATAGTTGGCTTGCAACCTAATAAACTTGCTTCTGAAATAATCTCCAATATGAACTTCCACTGACTGAGGGAAATCCCTTGGTCAGAACAGGCAATTTCAATGCCAAGAAAGTACTTAGGTGCTCCTAAGTCTTTAATATGAAAAATTGCATGCAGATACTTCTTAAAATCTTCTATGGCAACTTCATCATTTCCCATAATGAGAATATCATCAACATATATCATCAAATAGATATATGACATACCTTTAGTCCGTGTGAACAAGGCATAATTATGTCGGGACTGTAAGCCTTGCTGTTGTAAGAGTGCTTGTAAACTTGGCGTACCATTGCTTGGAAGCTTGCTTCAACCCATAAAGGGATTTACGGAGGCGACACACTTTCTTCTCCCTTGTCTCCGTAATCCCTAAGGAACGTCCATATATATCTCTTCATCTAAATCTCCGTGAAGGAAGGCATTATGAACGTCCATCTGGTGTAAGGACCAGTCATGAACAGCTGCAACTGTCAAGAATGAACGTACTGTGATGTCTTTGGCTACAGGTGAGAATGTTTCATGATAATCAAACCCTTCTCGCTGAGTGAAGCTTTTGGCAACCAATCGTGCCTTGAATCTTTCAACGGAGCCATCAGCTCGATATTTAATCTTGTACACCCATTTATAGCCAATTGGTTTACAATTTGGCGGCAATGAGACAAGATCCCAAGTCTTATTGTCAACCAATGCCTGTAATTTTGCTTCCATGGCTTTCTGCCATCTTGGATTAGTAGATGCCTCATTATAACTAGTAGGTTCCTTATCCTCCGATAATCTACTGACATAACACCTATGTTCTGATGATAAATAATGGAAGGAAACATATGATGGAATTGGATATTTGATACCTGGTGAGTCGAGAGTGGCGCACACATAATTTTTGGTCTAGGTAGGAGGTCATGTAGCTCGACCAGAATGTCTTGGAGGATCTACTCTCGAGGGTGAAGGTGTTGTTTCTCTAGCTGATGGTAGGCAAGGTGTCTTGAAATTCTTCATTAGCAGGAGAATCTTCAATTGAATTCCCTGAAACATTCTCTAGAACTCTATTCTCATCAGAAATAGGTCCTGCTACTGAAGGATTCATTTGCACATAATGGTCATGAGCTAATCCTGCAAATGGTATATAATCAAGATCTCGATATGTTGCATCATCTGTCACAGGTCGACGGGGAATACTCACTATACCCGATTCTTCATGTGAGAGTGTTTGTTCATTGTAAGGAAAGACATTTTCATGAAATAAAACATCTCAACTTACAAAGAATTCTTTTGTAGATAGCTCCATGACTCTATATCCCTTCTGTAGATTAGGATACCCCATGAATACGCAGCGACATGCACGAGGATTCATCTTGTCTCGAGGGCCCATTATAGCTGCATAACAAAGACACCCAAAGACTTTGAGAAGTGTCCGCTCTAGTGCCTCGCCAAATAATACTTCAAAAGGTGTCTTCCCATTTAGTATCTAAGTAGGCATTCGGTTGATAAGATAAACTGCTGTAATAACACATTCTCCCCAATATGCATCTGGAATTACTGCTTGAAATTTCAGAGCTCTAGCGACTTCCAAAAGATGCCTGTGTTTACGCTCAACCACCCATTTTGTTGTAGGGGTGTATATACAAGAGCTTTCATGTTGAATCCCATGAGATGAAAACAATGAAATGCAATCATGGCTGAAGAATTTCCTTCCGTTATCGTTCGGATCCTTTTAATCGACTTTCCGAATTGATTTTTCGAAAGAGCAATAAATGTCCTTAAATGAGAATAAGCTTGACCTTTAGACTGCAGTAAAAAAATCCAGGTTGCACGAGAACAATCATCTACTATGGTGAGAAAATATCGAGACCCATCATGATTTGTTGTATGGTAAGGCCCCCAAATATCCACATGAATCAATGACAAAATTTCATTAGCACGAGTACTCCCTGAAGGGAATGGATTATGTGACTGTTTGGCGAGTGGGCATATGGAGCATTGTGCATAGGGAAAGAAAGTACTATGGCCCATTCTTAAGTGCATAATGAAATTCTTTTCATTGGCAGTCAAATTACACAATGAAGTCTTATTGAAAAGTGCACTAGAAAAATTGAAATTACTTGGAAAATTTGTCCAGAAATAAAGGCCTTCAGAAAGACTACCCAAGCCCATCAGTCTGCTAGTTGAAATGGCCTGAAAAAAGCATGTGTCAACATCGAAGAATACTCGGCATGAGTTCTTCTTGCATACTCTTGAGACTGAACTAAGATTAAACTGGAATTCCGGGACATAAAAGACATTCTCAAGCGTAATTTGAGGACTAAGATTTACTGTTCCTGTCACATTCACATGCGTGATATTCCCATTGGGTAAGTGCATGGTAACAGGAAAATTTAAGCCCTCATTTAGACTTATAAAAAATTCTTTGTCAGAAACAATGTGATCGCTTGCACCTGAATCAATAATTCATGCATTTTTTTGAAATTGAATTAATTAGGCAATGTAAGATACCTGAGAAACTTCCTCATTTGTTGGAGGTATCCAATTTCTGTAGAGCATGCATCAATTGTTGATATTGACCATAAGGGATAGGTTGGTCAGCATTTTGACCCACAAGTCCAGTCACTTGATAGGCAGCTGATATTTTTTTTCCCTTTTCTTTGGGCTTTCCATGCAATTTCCAACAACTGTCAATCATATGGTTAGAACACTTGCAATAATCGCAAAGCATTTTACCCTTTGCCTTAAAAATGGGTCGGAAATTCTTTGATGACGTGACATATATCTGGCCGTCCACTCCTTTAGTCGCAGAGTCATATCTGCCGTCGGATCCATCTGCGCCTTTAGGGCCAAGAAGACCGTTCGATCCGCGCCCACGATCTGGCTCGTCCAATCCAAGCATCAAATCTTGGTCATTCATCTCGTCTCTTTTAAAGGAGCGAGCGACGTCTCCTCCTCCGAACCCTAATGCGCCTCTTCTCTCTCTCTCTCTCTCTCTCTCTCTCTCTCTCTCGATTTAGGGTTTTTCCAGATTTGTCTCTTTGTTTGTCACAGGCTGCGAGGGCGATACTGTCGCCGTTCCTTGCATGCTCTGGCGATGTGAGTCATTGGCTCTCCTCTTGCACAGCCAACTGATAGATACGTCCGATTGGAGGGATAGAATCCATGGCCAGGATCTATGAACGAAAGGTAAAGTAAGTCTTGTTCAAAATCAGTAAGAAATGTGTAGCCTTTTCCCTTTCTTTGATGGAACGGTACTGCTTTAATGTGGATTCTGGTCCCTCGAGCTTTTCCTCGACTACTTCTAGTTCGTTCCATAAGGACGATAGCTTGTTGAAACAAGTTGTGACCGTCATGTTCCCTTGTTTTAGATTGCTCAATTCCTACATGAGCGAAATTTTTTTTTGGCACGGTTGAGTTTGCCGTACATTTCTTTAATATTCTCCCACATCCTTTGAGCATCTTCTGTGGGTGGAAGTCCGGCCGCGACTTCTGGAGAGATGCAATTGCCAATCCAGGTTCGGACAAGTTGATTGCATTTCCTCCAGTGTCGTGCTAGACGCTCATATGAAGGAACAACGATGGTTCCATCGAGGAATCCATCTTTGTCCTTAGTCATCAACGTGTGCCGGAATTCTTGCGACCACCTAGAGTAATTTTCGTGCCCGGTAAGCTACTGGCTGATTAACTTCAGTTCAGGTTCGTTGGTGGTGGAAACATACAGGGGGTCACCGAATTTTGACCGTTCGGTGAAAATCGATCCTGGAAACGGCAAAAATCTGAGTGAGAAACTCGAGTAGGGATTCGCTCCCATACTTGGATTCGAACCGGCTTCATAACACGCATTGAAATTGGTCGAGTATGGGTTTCCTCCATTACCTGAACCATTGGATCCATCTGTTTGCCCCGTATTTGCTCCACCCAACCCGGCGGTCATGCTTGCCCTGCTTATGGCTAGTGGGCTGCCGTCGAGTTAGCCAGAGGCCCATGGCCCTTGAATTCTTGGTGATGATGTATTCGGGCTAGGCCCAAACAACTATGGGTTGGGCTGCATCTAAAACAATGGCCACTGGTAAGGATGTCCCATTATTGGTTGGCCCAGAATGGGCTGAACCGAGAAGGGTTGCCCTAGAATTGACTAAGCCAGAGGATTATCACTATCTTGAGTTCGAATAGGTTGTTCGTGAGATCTGGCGCCATCGATAGTGGAGATAGTGTCCCGGCTTTCTGCAGTTTGTGCGGGATCTTCATGCTGTGGGCATTCACCAGAGGCTGAAGGTAAGTTGTTTGGCATGATGGAAAGGAAAGAAAACTGAGATGTCAAGTTTTGTGCAGGATTGACAATCTCGATGGGAAGCAAGGTGAAGAAGGGGTGCTAGAGTGTTTAAAGATCTCGACAGAAGGTGAAGAAGGCGGAAGCAAATCAAAACCTTTCACTGCTCCGATACCATGTAAGAAGTTGAAGAAGAAGATAGAGAGATTGAAGACCTCAAGAATGAAGAGAAGATTTCTATATATTGTATTGTCTTCAATGAATAAATCTGATGTACATCCTTAGTAGTTATAATACAAGAGTATGAATAAAGAAGGAAATTAATGATCCTATAAATCAATCTATTCTAGATCTAATCTTAAATTGATCTGTACAAATCGAATCACAATCAATTCAAATTTTCTGTCAAAGCTGCATATCTTCCAACATAATGCTTTAGAAGCTCTTAATTAGATGAGAAAAATGTTGCATGCATATAACAAAAGCATCGTAGAAGTAAGTTCCTCCACTTCACCATTTCTCTGTTGTGTTTTTCTTGAGTGATTGTCTGATCTTATTTTGTGATCGGAAAGCATTAACTTGTCGAGTTTTTAAGGGTAACGAATTTCATGTAAATATGTCAAAACTACATTTGTAGGCAGGGGACAGCATAGCACAAGCATTTTGCTCCATTGGAGAGCTGCAGTGCACGATGGAGCACTGCAAATCATCAATTCAGGTATATATACATGTGATTGTGGGCGATTAGAATCTTTTTAAGCCTTCAACAATCGTATTCTTTTTATATTTTTGGTCATAAAAATCATATTCTTGTTTGAGTTTGCATAAAGAGCCTTAACTTGAGACTTGATACTCATTGTCGACGAGAGGCAGAATAAGAAGCTTGATGATCTTAAGCAAATGTGTTGGTTTTATTTGGTTTTTTTGCATCCAATTGTGAACCATATGCACTTGAATATTGGACTTTTAAGGTCCTATTGAAAAGACATAGGTAACATTTTAACAGCATAAATTACTAGGAATACCTTGATTTCTAAGATCTACATTGAATTTTCGTCAGTGCTTTATTTGCTCATCACCTGCAGTTTGTTTCACCTGCCTACTCATGCTTGATACTGAATACGCTAGTTAAATGTGAAGGGTATATGATGCAAACAAAATCCATTCTTTACTGTTAGTAGATTTTCCTATTCATACAAGAGGATGATCTAGGTTGAGAGATTTCTGAGTTCACTTTGTACAATGTCAACATTTGCATAAATTCGCCATATCCATGTTTGCACAAGTCTTGACAATCAGCAAACTATTCTTTTCGTAAGGTAATAGTCAAGTTTGAGAGATTGTGACTAGACTTGTCATGATGTTAGACTGTTCTGTTGAACTTTAAATTCCGTAGTTGCTTTTTTAATCTTCTTAGTTGTCTCTTTTAGAGCTTTCCTTATTATGTTTGTTTTTGTGGCCTAGTAAAATTGACAAAAGGTGGTAGTGACATAGCCCTTTTTGCAACTAAGATAAAACTAAGTTAGGATGTTGTGAGGCAAAAGGAAATGTTTGGCACCATCATATCTACTCATTCACATTTCCCTATCATTCATGGGAATATAAAGCAAGTTACGAGGACTTAGGAATTTTGTGTCGATGAGGCTTCATATCAATTGCCAAATGGTTATTTTTGGCATTTAAATTTTGAAATGAAGAGAGAGATACTAGTTCTTGCTAAATCGTTAAACAATGAAGCTTAAGAATTATTTATTTGTGATAAAGGTATTGCGCAACATCAGATTGGGTGAAAACGTATCATAGAAAATGTGCATCGTAATATACATTCTACAGAGTTCTTGGTTCTCATTTTCTACTTTTGGTAAATTGAAGTTGACATGGCACCTTATATATGGGTTGCAAATGCTCGGGTTTTGGGGCTAGGGTTTGGGGTTTCGGATTCTGGGGTCTTGGGGTTATGAGGGTTTTGGGTTTGGGGGTTCTGGGGGTCTTGGGGTTTTGGGGGTTTGGGGTGTCGGGGTTCGGGGTTTTGGGGTTTCGGGGTGTTGGGGGTTTCGGGGTTCTAGGTCTAGGGTCTTAGGGTCTAGGGGTTCAGGGTCTAGGATCTTAGGCTGCGTTTGGCAGTCGGGATAAAATTCGGGATAGGATATAATTTATCCTATCCTACGTTTGGTGCTCACTCGGGATGGGATAAAGTCGGATATAAGGGGGATATAGACAGGATAAAATTATCCCATGGGGGGTGGGATAAAGGTGGATAGGATTTCTAACGTCCATAATAGGAAAGTTATTTTTTTTAATAACAAATTTATTAAATTAACAAAATTGAAATTATATTTCAATATAAATAATATTTGAAGTATAATTTAAGAAAATAAAAATAAAAAATTATTTTTAATTAATCTTGTTTTAATTCTATTTTATAATAAACATTCAATCTATAAATTAAATATTTATATTTATTATATATTTTAGGTATTTTTGTATTTTAAATATGTTAGTACAGTTTACTATTTGATAAATTTTTATTAAAGAATGATGAAAGGGAAAAAAGAAATAATAATGAAAATAATATAAAAAAAGAGGAAAAATATAATAAATAATAAATAATAAATAAATTAAGGAATAGTGTTACGAGATATTTTCACCATCTTCATATATGAACATTTATGTTCATTTATAATGATATGTCGTTTATATAAATAAAAATAAAAATGTACATGATGTGAACATATCCGACTTTAATACTGTGATTCACAAAACATTGGACAGGACATAAAAAAATCCTAGGATTTCATATCATATCCTATCCAATCCTATCCCGATTAGAAATCCGGACGACCAAACGTAGCCTTAGGGTCTAGGGTTTTTTGGGTCATAAGGTGTAGGGTTTGGGGTATTGGTGGTTTGGGGTTTTGAGGGTTCGAGGTCTTGGGTTCGGGGTCTCGTGTTGGGGATGTAGGGGTTTGGGGGTTCGAGGTCGGGGGTCGGGTCTGGTGTTGGGGATGTAGGGGTTTGGGGGGTTCGGGGTCGGGGTCGGGGTTCGAGTTCGGGTTCGGGGTGTAGGGTTGAGGTTTTAGGGCTTAGGGTCTAGGGCTTAAGGCTTTGGGGCTTGAGGCTTGGGATTTGGGGTTTGGGGTCCATGGTCCGGGTTCCGGGTTAAGGGTTTAGAGGTGCGGGTTTGGGGTTTTGGGGTTTGGGGGTTTTGGGGGGTTAGGGTACGGGGTTTGGGGGTCTTGGGCTTTTGGGCTCGGGGTTGGGGCTTGGGGCTTGGGTTTTGGGGTTAGGGGGTTCGGGGTTTGGGGTTTCGGGTTTCGGGGTTCGGGGTTCGAGATTTGGGGTTCGGGGTTTTAGGGTTTTAGGGGCTGGGGTTTAGGGTTTTAGGGTTTGAGGTTTGGGGTTTGGGGTTATGGGGTTCGGGGTTGGTGATTTTTTTTTTTTTTTGAGGAAGTTTAGTTCTTTGATCTTTAAAGGTAGTAAAACTCCGTTTCTTCGTGGAAAGTAATTAATTTAGAAAATATTTTTCAACATTGGATCATTTATATTTCTAACAAAAATGAATGAATGAAAAGTTGTCATCATCCATGAAAATGTTTAAATATAATTATTGGCAATAATAAAAAAAATTATACCGGTTAATTATTTCAAGATATACAAATGATAATATTAATTTTTTCGCGAAATAAATAGAGCCTAAAAAAGAAACTATAACATGATATCTAACAGTAGATCCTGACCAATTCTGAAAAGTCGTATCTTTTATATTTTACCGAGATCAAAAGTCTAATTAAAGAGCTTGGTTTGCATGTAATTACAACAAGTGAGACCGGTGGCAAAGGCAATTGCAATCCTCTCTTCCTTTCATCTTTCTACTTGATCCGATTGATTGAATATATGTAGAATGGAGTTGAACCATCCTAAACTTTGATGTCTTTTGTTCACACATTGTTCATTTCGACTTACATATATAGAAAGGGATAAGTGCATTAGAAGTCATAAAACTTATCATACAAATATAATTAAGTCTTAAAACTTGTCACGAAAGTTCAATCAAGTCTTAAAACTTTAAAAAAATCCAATAAAGTCCTAAAACTTGTTTCGAAAGTGTAACCGAGTTCTAAAACTTTCAAAAGTGCAATCAATGGAAATACTTAGATTGAACTATTTTGACAAGTTTTAGGATTTAATTGTATTTTTTGAAAGTTTTCGGACTTAATTACATTTTCATGACATATTTTAGGACTTCTAATGCACTTATCTCATATAAAAATGCTATTGCATGTGCGCTTTTAACATGCTAGCTATGATTGGGTCATTGAGCTTATATGGGAAAAGTACCCAAAAAGAAGAAGAAGAAGAAGAAGAAGTCATAAACCTATTTTACTTGTGCTAATTCAATTATAAATCTTTTGATTGTACCTATTCCTTATTAAACATTTTGACGGTTTGTCAATGTAGTTTATCCAACCAAAATTGGTTGGAAATCAGTGATATGGATGTCAATCGTCCTATGTGAATAACTAGCACTTATGTGGACAATTTTTTTCTAAATTTTTTTATTTTTTCTTTTCTTTTCTTTTCTTTCCTTTCTTTATTTTCCCAACCGTGGACCGACAAGATCGCTGGCTGACCCTCTTGGCCACAGGTGGGATCTGGATGAGGGCCTCTCCCCTCCCCAATCACAAGTGAGAATATCTATGCCCTTGCCTATGCCCTTGCGTACATCTAGGAGAGAGTTGCACCCTCACGTAATGGTTGGTAATGGGACCCTTGCCTGGTTTTGGGCTAAGGCCACGATGCCCTCTCTTGTGGCCAACGAGGGTGTTGCGGCCCTCCCTTAGACTAGACGAGGGTGGCCATCCCTCCAATGGCCTAGAGTTGTAAAAAAAAAAAAAAATACAAAGAATGAAAAGAGAAGAGAAGAGAAAGAGATGAGAAAATTAAAAAAAAAAGAAATAAAAAAATGTTAAAAAATTGTAAAATTTGTTCGTGTTAATGCCAGTCATATCACGTGAAACGGCCAACATTTATGTCAATGATTTCTGATCAAAATCGGTCGAATGGATATATTGGCAAAGTCATCAAGATGTTTAAGTTTCTATTGATACAATTGAAAAATTTAGGACTAAATTGATACAAGTATAATAGGTACAGAATTTTTCAGTACTTTTCTGCACAAGTATTGAGAGGAAGAAAATGGAAACATCAATATTTTCTAAAGGGAAAATCCACAAAAACCCCCAAACTATGTCAAATGTCACGCATTTATCCTAAAATAATTTTTGTAATACCAGAAGTCCCAAACAGGTACATGTGTAATACATTTATTCTCTGTTAATGAGGACCATTAAAAATCTGCTTGCATCGAGGCTTGAAAGCAAATGTTGTTTATATGGCCCTCACGTGACCTAAATGAAATAAAAATGACTTTATTTTCACTAAAAAAATCATCCGATAGAATCTTAATGAAGGGTAAATAAGTTGCATGGGTATAAATTTTGGATTTTTCATATCACAAAAAATTTTAAATATAGTTCGAGAGTCGTTCGTGACTTTTTTTTCCTTCTCTAAAAGCGGCAAGCCTAAAAGAAGAAGAGAAACACATCCTTCTTCTTCTTCCTAGGGTATTCAAGCTAGTATTTTCTTACAAATGGCACGTGTGGTAACGATTTTGTTCCCGAACCGATTCGACAAGAAATGATTATTTTTGATTATGTTCCCGGGAACTGATTATAAGTAAAAGAATGTGTTTGATAACTGTCTAAAATTTCTGATTCTAGAATAGAATTGCATTTGATAACGTGTTCATTGATTCTTTCCAAATTATTTTTTAAATTTTTAAATAGTTTTTTCTACTTTTTTACTTTTTTTCTTTTCTTTTTTTTTCCTTTTTTCCTTTTTCTCCTATTTTTCTTTTTCTTCTTGTGGCCGATCGCCGTATCGGCGGCGGGGGACGAGGGCCGGCGACCTCACCCGGCGTCGGCGGCCCTCGCGGCCCGGCCCTCGTCGGCCGAGCCTCGCCAGCAGTTGGGCGAGACTCACCCAGCCTCGCTGAGGCTCGGCCTCGCTGGTGGACAGGCGGGTCTCGCTGGGGCTGGGTGAGGCTCGCCTGGCTACCGGTTAGGTTAGGCGAGCCTCGTCGGGCCGGGCGAGGCCCGCCTGGCCACCGGTTAGGCTAGGCGAGCCCGGCCGGTGGCCAGGCGGGCCTCGCCCAGCCCCGACGAGGTCAAGCCTTGCTAGTGGACAGGCGGGTCTCGTCGGGGCTGGGCGAGGCCCGCCTAGCCACCGGTTAGGCTAGGCGAGCTCGGCAGGTGGCCAGGTGAGCCTTTGGCGAGCTCGCCGGACCGGCGGTCGGCGACTGGTAGTGGTCGGCGGAGGGCGATGGTGGGTGGCGACGGACAGCGGTGGGTGGCGGTGGGCGACGGTCGCGGGATGGCGGAAGGAAAGTAGAAGAGTTTTATTGTGTTGATTCTTTTTTTTGATTCTCGGACGTAAAATCAATTTTTTTTTAATTCTCAAATCTTCTCCCAAACTGATTCTGGGAACAAAAAATCAGAATTAGTCATTGTTTGGCACGTTGCCAAATAGGGTCAAAGCAACCTTAGCTTCTCATAACATCATGGCGATTCGCGACCACATTCATGCACATCTCACGGCCAAACAAACAACAAAATTTTTTTTGGAAAAAAACAGAATATTACCATCCAAAAATTAGTGGGCCCGAAGAGATTGCCTAGCCGCCGATAAAACTCTCTCGCCACCCACCATAGATTTTGTCGCCATTCGTTCGTCATCGTTTCGAGCACGAGAAAGTTTGCTGTCGTGGCGGTCATCGGCGCCGGAGCCGCCGGCCTCGTCGCCGCCCGCGATCTCCGCCGCGAGGGCCACAGGGTCGCCGTCTTCGAGCGGGAGCCCCGCGCCGGCGGCACCTGGGTCTACACGCACGCCACCGAGCCGGACCCGCTCGGGATCGACCCGTCCCGGCCCGTGGTCCACTCGAGCCTCTACAAGTCCCTGCGCACCAACCTGCCCGGCGAGGTGATGGGGTTCGGGGACTACCCTTTCCTGCCGAGGGCGGACGGGTCGGGCGACCCGAGGAGGTACCCGGGTCACGAGGAGGTGCTGGCGTACCTGGAGGATTTCGCGAGGGAGTTCGGGCTTGAAGAAATAGTGAGGTTCGAGGAGGAGATTTTTGGGGTCGGGATGGCGGAGGAGGGTGGAAAGTGGAAGGTGCCGTGCAGGATGAGGAACGGCGGCGGCGGCGGCGGCGGCGGCGGCGGCGGCGGAGAGGAAGTTTTTGATGCCGTGGTTGTCTGTAATGGGCACTACACGGAGCCCCGAATCGCCGAAATCCCCGGTAATGTTCGATCTCATTGGATATGTAGAGTATATAATTCGCAGTCAGTTTGAATTTCAATGAGTTCAATTGGATTCAGCAGGCTGCAGAAAGATTTGAGTTTTACGGTGCTTTTCCTGTTTCTGTTGTTGCGTCGTTATTGTGGTGTTGGCCATGCTTTGCACATAGCATGTTTGATTCGAGTTGCCATGGATTATGTTCGGCAACGGAAATGGAATTGGTGATGGGATTTGTTGCGCTTTTGGAGGTCTGCTAGCGCCGGTTAGCTTTGGTTTGACTGGAACGAGTCTTCAATTTGCTCTGCTTTGTCGAGCCGTGTCTATTCAGACGAGGAGGATCTCAGACTCTCACTTACACTATTGCAAAATTCTTCTTCTATGAAGATTCTTGAGCTCTATTTATCTCAGAAATTGCTGTGACTATCTATGAACACGTTTGCAAAGTTTTCTTTTTATTGATATTTGGATTAGAAGCTACCGAAAAGAACCAAGAATCGGATGGAAAAAGCACTTCTTTTATATAATATGACCAGTTCTTGAATGTATAAACGGATCAGGGATAGAGTCTTAATCCATACAAAAGCAAATAGAGGTTTAATCAAGTGAATTGGTTTCCTGTACGAATATGCCTTTTTTCGCTTCAGCATCTGTTGCTGCTGGTCTGATGTGCTTACAATTAGCAAATTTGAAGTTAACAGCAATCAAAAGTCCGAAGTGTGGACATTTTTGACTCATCAAATTTTTGACTGTCTGGATTCTCTGGAGTCTGCATTTGATCTCCTTGTATATAGAGACCAGTGAAGTACAGCAAATTAAAGAAAGTTCTCTTATTTTGCTCCCTATCACTAATGTGAGATAATAACTGAGTGTGCGAAACATTGGTTGCATATTCTTGTCATCTTTTAGCAAGGGTATATGATCGACTTGTGGTATATTATGCCTAACCATAGAGAGATTGGCCCCATAGAGGGCCTTGTTCTCGAAGGAGTCATCGTTGCTTCTGTCATACTGTCAAAAGAAATGAACAAATTTTGATTAGGTCACAATATATATCACGCCTACCATTCTCACTTTGTCATATCATGTCATAATTAACACAGGTAAGCATATGTCATGATTTTGGCCACTTTTGTGTAGGCATTGATCTGTGGCCAGGGAAGCAAATGCACAGCCACAACTATCCTACACCCGAGCCATTTCAGGATCTAGTACGTTTCAGGTGTCTTCTTCACCTAGTCTTGCAGCGTAGCTTGGCCTGTGTTTACTGTCTTAATATTTCTTTGTATTGCTATCATGCCTACATATTACAGTCGCTTCTGTCTATAATAGTTTTGAATATACTCTTGAATTTGATGTACTTATTATTTGAGCAGTAAATGTCAATGAGGGGTGCATAAAGACTGAAGGGGCTAAGATTTTGAATCATTCATAGTTCATAATGGGGTGAACTGAGACTGCTTAGAATAAGTAATCTTTCATAAAGTTAACTGCCCCCCTTTTGAGTAATCTGCTCTATTAGAGAGTTGGAACTATCTGGCCTTTTTTTTTTTTTTGTAGGATATTATGAAAGATAAGAGATTTTTAATTCTTTCCTCCCCATTTCTTTTTAGTACGTTTCTTTTTCCTGATCAAGATTGTCAAATTGCATGCTTGTAAACAGAATTATTTTTTTGGCTTCTCTACAGGTTGTTGTTCTGATAAGGAGTGCTGCAAGTGCCGTGGACATCTCTTGGGACATTGCCCAGGTTGCCAAAGAAGTTCATGTGACATCTAGATCATATGAAGTCGAAACTCTTGGAATGCAATCCGGCTATGATAATTTGTGGCTTCATCCCATGGTAATATATGGGTTCACTGTCTTTCATCACAATAAGCTTATGAAACTTGATCCCTCAAGTAGTCTATTCAATATGTTAATGAAGCGGAACTAAGTGCAGATCGAAAAGGCCCATGAAGATGGTAAATCACTTTCTGCGATGGGAGTTCCATAGGCGCCGATATCATCCTACATTGCACCGGGTATTCTTTCACTGATCTCGCTTAAGTTTTGATGCAAAGGCAAACTGATGCTATTGAATATGATGGAAAACAAAGCAATTCATGCTGGTTACATTTCTTGTTTCAGGTACAAATATCATTTCCCTTTTCTTGAGACCAATGGAATTGTGTCCGTAGATGACAATCGTGTCGGACCATTATACAAGCATGTATTCCCACCGCATTTGGCGCCTTGGCTATCATTTGTAGGATTGCCATGGAAGGTTTGCGCCAAGTACCAATCATCCTTGATTCCTTTAGTAGATTTTTCCCAACTCTTTTTCTTAATCTTTGTAAATTATTCTCTTTACATGATTTTCCAGGTCGTACCATTTCCCCAGTTTGAGTATCAGAGCAAGTGGATAGCCAGTGCTTTGTCCGGTAGAATCGCTCTTCCATCAGAGGAGGAGATGATGTAAAAGATTTGTACTCCAAACTTGAAGCTTTGGGCATACCAAAGCAATATACTCATAATTTAGGCAACTCTCAGGTAAGCATTGCAAACATACATGGAGAAACTTTCCACTTTCAACAGCTGGGACAATTGTTAAAGAATCATGTTTGGACATTGATAAGTCCAGTCCATTTTGACTAAGTTTGCACCTTCTCCCTCTTCTTCTATAGTTTGAGTACAACGATTGGCTAGCGGCATAGAGCAGATCTCAGCCGTCTGAAGAATGGAGGAAGAAAATGTATTCGGAGAATTCTATGAAGAGGCATGCCCGACCCGAGGCGTACCGTGATGAGGAGGGAGACGAGACACTGATTTCACAAGCGCATGAGGGCTTCGCCAAACTCCCTTCGCATCGATGATGTTGTAGTCGTGTTCCCTAATAAATAAGGGTGTCCAAAGGAGACCCTTCATCATGGATCTCAATATTCATTTAATCCTCAAGAATAAACAAGTAAGTCCAACGTCGAAAAAGAGTAGAGAAGCGGTTTTAAAGATCACGAATTTTTCAAAAAATTTATGTATAAAGCCTGAACGAAGTACGTACGAACTATACCAGTTGAAGTCGAGTAAAAGCTAGATGACAACAGTAAATTCCATTCGAGTGAGGCAAAGATGCAAAACATGTCAATTCAGAAATTCGATTTGTCGAGTGGTGGTGATGAATTGCAGAGGGACATGACATCGAAGCAAACAATATATCTTGAGTGATATTAACGCCTTCAGAGCTAAAAGCCCAGAGATCGTGATCGTCGTCGTCGTCATCGTCGACTGGGGAGGAAGTTTCGGAGAGATTACAATCAAGAAGTCTCGTTTGGGAGGTTCGAGTTTCGAACTTCTCCGACTGGTGGTGAATGTGAATCGGAATCGGGAATCGGGAAAGGGGAAAGCTCTGGCTCGCGATATCTGGAAACGGCTGTTCCCCTCCCAGGCCAGCAGCAGGTTCGCGCTCCCTCCTCCGCCGTCTCCGACTGGATGCGGCAATGCGATGGACATCAACCTCTTCAAGCTCTGCTCCGGCCTCAAGTTCTTCGGCTACCTGATGATCCTCCTCGTCCTCGCCATCGTCGCCGTCTCCTACTACATCGTCGTCGACCTCACCTGGGCTCCCCGCCTCCTCCGCGGCGGTCTCTCTTCCTTCCTCGCCTTCCTTGTCCTCCTCCTCTTCCACCTCCTGGTAAACACCTTTTCCCCCCTCTCCCTTGTTTCGTCCTCTTGCTTATATTCGTTTCCTCCATTCCCCGGATAGTGCGTGTCGGAACGACAGTCGAGGTTGCTCGCAAATTTAAGCGTGTTAGGCCAGCGCCCACGGTTGGACATGTTCTCGGTTAATTCATTGTGGGAGCATCTCGCCTTAAAGTATGAGCTGGGTGCTGCAATTGCTTGAAATGTGAAGTGAAGCGCCTCTTCACACCACTGAAGGTGCTTGCTATTATCGGACGCAATGAATAAGGGACAAAAAGAAGGGAACCCAGTTGCCCAGAACAGTGAATTTCGGTGGAGAAGTCTCCTTTTCTTACCTTGTAACGAGCTATTTTGTTTAGGCTCCTGTCATTGCCATTTGATAAGCATAGGCTGTAGACAAGGTACGATGCGGTAGGGTCGCTCAGTTTGCTTGATAAGTCGGCCATTTGTTTTTGCAGCTCGTTCTGTTATCATGGAGCTATTTTATGGTGGTTTTGAGGGATCCCGGTTCAGTCCTTGATAATTGGAGACCAGTACTAGATGAAGAGAATTTCAAAGGTGATGGTTCTTCTTTACCACATGAGGCCTCAGGGTCAGGGTCTACCTGGCCTTCCTCAAATGGATCGGAAGGAAGACCACCTTCGGGATTCTGCATTCGTTGTCAAAATGGAAAGCCACCTCGATGTCACCATTGCTCTCTGTGAGTGTTTCACCCTTGGTCATCTTGATCTTCAACATTGGTCGCCCTTTATTTTTTATTTTTATGGGTGTAGCAACTTTTGGGAGTTAAGGGTCAGTTAAAAGTTGAATGCTGCTGTTGGTAGATGTATTCAAGCAATTCAATAATATCTCTTCCTGTCTCCAGAATGCTGTGTATTATGATGGTGCTTGTGGGTTGCCTCCATCTTGCCCAAGGCACTTTTCATTGTCCTAAGTAACTTGCCTCCATTCTTCTGCAGGCCAGAGATGCGTTCGTAAGATGGATTTGGGTTGTCAATTGCGTTGGTGCATGCAACTACAAGTTCTTTCTTCTGTTCCTGGTATTTCTGTTTTTCTTTCAATACTAAAAATTGGAGTTAGATGATAGTTGCTACTTCATGTATAAAAGGTTGTCAGCAGAACCTTATGCTTTTTAATCACGTCTTTGTCTGGACTCACTGAACATTCGGGTAGCGGGAGGATATGCGCTTTAGATGGTTGTGGTGGTGAAGTCATTGTGATATATTTTATATTTGAAAATATTATGGTTATTCGAATAATTCGGGGCGATAAACTTTCTGGAGGTTGAATTGCTGATCATACAGGGCATGTCATTTCCGGTCTATCTTGCTGGTAATAGTCTACTGCTGTGATCTTGGTGATTATTATCAGTTATTTATGTGAAGGATTCTTATAGAAGGCAAATATCTCTTTTTCATAAAACAAGCTGATGCTAGGCACAAGTAACCAAGACTGGTGGCTCTGTAAAATGTCTTCTGCATTCATGGAATGTTTCTATGATGTGCAATATGGTTCCTCTTTTCCATCATTGAGGTTGGTATTTCATGACTTGAATTTGGCCTTGTCAGCTGTATATGTTCTTGGAGACAACGATGGATACTTTAGTACTGCTGCCAAGCTTCATCAACTTCTTTAGTGAAGCCAAGGATCATTCCAACTCTCCTGGCAAACTGGCTGTTATTTTCGTGGCATTTGGTAAGTGCTTTGTATGCGAGATCAATTTGGTCTTCTGAATTTGTAGCTCATACTTGCGTACATCTTCTCAAGTTTGTATAACAATTACAGAGTTTGTATATTGATGCAGTTCTTAATCTAGCTTTTGCACCTGAGTCTTCTTTGTTTCCTTGTTATGCATGGGTCTCTTGTTTTCAGCAACACCACTTCCATAGAGGTGAGGAAAAGTTATTGTCTTGCTCATATTTCCTTTTGGTTTGTAATTTTTTAGTT
This sequence comes from Eucalyptus victrix, assembly GCA_016097545.1. Lineage (NCBI taxonomy): Eukaryota > Viridiplantae > Streptophyta > Magnoliopsida > Myrtales > Myrtaceae > Eucalyptus > Eucalyptus victrix. The sequence goes on from CM027838.1 coordinate 38,202,733, forward strand.
AAACTGAGTTATGCTTACATGTGATGTTTTCTGCATTAGCATATAAATTGAACTTATGCAGATTGATTGTTGTGCTTGAAATTGTACTGGACCTTGAGCCACTTGGAAAATTATGCCTAATGGTTTCGGGTAAATGCATTTGTAATGTTGTATGTTAACTTCATAATTAACTAGATGTATATCCTTGATGCAGGAATGTTAATTGGTCTACTTTTAGTGCAAATAACTGGGGAATTAATAGGTTGCCACCAAGGGGGCTTACCTGTGTGATCAACAGTATATCAAGAATTAATGAATTTGCAAATTCTGTAGCTTTGTGGGAAGAAACCAAAGTTAGGCAGATTCTGGAACTAGGAAACAATGTGCCTAAAAGAATGTCGCTGTGTCTGAAGTTGTCATCACCTTTCCCCAGCATCTAAATATTTGAATTGAAGGTCAGCTGTTCCAACTTTAGAAAAAGGAAAGAGTACAGGATGGTGAAATATCAGAAACCTGATCAACACGATTGCTTAAAGGTTTGGATAATCATTATGGAGTACTATGAACAGTAAAATTTAGCAAAGCAAGAAATGAATCATTCACTTTATTATTTTGGCTGGAAGTCTGATACAAGAACAGTTAACCATGTTCACAATATTGATCTCTGCCAGTGGGTGTGCATGACCCTCTGAAATTGACATTACAGGTTTATGAGAAGAAGAAAGGGGTCAGGTGGAAGTACGACTTGGGCAGGAGGAAGAATTTCGAACAGGTGATAGCACTTTACTTTGATCTTCTCTTGGCTAGTGATTGCAAGTTATCACGTGCTATGTCTTATGATGCCAATTAGCATACGCCTCTCACATTCACTTTGTTCACTTTTAACTTGCAATCTTTCTATCAATGGTTTTAACTGTTGGTCAGCAATGTTATCCATTGGTCATTATGAAATTTCCTTAAAATTGGAAAAGAGGTGCTGGATCCTCACTTATGATGGCCAAAAAATGAAAATTAAAGGGAGGTAATCAACTAATTGGATTTCTCTGATATGACTCCTAGATATGTGATTATAAGGGTATCTTTCAAGGGTAGATGATAGATTTTCCTTTCCTGGGTGTCCTATGGGAAGAATGGTCCTGGAGCAAAAATTGGAAAGCGGTTGAATATGAAAATGTTGAAAAAGTTTGGTCACCAAAACTGTGTATGGAAGTTGTCCCTTCTCCTTTATGACGGTTCTGTACATATGCAGTAGAATTGTAGGAGGTAGTAAGAAAGCAACTCTATTGCAGATGACCCACATCATGTTTGCCTCGAATCTTTGAGACATCAGTCTTAGAAGTAGCTTTAGGTTTGATACAGTTGATTACGATCTTGTGGAGTAAAATGTTAAAGGCAGAAACTTGGTGACCTCTTCATTGGAGACATTTATGGGCAAAAATTCGTTTCTTTCTACTTCTAGAATATCAACCAACAAATCAACATCAACATCAAAAACTTTGTCACTCACAATGAATTGAATACGAGTGGGATACAGAACTAACAGGTTGGAATAGAAATAAGTAGTCGATTCAGGATAAGCATTAGATGACTCCACATAGAACCTTTCCATTGGAAACTTGGCAAATTTCTCTTGCAAATTTACTTTGTTGGAATCTAGAAAATCAAATTTACTTTGTTGGAATCTAGAAAATCAAAGTCTACTGTTCGAGGGTTGATGACCTCTCTATTTAGCATCTGCATGTAGACTTTCTTATATTCCTTCAACCGAAACAACTTCCCCTTTGTTCTAGTGATTCTTGTAACAACATTTATTTTGGGTTGAAAATTCTTGAACACCCTCTTATCATCATTTTCCTTTTTACTCTTAGTCTGACCCTCTGTACTGAAATGAGAATCAGTAGGAAAGTTGGTAAATTCCGTTTATGCTCTTTCAGCCCTTACTAGCCCTAAGTTTTTAGTACAAATCTAACTAGCATCTCATAAGTGTAGTGAGAAAACTCTACCTTTTCACATTCAACCTAATACCAATGTGCTTTGACCAATATGAGGCTAAGGAGAATTGACTAGTGATGTCGGTAAAAAGTTTAATCATGTTTTAGCCACGTTGAGGTTGAGTTGTTTTGATAATTAATAAATACTAATACGAGAAATTGGTGGTCTTCAGTTAAGTCAGCGGTAATTTATTTTAATTAAATCTCCTCGAGAAGCAAAAAAGGAAAAAGAAAACAAAAAATTCCCCAATTACCATCGGAGGAAAATTCCCTGCCATCATCTCACATTTTTTTCCATAAAAAATAATGCAAGAAAAGCTTTTTTGGCTTCCTCACCCTACTCTCACTTCCTTTCGGTCTCTCCCACGCACCAATAGCCACTCTCTCGTGGCTTCCACACTGGATTGTGTGCACACCACCTCCTCCTAGTGAGTGAGTATTGGCTCCAAGGAAAAATAGCAGACAAAGCTCTTCATACTGAAAGCCTATCATATTGAATATATATATATATATATATATATATATATATAAAGAACTCGCTCCCTCTAAAATAATTCGGCGTGAATTATTAATTATATAAGAAGATAAAAATCCACGAGAGATTGATCAATAGAAATTGATCGATTATTCGATACCAAAACCTCTCATCACTTGTCATTTCATTCCCGAATCTCTCCTGCATTCCCATCCCTCCCGAAACTCTTAAATGCCACCTCACTTGTCTCTCTGAACCTCTCTTGAAACTCGCTCTCTAGTCCAATCCGAACCTAGATCAAGTACTTGCGCAACCTCGTCCACTTGAACTTGTTCTGACAATTAGCATTTCGTTATTCTAAATATGGCGACGATTGTTTCAATATTCTTGGAGTGTCTCTAATTGATGAGATTCGATTTTTCCATCAATAAGTTCTTGGTAATCAAGTGTGTGGAATAAACAAACATGATCTAATAGAGTAAGATTTAAAGGAGATGTTAACTTTATTAGATAATTATTTTAATTTGTCACGATTTTGTGGATGTCAACGGATAAAATAACAAAATTGTAAATGTTTGATAGAGGGTTTTTAGTGTCCCTTGCCAAAAACCCGTCCCTCTTGTGTTGAGATATCGATTGCAACTCATCGAATCAATTAAGTATTATGAGAAGCGTGAAAGCTCTAATTTATATACACACACATATACATACGTTTCTAAGTTAATATTTATGAGAACAACCACCATACATATTAATCTTCTGAATTCAAGAACAATTTCAACCCGAAGAAGAAGATAAGAAAAATAAGAATAATAAATGATTTTAGTTAAAAATGTTATTTAGATATCGTGTGCGGGGGCGTGCAAGGTGGGGGACTCATGAGAAGGTCGACATCCTCTTTGTTTGGATAAATTAAGAAAGAGACGAAATTCAACAACACACCTCAGATTAAAATAAAATAATAACAAATAGAAACAGGGAGGAGGAGGAGGAGCAAGCGGCGGGCAGTAGCAAGGATGAAATCATTTTGGATGACGATCTCTACATTCGGAATCTGTACAGATATACTCTTCTCTCTCTCTCTAGCTGGTGTCGTATTTATTGTGTGTGAGGACTGAGGTGGTGTCATATTTGCAATGTGCAAGGACTAGGGGGGAGAGAGAGAGAGAGAGAGAGAGCCGATAGCTCAGCCACGCCTGACCCTCGGTCGATGACCTCCGGTTGGCATCCTCACCCTGACGATCTCGCTTTCCCAGTGCCTATATCTCCGATAAGTTTCCTTTCGGTTGGAGCCCCCTTTGGCCCCAAGGATCTCGGCTTGGAGACATTGTGGCGGCCGGCAGCGGTTAGACTCGTTTCTCGAACTCGCCCCCATGGCCGTCGTCTTTGAGTCGGGTAGGATTATTCCCATGAACCCTTGCTCTCCACCCTACTTTGATCCAACCGGAAGCCGGTCTCATTCCTTTTTGTTAGTCCATACATGCGCCGAGCTCGAGCGAGTTGATATGGTCGATTTCGCATATTACCTTGGTGACTTTCTCTGGGTCTAGGTTTGGATCCGAGCCAGTCCTGAATATGGGTTAACAACCTCTCTTCCCCAAGTCGGTCCTTGTCACATGTTTGGTGAAACGTTGGAACTAGGTTTACATTGATTTAATCGTGATTTTCGGATTATTCGGAATGAGTATGGCACCCGTTTTTACATTTAAAAAAAAAAAAAGAATATTTTATGGATTGTTGAACATGATTTTCACTTAGTTTTGTTGAGCATGTCTATTCAAAGAAAGTTCAGGTTCAACAAAAACTAAGTGAAAATCATGTTCAATAATCCATAAAGGATTCCCTTTTTTTTTTTTTTAATGTAAAAACAGGTGCTATACTCATTCCGAATAATCCAAAAATCATGGTCAAGTAAACTTAGTTCCAGCGTTTTATCAAACATTTGACAAGCACTGACTTAGGGAAGAGAGGTTATTAACTCATTTTTTGGACTTGCTCGGATCTAGACCTAGACCTTGAGAAAGTCATCAAGGTAATATGCGAAATTGACCATATTAGCTCACTTGAGCTCGTCGCGTGTATGGACTAACAAAAAGGAACGAGACTAGGCTTCCGATTGGATCAAAGTAGGGTAGAGAGCAGGGGTTCACAGGAATAATCCTACTTAGCTCAAAGATGATGGCCATGGGGACGAGTTCGAGAAAGGAGTCTAACCACTGCCGGCCACCACAATGTCTCCAAGCCGAGATCCATAGGGCCAAAAGGGGTTCGAACCGAAAGGAAACTTATCGGAGATGCAGGCATTGGGAAAGCGAGATCGTTAGGGCGAGGATGTCGGCCGGAGGTCACGGCTGAGGGTCAGGTGTGGCTGAGCTACCGGCTCTCTTTCTCTCTCTCCCCCTCAGTTCTCACACACAGCAAATACGACACCACCTTAGTCCTCACACACAGCGAATACGACATCAGCAAGAGAGAGAGATGGAAGTATGTCCGTATAGATTCCGAATGTAGAGATCATAATCCAAAATGATTTCATCCTTGTTGCTTTGCTCTTCCTCCTCCTCTTCTTCCCCGTTTCTATTTGTTATTATTTTATTTAAATCGGAGGTGTGTTGTTGAATTTTGTCTCTTTCTTAATTTATCCAATCAAAGAGGATGTCGACCTTCTCCCGAGTCCCCCACCCCGTGCACCCCCCCCCCACACGATATTTAATTAACATTTTTAACTAAAATCATTTATCCTCGCTTATTAACATTTTCTCCGTTATTCTTATTTTTCTTATCTTCTTCTTTGGGTCAAAATTGTTCTTGAATTCGGAAGATTAATGTGTATAGTGATTTGTCTCATAAGTATTAACTTAGAAACGTAATTGATTCGATGAGTTGCAATCGATATCTCAATACAAGAGGGATGAGTTTTTGGCAGGGGACACTAAAAATCCTCAATCAGACATTTACAATTTTGTTCTTTTATCTGTTGGCATCCACAAAATTGTGACAAATTGAAATAATTATCTAATAAAGTTAACATCTCCTTTAAATCTTACTCTATTAGATCATGTCCATTTATTTCACGCACTTGATTACCAAGAACTTATCGACGGAAAAATCAAATCTCATAAATTAGAGACACTCTTAGAATATTGAAACAATCGTCACCATATTTAGAATAATGAAATGTTAATTGTCCGAACAAGTTCAAGTGGATGAGGTTGTGTAAGTTCTTGATCTAGGTTGGGATTGGACTAGAGAGCGAGTTTCGGGAGAGGTTCAGAGAAATGAGTGAGGTGGCATCGAAGAGTTTCTGGAGGGACGAGGATGCAAGAGAGATTCGGGAATGAAATGACAAGTGATGAGATGTTTTGGTACTGAATACTCGATCAATTTCGTGGATTGATCTCTCGTGGATTTTTATCTTCCTATATAATTAATAATTCATGCTGAATTATTTTATATATATATATATATATATATATTTATATTTATATATATATTTATATTTATACTCATATGATAGACTTTTAGTGTGAAGAGCTTTGGTTGCTGTTTTTCCTTGAAGTCAATGTACCCATGCACTGAGGAAGTGTTGTCCACGCGATCTGAAGTGGAAGCCACGAGAGAGCGGCTATTAGTGTGTGGGAGAGACCGAAAGGAAGTGAGAGTAGGGTGAGGAAGCCGAAAAGGCTTTTTTTTTTTGCATTATTTTTTCTGGAAAAATATGTGAGACGGATGCTGGCGGGAAATTTTCCCTCGAGGGCAATTGGGGAATTTTTTTGTTTTCTTTTTCCTTTTTTGCTTCTTGATGAGATTAATTAAAATAAATTACTGTTGACTTGACCGACGACCACCGATTTCTCGTATTAGTATTTATTAATTATCAAAACAACTCAACCTCGATGTGGCTAAAACATGATGAAACTTTTTATTGATATCGCTAGTCGATTTTCCTTTGTCTCATATTGGTCAAAGCACATTGGCATTAGGTCGAATGTGAAAAAGTAGACTTTTATCATTACACATATGAGATGCTAGTTAGATTTGTATTGAATATGTGTATTGAAGGACGGAATTACAAATTTCAATGTCATTTATATAGTATAATAATAATTCGGAAGCCTTAAAAATAGAGAAAGGATAAATTTTGATTAGGCATGCTAGAGATCAAACGTATTGAGACCCATTGCAATCAAGTCTATGTGGCCCCACGTTTGAATAAGATATTGATCACGTGCTTGATCCGCCACTTTCTGATATGAACAAGAACATCGAAGATGAGGTTGATCTTGAAAAGAAAAAGGAAGATAACATTGAAATGCAAGATATGCATCGATGGGGTGAACCAAATAAGATAACATTAAAAGGAAAAATATGCTTAAATTAATAAAATTTTGTCGCAAAAGATTGGTCAGATTTTTTTCGAATGGCAAAAGAGTGATGGCAAATAAAACTAATTTTGGAAGGGGATGGCGGATCTAAAGAGATGCCAGGTTCATTAAAATTGGCATCCGATAAGCAGCCGCATTGACATGAAACCTACGTATTCGTTTAGCAAAACGGGAAAAAAATGGGGAAATTGGAAATAGATAAGTTAATAAGGTCGGTACGCCCTCCAGCCACGCAACACAGGTCCCATTCCAATATATAAAAAAGGAAAAATATATTTATAAGAAAAAAGAAAAAGAAAAAAGAAAAAAAAAAAGAAATGCCGGAAGGACGTCGTTCTCCGCAGCCCCATGCACTTTGAAGTCCAAAAGGCCGGTCGCGTCTCCGCCGTCGGGGTCATAGGGCTTCGAGCTCGAAATTGCTTCCTTCCGAGCAGTGGCCCATGGGGATATTTTTGTTCTCCCGTCGTTAGGTGGGGCCCATCTCTGAGCCCGTGGACCACGTGGCACCCAAAAGCCCCTTCTCTCTTTTTTCTATTTCTTCTAATAGTTTTTTTAATCGAAAGTACCAAACCATTTGACTCTTCCCAAATTTCCACGGATCTACGGCCTAAGCGAAGCTCATATTTTAAAACAAATCAAAACCTATAATGCCACCTAAAAAAAAATTCGCGAGGCCCCTTTTGTTCTTTTTCCCGATGAGTGGGAGAGCAAAATCTCGCTACATTTACTATGGTCCCAACATTTTTTACAAATAAAAATATTCTAGTATATAAGTTTCTTTTTTTTTTTTTTTTTTTTTTTTTTTTTTTTTTTTTGGCATGGTCCTCACACCTTGCTCTCTCACATGATTAGATTGACTCTTATAATGCCGATCTGGTAGGTGGAGACCAAAACATCTCTCTTTCTTTCAAATTAAGGATGTAGTAATTATACTTTTGTTGTCATTTTAACACCATTTTGCTTGGAAGCTCAACAAATCCGGCATGTGATATTGCGAGCTCTGACCAAGATCCTTGGGGTCAAGGGTGGCTCGAACCAAAAAGGAAATTCATTGGACATGCGGGCACCGGGATAGCGAGATCGTGAGGGCGAGAATCCCGGCCGAAGGTCATAGGTTGGGCCTTAGGCATGGCTGAGCTCCCGACTCTCTCTCTCTCTCTCTTGTTGTATTTGTTGTGTGTAAGGATTGAGGAGGAGCAAGGGAGAGAAGGGGGGGGCAAAGGGAAAGGAGTTTTCTCCCCTAGATAGGGTGGTGTGTTCGTACAGATTCCGAACGCGGAAATTGTTATCCAAAATGATTTCTCCTTTACTGCGGCTCATGGCCGCCACCGCTGTTGCTTCCTATTTCTATTGTTATTATTTGTTGTAGCGTGACGATACTATTACTCCTAATGAGTAACAGTGCAACACTGGCCGCCCATTTTATTTGTTGATGAAGATAATTTGTTCCATATTTAAAGAAACAAATGGATCAAGTTTTTGAAGGGAGAAGAAAATCATGGGGATAGTTGAGTTAAGGGTGGACATTGGTAAAAGAAAGAAGAATATATAAATGATATACTCAAGAAAGCTCATGTAAGATGAGAATTAAATATTAAGCGCAAATATAATATTTTGATTCGCGAACTTTCAAATTTCTCTAAGTTTGAAAAGGAATTCATCAGTCTCTCTTGATTTTGATGTCAAACAAATAAAAAGAAAAATCAAATTACAAGTGACAAAATAACGATGGAAGTGGAGCAAATCCTAAGTGACAAATCATTTTTCAAATTTTCTAAAGAAATAAGTGTCAGCGGTGCTCATACCACCGTCACCGTTGAAAGAGTAACGGTGCCATTACTTGATCAATTCCCTAATGGCCCTCATTTTAATTCGGAGGTGTCTTGTTGACCTTTCATCTTTTCCTTTATTCATTCAACCAAAGAGGGTGTCAACCTTCACCCTAGTATCAGACACCTACCAAAGTATTAGCTGTGTCTCCTCTGTCCAGATTTGAACCCTTTGAATTTTTATATGTGAGTCCCACACACTACGCGCTCCACACACAATATCTAAATAACATTTTTAACTAAAGCCATCTATTCTCTATTATTATTATTTTTCCTATTTTATTTTTTCTTCCTTTTTTTTTTGTCAAAATTGTTTCTTGAATTTGGAGGATTAATGTGCATGGTGGTTGTTACCATAAATATTAACTTAAATGTACATGTGTGTATATATTAGGGCTTTCGGGCTTATCACAATATTTAATTGATTTGACCGAGTTGCCACCAAGGTCTCCACACAAGAGGGATAGGTTTTTGGCACAGGATGCTAAAAACCCTCAATCAAACATTTCCGATTTCGTTCTTTATCCATTAACATCTACAAAATCGTGACAAATTGAAATAACTATCTAATAAAGTTAACTTTCCCTTTAAATCTTACTTGTATTAGATCATGTTTATCTGTTCCACGCACTTGATCATCAAAAACTTATCGACAGAAAAATCGAATCTCATAATTTAGAGAGACTCTACGAATATTGAAACCATCATCACCATGTTTTCCCTTTGCGATCCCTATAATATTTAGAATAACGAAATGCTAATTGCCGGAACAAATCCAAGTAGGAGAGGCCATAGAGGTTCTTGATTTGGGTTGGGATTGGACTAGAGAGTGAGTTTTCGGAGAGATGGGGATTTAGGAGAGTTTCAAGAATGAAATAACAAGTGACGAGAGGTTTTTGGCACTAAATACTCGATCAATTTTTGTGGATTTTTCTTCCTATATAATTAATAATTCACGCTGAATTATTTTAGAGGGAGCGACTTCATTTTTTTATATATGTATTTTTCAGTATAATAGGCGTGGAGCTTTGACTATTGTTTCCTGGGAGTCAATGTGCCCAGGCATTGGGAGGAGGGGGCATGCACGCGATCTAACGTGGAAGCCATGAGAGAGCTGCTATTGGCGCATGGGAGAGACCGAAAGGAAGTCACCTTGGGAAAATATTGGCTGGAGTTGGGCTTCTAGTGTGTCAATTTACTAGTCCACTCACCGAGCGATACGTGTCTCTCGAACCCCACCACGTCAGAACCTCTTACACATACTCCTCTCCCCTCTATCGCCTCTCTCTTTCTTCCCTTTCTTATTTTTTCCTTTATTTCTTCTTCTTCTTCCCTTTGGCCTTCCCTTTTCTCTGTTGGGGAATACGTAGGCCTTGGACTTGGCCCCAGGGAGGTCTAAGGGCACCGAGACCTTCCTAAGCAGCCTTCCGGAGCTTACCTTGCCAGTTGCCCCATGACGGCCTATGTAGACAGACACCTTCAAGCAGACCTTGCCAGAGAAGATTGACTTCCCGGCGAGCCTATCGAGATGGAATGTGGTGCCACTGCTGGCGATGCCGTTGGGGGTAGGCCGCGTTGGGCGGGAGGTAGGGAACGAGGGTGGTATAGAAGGGGAAGCTCTTGAGCTTGATCTTGCAAAAGAAGGAGGGGTGGATGGTAGAGCGGGCGGGCTTGGTGGTTGACGAGGATCCCCACCGTGAGCCGAGGGAAGAAGGAGAAGAAATAAAGGAAAAGAAAAAAGGGTGGAAGAGAAAGATGGAAGAGATAGAGGCGGCAGAGGGGAGAGGAGTGCGTGTCAAAGGTTCTCATGCGGTGGGGTTCGGGAGACATGTGTCGACTGGTGAGTGGACTCATAGGTTGACACGCTTGCATTATATTTTCTTGAAAAATATGTAAGACGAATGATGGCAGGGAATTTTCCTCCTGGGGTGATTGGGGAATGTTTTTTGTTTTCTTGTTTCTTTTTTGCTTCTCGAGGATATTAATTAAAATAAATTATCTGCTAACTTGACCAACGACAATTGATTTCTCATATTAGTATTTGTTAATTATCAAAACCATCCTTCAATTCCACCTTTTTCTTGAGCATCGACGTGGCTAAAACATGATGAAATTTTTTGTTGACATCATTAGTTGATTCTTCTTAGCCTCATGTTGGTCAAAGCACACTGCATTAGGTCGAATGTGAAAAGGTAGAATTTTCCTTTTACACATATGAGATGCCGTTAGATTTTTACCAAATATATGTATCCAATGACAGAATTACAAATTCCGTTACAAATTCCAACATCATTTATATGTTATAATAATCCAAAAGCTTTAAAAATCAAGAAAGTGGTACATTTTGATTAGGTATGCTGGAGATCAAATGTATCGAGATTCATTGCAATCAAGTCGACGTGGCTCCACATTTGAATTGTGCTGATCTTACTTGATTGGATATTAAGAAAAAGAACAGTCGAATTAAGTAGATCTTAAGATATCCTGGCATGGACTTAACTTGAGCTTGGGTTGGACTAGCTTGATAATCCGGTCCAGAAGAACTTGAGGAAGCTTGGCCTGGTCTTGGTGGCCCTGGCCCTACCGTATAAATCAATTTCTTCGAATCATTTGGAGAGCACCTCAAACCATTGAAAAAAAAAAAAATGAAATAATAACATAAACAGTTTTTTTTTTTTTTTTAACTTTGATCCAATATGTAATATGATCTCTCAACGGCAAAAGTAGAATATATTGCTCTTGGAAGTTGCTATCTACAAATTCTTTGGATAAGACAGCAACTAAAGGACTTTGGAATAGAAGAACCTTGCACCGCAATCAAATGTGACAGTACAAGTGTGATCAACCTCACCAAAAATCCTATTCTTCATTCAAGAGCAAAAAATGTTGAAATTTGTCATCATTTCATAAGAGACCATGTACAAAATGGTGAAATCAACGTTCAATTCATTGATTCAAAGAATCAACTGCGATATTTTCACCAAGCCATCGGAGAAAGGATCATTCGAGTTCATTCGTGAAAAGCTGAATATTACCCTTGCATCTAGTTAAGATATGTGCAAAAGCAGACTCATCGGTTCAACCTTCTAATAGAGACATTCTTTTAAAAGCCCTTATAGATTTAGGTAGTTGTATTTCAAATTTTAGTGCGTAAGTTTCTTTCCTTTTTGAAAAAGTTTGATTATTTTCAAATTATCACTTGCATTTTATATTTTTGGAAATTGTTACATTACTGCTGATTTTTTGAAATTAATAATTCATAAAATTATTTATGGTTACTTTCTTAAAATTTTTTGAAACGGAAGTTCTTTTGTGCCTATTCGATTACCTTGGTTCGTTTTCTTTAAATAAGTCTTCGGTCTCTTTTTTCTTGATATCCAAAATCCTTGCAAACTCTAATCTCTCTCAAACCTTTACTTCTCTTAATCCGTCCTCACATTCTCTGTAAGACTTCTCACTCGATCACTCACGGACTTGTCGTCAAAATCCTCCAAGTCTGTTTTGATGTCTTCTTAGAGGAAATCCTCTTGCATTGCTAATCGCGGGCCTTGGTTTGTGCCTGATGCTCCGACGCACTTTGATTTCACTGGAGATGAATCACCACGAAGTACAAATTGACCATCAGTGGAGGAAGAGGTTACTCACTATGCGACTTTTCTTTCGATAAGAAAGCCTGAGGTACTTCTTAAGCATTATGAGTTTCTGAAAAAGAAAAAAAGGGGGGGGGGGAATCTTATGGATTTTATAAGTTCATTCTTGAAAGAAAAAGGTTATGGGAATGAAACTTCGTTCTTGAGAGCCATGGAAAACTTAGGGCTAGTAAAGGCTGAAAGAGCAGAAAAGGAATTTACCAACTTTCTTACCGATCCTCATTTCAGTACAGAGGGTCAGACTGAGAGTAAAAAAGAAAATGATGATAAGAGGGTGTTCAAGAATTTTCAGCCCAAAATAAATGTTGTTACAGGAATCACTAGAACAAAGGGGAAGTTGTTTCAGTTGAAGGAATATAAGAAAGTCTATGCACAGATGCTAAATAGAGGGGTCATCAACTTTCAAAGGGTAGACTTTGATTGTTTGGAGAATTCTGCCTTCACTAGCACTAGTCGACAATGCCAGCTTATGGGCTCCTTTGCTATGTGGTTCTGTCAATCTTCTTCTTTTAATAAACTAAAGATCATTATTAGGCAAATTATCTAATTAACCCTAGTTGGTCTCAAAATTTATCAACACGTTGGACTAATTGTCTTGATATCTTCCCTCAGATTACATTCGGCAAAGCACAAATGATGGCGGTGGGTCCTAAGGATGAGAACAAACAGATTGATCAAGACGGGCCTATAAAGAACGTCCATGCGTTGACTTGTTGTATGAGATTTGGGACAAGGCCATTAACCCGAGAGAGAATCCCGCATAACAATTACAGTCATGTTGAATCAGATAGGCAAATTAGGCCAAGATGCTAAATTACATAGCAAAGCCTCAATTGGGCACAAGAAATGCAAGAATTGTTTGGAGATTACGATAAGTGTGAGCTAATTAGTCAAGACTCCAGCATTAACCCATGTTCAAGAAGGCATGGGTGATGGTCTCTTTTGTGCTGAGACCTCGACGGTAATTCAGTTAGAGCAATTAGGTATTGCGAAAGGCTTGAAAGTTCTATTCTTTTTTTTTATATATTCCTAAGTTAATATTTATGAGAATAACCACTATAGGCATTAATCTCCGGTGTCTCGTAATCATTCCAACGAAGTAAAAGTCTCAATCAAGTAGCTTCAAAGTCAAAGAGGGAGAAGGATAAGTCTCTGAATACAATAACAACAATATTAATAACAGAGAATAAATGATTTTAATTAAAATGATGTTTATCTATTGTGTGTGTGGACTGGGATTCCCATATAAAAAGTTAAAGGTTTTGAATTTGTGCGGAGGACGCCCCCATTTTGCAGGCGCGGGATAGAAGAAGTAAGGTCGCATCCCCTCGGGTGGACAAATAAAAAAGAGACAAAAATCAACGGGATACCTCCAAATTAAATAATAACAATAAAAACAACAAAATCAGCAGAGAATAATTTCGGATAAAATTTCACGTCGGGACGCTGTATGGACACTCTCTCTCCCACCCCTCCGCCCCTTCTTCATCTCCTTCTTCGTCTTGTCCTTGTCACATAGCCTCTCGCCCTTCTTCTTCGCGTCTGAAGAGAAACCTTGGACTTCCCCTCTCTCTCTCTCTCTGCAGGGACACGCCTCTTCCCCCTTTTCTTCTTCGTTTCGTCGCATTCCACTACCCTCTCCCCCTCTTTCTTCTTCGCATCCTTCCGTTTGAGGTCCAAAGAGAAACCCCGAAGCGTATTCACGGAAGCCCTTAACGACGCCATCACTCTCGTGACTCTCTCTCTCTCTCTATCTCTGTGTTGCTGGTAGACTCGAAGCTAGTGTTCGTTTGTCACGCTCGCTTGAGTAGAAAACGAAAAAGTCTAAAACCTTTTCGATGGCAAAGGAGCCTTTCATTGTGCATGTTCTGATATTTGTTTGCCTTCAATCTGCAGTTAGATTCTTCTGTAAAATGACGAGCGAGATGCAACCAAGTATGGCACAGGGTCCTGGAAGTGAAGGATCGTCCTCTTCGAACCCTTCAGCTGATGGCTCCGACTTTGCAACCCCGTGAGTTACGTGCACTTATGTTAACATTGTGAACTTTCCTCATCTTGCAACTCGAGAATCATTTGTGGACTTCTCGGCGGTTAACTATTCGTTTCACTTTTATTTCATTTTCTGTACTTTTCCTTTACAGCCAAAATGATTGTTGATGCAACGTTTATTATGACGTAAAAAATGATGATTCAACGAGTATGTTTTGAGAAAAAAAAAAGTGTTGATTAACTTGATTTCACTATCTACATTCTCGGACAGCTTGCTTTGCTATAGGTTGGCATTAATTCGTATTTAGGTAAACTGAACGACGTAACCATGATTTCGGGGGATATTCATTATTTTCTCGAACAGCTTGCTTTGCTATAGGTTGTGCACCTGTTGCCCAACTAATATATCGATGGCTATTCCATGGGAGCTTGCTGGCACTATTCCCTTGTTGGATAGATTTCAGGTATTAATTCATTCTTATCTCTTGAAGAAAGTCTTTCTAATCTTTTTTGATCTGCTTTGGTAATCATTATCTAGGTTAGCATTGATCAAGCTATTTACGTCGTAGGCAGTTTGTTTAACCATTCTTGTCGTCTAAACATTCATGCATATTCTCTTGCTCGTACTCTCTTCATCCGAACTATGGAATTGGCGGAAGTAGGATGTTCCCTAGAGTTGTCTTATGGTCCATAGGTACTATGATCCTTGATCACCGGGTTCTTTCTTTCAATTAATCAAATCATGCTGGGAGTTGCTAAACGTTAGTGCAAAAATCTATGGGGAGAACTTTGAAAATAATAATGCATGTAACTTGTTCACAATTGTCTAGTTTATGAATCATATTAATGATTTGCCGATTGCAAGTTGGGCAATGGAATTGTCAACACTGCCTTAATTTTTTGGAATATAAATATTATTTTCGATGTTAGTGCGGAAGCTTTTTAAGTTATTGTTGACATCTAAATTTCACCTAAATTAATTAATTTAAAATAGCATTAAAGGTTAGGAACTACTCACAAAATTATTATTAAAAAAAAGAGAGATTATTATTATTATTTAAAAAAAAGGAAAAAATGGTCGGGTCGGGCCGGATTCAACCTTGGCCCGATCCGGCCCTTCCTTCTTCCCCTCGCACTGGGCCTGGCCCAGACTCCTTTCTCTTTCGGCGGCCCGGCCCTTCCTTCTTCCCTTCTGCTGGTCTTCGCTCGAGGACTTGCAGAACCTGCAGAGAACAGAGAGGATGAGCGGCAGCAGAGAGCAGGGGGATCGGTGGCAGACGAGCGGCGTGATCCGCGGGTCGGGAGGCAGTCCGGTCGGCAAGCTGGCAGCTGCAGAGGCAACGATTCGTTTCTCTGCTTGATCTCCTCTCCCATCTGGTTCTAAGCTTTTCTCAATCCATCCTTCGTTCACGGGTGAGATCTCCCACTCCTTATAGTAGCTCGCTCTCTCTCTCTCTCTCTACGCTTTGATGCATCCTTTTTTTTTTTTGGGGTTCTTGACTGGGGCCTGGAGCGTGCAGGGCAATTTCGACTCGATCCGCAGCAATGGCGACGAAGAAGAGCGTCGGATCCTTCAAGGAGGCCGATTTGAAGGGGAAGCGGGTGTACGTCAGGGTCGATCTCCACGTCCCCCTCGACGACAGTTTCAACATCACCGACGACACCCGGGTTCGCGCCGCCGTTCCCACCATCAAGTACTTGATGAGTCACGGCGCTAGAAAGTCATCCTCGCCTCTCACTTGGTACACTCTTCTTCATCCAAGTTTGTTTTTTTTTCTTTTCTTTTTTTTCCCTTCTTTTGGCGTCGAAAGTCGTTTCTTTTGAGGGTTATCGAAGCGGTCACGCAGATCGAGCTGTGTCTTTGAGTTGTGGATGCTGTCTTCCTCTCTGACCTGATTTGCAATGAATAGATCTGTGGATCGGGCTGGACTCGTTATGGATCTTATTTTCTGTAGCACGTCCTCCGTGATCTACTCCCTGCTCTCTGGCTCGAATGATCGATCTCGTGTCACCACCTCCTGTGCTTGCTTGATTTCAATGCTTTATTGCGTGATTGTCGAACTTTTCAGTGCTAGATCAATCTGATTTTTTTTTTCTTTGTGGGAAAGGGGATTCATTTCATAAGGCTATCTTGTTTCGTCGTGCTGGTATTGTATTTTCGATCCTTCAGTTTGATGGCCGATGTTCTTCTCCATTACGGATGAAATCGAAATTACATTTGCTGTTGACCTTAG
Source organism: Eucalyptus victrix (assembly GCA_016097545.1). Taxonomy (NCBI): domain Eukaryota; kingdom Viridiplantae; phylum Streptophyta; class Magnoliopsida; order Myrtales; family Myrtaceae; genus Eucalyptus; species Eucalyptus victrix. The sequence continues at coordinate 38,219,265 of CM027838.1, forward strand.
CTGTTGCTTCACTTGATTCTTTCTTCTCATCATCTACTGGGTATTGGCAGTGGTGACTGGGGATGATCATCTTTGTCCGGGTGGTCGTTTTTGTGATCTCCTTGCAAGTAGCGTGCCGATATCAATCGAATGCTCTGCTGCTTCTTAATATCGTGTGGGATTTTTTTGTGTCCATGGCAGAGATATATTAATGGTTAGTATTCTCGGTGATTTTCAGGGACGTCCCAAGGGTGTCACGCCCAAGTACAGCTTGAAGCCCCTTGTGCCGAGGCTATCTGAGCTCCTTGGATATCTGGAAACGGCTGTTCCCCTCCCGGGCCAGCAGCAGGTTCGCACTCCCTCCTTTGCCGTCTCCGACTGGATGCGGAAATGCGATGGACATCAACCTCTCCAAGCTCTGCTCCAGCCTCAAGTTCCTCGTCCACCTGATGATCCTCCTCGTCCTCGCTATCGTCGCTGTCTCCTACTACGCTGTCGTCGTCCTCACCTGGGCTCCCCGCCACCTCCGCGGCGGTCTCTCTTCCTTCCTCACCTTCCTTGTCCTCCTCCTCTTCCACCTCCTAGTAAACCCCTTTTACCCCCTCTCCCTCGTTTTTGTCCTCTTGCTTATATTCGTTTCCTCCATTCCCTGGATAGTGCGTGTCGGAACAACAGTCAAGGTTGCTCGCAAATTTAAGCGTGTTAGGGCAGCGCCCACGGTTGGACATGTTTTCAGTTAATTCATTGTGGGAGCATCTCGCTTTAAAGTATGAGCTGGGTGCTGCAATTGCTTGAAATGTGAAGTAAAGCGCCTCTTCACACCACTGAAGGTGCTTGCTATTATCAGACGCAATGAATAAGGGGCAAAAAGAGGGGAACCCAGTTGCCCAGAACAGTGAATTCGTTGGAGAAGTCTCCTTTTCTTACCTTGCGACGAGCTATTTTGTTTAGGCTCCGGTTATTGCCATTTGATAAGCAGAGGCTGTAGACAAGGTATGATGTGGTAGGGTCGCTCAGTTTGCTTGATAAGTCGGCCATTTGTTTTTGCAGCTCGTTCTGTTATCATGGAGCTATTTTATGGTGTTTTTGAGAGATCCCGGTTCAGTCCCCGAGAATTGGAGACCGGTGTGAGATGAAGAGAATTTCAAAGGTGATGGTTCTTCTTTACCACATGAGGCCTCGGGGTCAAAATGGAAAGCCACCTCGATGTCACCATTGCTCTATTTGTGAGTGTTTCGCCCTTGGTCATCTTGATCTTCAACATTGGTTGCCCTTTATTTTTTCTTCTTATGGGTGTAGGAACTTTTGGGAGTTAAGGGTCAGTTAAAAGTTGAATGCTGCTGTTGCTAGATGTATTCAAGCAATTCAATAATATCTCTTCCTGTCTCCAGAATGCTGTGTATTATGATGGTGCTTGTGGGTTGCCTCCATCTTGCCTGAGGCACCTTTCATTGTCTTAGGTAACTTGCTTCCATTCTTCTGCGGGCCAGAGATGCGTTCTTAAGATGGATCACCACTGTGTTTGGGTTGTCAATTGTGTTGGTGCATGCAATTACAAGTTCTTTCTTCTGTTCCTGGTATTTCTGTTTTTCTTTCAATACTAAAAATTGGAGTTAGATGATAGTTGCTACTTCATGTATAAAAGGTTGTCAGCAGAACCTTATGCTTTTTAATCACGTCTTTGTCTAGACTCACTGAACATTCGGGTAGTGGGAGGATATGCGCTTTAGATGGTTGTGGTGGTGAAGTCATTGTGATATATTTTATATTTGAAAATATTATGGTTATTCGAATAATTTGGGGCGATAAACTTTCTGGAGGTTGAATTGCTGATCATACAGGGTATGTCATTTCGGGTCTATCTTGCTGGTAATAGTCTACTGCTGTGATCTTGGTGATTATTATCACTTATATATGTGAAGGATTCTTATAGAAGGCAAATATCTCTTTTTCATAAAACAAGCTGATGCTAGGCACAAGTAACCAAGACTGGTGGCTCTGTAAAATGTCTTCTGCATTCATGGAATATTTCTATGATGTGCAATATGGTTCCTCTTTTCCATCATTGAGGTTGGTATTTCATGACTTGAATTTGGCCTTGTCAGCTGTATATGTTCTTGGAGACAACGATGGATACTTTAGTACTGCTGCCAAGCTTCATCAACTTCTTTAGTGAAGCCAAGGATCATTCCAACTCTCCCGGCAACCGGCTGTTATTTTCGTGGCATTTGGTAAGTGCTTTGTATGCGAGATCAATTTGGTCTTCTGAATTTGTAGCTCATACTTGCGTACATCTTCTCAAGTTTGTATAACAATTACGAGTTTGTATATTGATGCGCTCTTAATCTAGCTTTTGCACCCGAGTCTTCTTTGTTTCCTTGTTATGCATGGGCCTCTTGTTTTCAGCAACACCACTTCCATAGAGGTGAGGAAAAGTTATTGTCTTGCTCATATTTCCTTCGGTTTGTAATTTTTTAGTTAAACCGAGTTATGCTTACATGTGATGTTTTCGCATTAGCATATAAATTGAACTTATGCGAGATTGATTGTTGTGCTTGAAATTGTACTAGACCTTGAGCCACTTGGAAAATTATGCCTAATGGTTTCGGGTAAATGCATTTGTAATGTTGTATGTTAACTTCATACTTAACTAGATGTATATCCTTGATGCGGGAATGTTAATTGGTCTACTTTTAATGCAAATAACCGGGATTAATAGGTTGCCACCAAGGGGGCTTACCCGTGTGATCAACGGTATATCAAGAATTAATGAATTTGCAAATTACGTAGCTTTGTGGGAAGGAACCAAAGTTAGGCGGATTCTAGAACTAGGAAACAATGTGCCTAAAAGAATGTCGCCGTGTCTGAAGTTGTCATCACCTTTCCCCAAAGATCTAAATATTTGAATTGAAGGTCACTGTTCCAACTTTAGAAAAAGGAAAGAGTACGGGATGGTGAAATATCGAAACCCGATCAACACGATTGCTTAAAGGTTTGGATAATCATTATGGAGTACTATGAACAAGTAAAATTTAGCAAAGCAAGAAATGAATCATTCACTTTATTATTTTGGCTGGAAGTCGATACAAGAACAGTTAACCATGTTCACAATATTGATCTCCGGTGGGTGTGCATGACCCTCGAAATTGACATTACGGGTTTATGAGAAGAAGAAAGGGGTCGGTGGAAGTACGACTTGGGCGGGAGGAAGAATTTCGAACGGTGATAGCACTTTACTTTGATCTTCTCTAGGCTAGTGATTGCAAGTTATCACGTGCTATGTCTTATGATGCCAATTAGCATACGCTTCTCACATTCACTGTGTTCACTTTTAACTTGCAGTCATTCTATCAATGGTGTTAACTGTTGGTCAGCAATGTTATCCATTGGTCATTATGAAATTTCCTTAAAATTGGAAAAGAGGTGCTGGATCCTCACTTATTATGGCCAAAAAATGAAAATTAAAGGGAGGTAATGAACTAATTGGATTTCTCTGATATGACTCCTAGATATGTAATCAACTAATTGGGTTAAGGGTATCTTTCAAGGGTAGATGATAGATTTTCCTTTCTTGGGTGTCCTATGGGAAGAATGGTTCTGGAGCAAAAATTGGAAAACGGTTGAATATGAAAATGTTGAAAAAGTTCGGTTACCAAAACTGTGTATGGAAGTTGTCCCTTCTCCTTCATGACGGTTCTGTACATATGTAGTAGAATTGTATGAGGTAGTAAGAAAGCAACTCCATTACAGATGATCCATGTCATTTTTGCCTCGAATCTTGCGACATCATTCTTAGAAGCAGCTTTAGGCTTGATGCAGTTGATCACGATCTTGTTGAGTAAAATGTTAAAGGCAGACATCCTAGATTAGGTAATGTTTTCTCTAGGAATCTTGTCCTTCACTAGAAACTTGGTGACCTCTTCATTGGAGACATTTATGGGCAAAAATCCATTTCTTTCTACTTCTAGAATATCAACCAATAGATCAACATCAACATCAACATCAAAAACTTTTTCACTCAAAGTGAATTGAATATGAGTGGGATCTAGTGAATTGAATACGAGTGGGATTCAAAATCGACAGGTTGGAATAGAAGTAAGCAGTCAATTCAGGATAAGCATCAGATGACTCTACACAAAACCTTTCCATTTGAAACTTGACAAATTTCTCTTGCAAATTTACATTGTTGGAATCTAGAAAATCAAAGTCTATCGTTCGAGGGTTGATGACCTCTCTATTTAGCATTTGCACGTAGACTTTCTTATATTTCTTCGACCGAAACAACTTCCCCTTTGTTCTAGTGATTCTTATAACAACATTTATTTTGGGTTGAACATTCTTGAACACCTTCTTATCATCATTTTCCTTTTTATTCTCAGTTTGACCCTCTATACTGAAATGAGAATCAGTAGGAAAGTTGGTAATTGCTTTTATGCTCTTTTAGCCCTTACTAGCCCTAAGTTTTTAGTACAAATCTAACTAGCATCTCATAAGTGTAATGAGAAAATTCTATCTTTTCACATTCGACCTAATGCCAATATGCCTTGACCAATATGAGGCTAAGGAGAATCGACTAGTAATGTCAGTACAAAGTTTTTTCATGTTTTAGCCATGTCGGGGTCAAGTTGTTTTGATAATTAATAAATACTTGATATGAGAAATCGGTGGTTGTTAGTTAAGTCGGCGGTAATTTATTTTAATTAATTTCCCGAGAAGCAAAAAAGGAAAATGAAAACAAAAAAATTCCCTAATTGCCCTCGAGGAAAATTCCCGCCATCATCTCACATATTTTTCCATAAAAAAATAATGCAAGAAAAGCTTTTTCGGCTTCCTCACCCTACTCACTTTCGTCCTCTCCCACTCGTCAATAGCCACTCTCTCGTGGCTTCCATGCTGGATCATGTGCACACCATCTCCTCCCAGTGCGTGGGTATATAGGCTCCAAGGAAAAATAGCAGCCAAAGCTCTTCATACTGAAAGTCTATTATAATTAATATATATATATATATATATATTTATATTTATATTATGATACACTTTCGGTATGAATTATTTTAGAGGGAGTGAGTTCTTTATATATATATATATATATATATATATATATATATATATATATACTCGCTCCCTCTAAAATAATTCGACGTGAATTATTAATTATATAAGAAGATAAAAATCCACGTAGATTGATCCATAGAAATTGATCGAGTATTCATTATCAAAACCTCTCATCACTTGTCATTTCATTCTTGAATCTCTCCTACGTCCTTGTCCATCTCGAAACTCTTCAATGCCACCTCACTCGTCTCTCTGAACTTCTCCCGAAACTCGCTCTCTAGTCTAATCCCAACTTAGATCAAGTACCTGCACAACCTTGTCTACTTGAACTTGTTTCGACAATTAGCATTTCCTTATTCTAAATATGGCGACGATTGTTTCAATTTTCTTAGTGTCTCTAATTGATGAGATTTGATTTTTCCATCAATAAGTTTTTGGTAATTAAGTGCGTGAAATAAACGAACATGATCTAATATAGTAAGATTTAAAGGAGATGTTAACTTTATTATATAATTATTTTAATTTGTCACGATTTTGTGGATGCCAACAAATAAAAGAACAAAATTGTAAATGTTTGAAAGAGGGTTTTTAGTGTTCCCCGCTAAAAACTCCGTCCCCTTTTGTGTTGAGATATCGATTGCAACTTATCGAATCAATTAAGTATTATGAGAAGCTTTGAAAGCTCTAATATATATATATATATATATATATATATATATATATATATATATACACCTATACATACGTTTCTAAGTTAATATTTATGAGAACCACCACCGTACATATTAATCTTCCGAATTCAAGAACTATTTCAACCCAAAAAAGAAGAGGACGAAGAAGAAGAAGAAGAATAAGAATAATAGAGAATAAATGACTTTAATTAAAAATGTTATTTAGATATCGTGTGTGGGGGCGCGCAAGGTGAGGGACTTCGGAGAAAGTCGACATCCTCTTTGGTTGGATAAATTAAGAAAGACGAAATTCAACGACACACCTCCGATTTAAATAAAATAATAACAAATAGAAACAGGAGGAGGAGGAGGAGGAAAGCGGCGGCGGCGATAGCAAGGATGAAATCATTTTGAATGACGATCTCTACATTCGGAATTTGTACGGACATACTTCCCGCTCTCTCTCTAGGCGGGTGTCGTATTTGGTGGGTGTGAGAATTGAGGGTGGGGTGGGGGTGGGGGTGGGGGAGAGCCGGTAGCTTAGCCATGCCGACCATCGGCCGATGACCTCTGGTTAGCATCCTTGCCCTAACGATCTCGCTTTTCTAGTGCCTGCATCTTCTGTAAGTTTCCTTTCAGTTTGAGCCCCTTTGGCTCCAAGGATCTTGGCTTAGAGACATTGTGGCGGTTGGTAGTGGTTAGACTCATTTCTTGAACTCGACCCCATGGCCGTCGTCTTTGAGCCAGGTAGGATTATTCCCATGAACCCCTACTCTCTGCCTTACTTTGATCCAATCGGAAGCCTGGTTTCATTCCTTTTTGTTAGTCCATACGTGCGCCGATCTCGAGCAAGCTGATATGGTCGATTTCGCATGTTATCTTGGGAACTTTTTTTGGGTCTAGGTTTGGATCCGAGCAAGTTTTGAATATGGGTTAACAACCTCTCTTCCCTAAGTCGGTCCTCGTTACATGTTTGGTGAAACGCTAGAACTAAGTTTACATTGATTTAATCGTGATTTTCAGATTATTCAAAATGAGTATGATATTGGTTTTTACACGGAAAAAAAAAAGGAATATTTTATGGATTGTTGACATTTTCACTTAGTTTTTGTTGAGCAGGTCTATTCAAAGAAAGTTTAGGTTCAACAAAACCTAAGTGAAAAACATGTTTAACAATCCATGAAGGATTTTTTTTTTTTTTCATGTAAAAGTAGGTGCCATATTCATTCTGAATAATCCAAAAATCATGGTCAAGTAAATTTCGTTTCAGCGTTTCACCAAACATGTCATAAACACTGACTTAGGGAAAATAGGTTATTAACCCCTTGTTCGGACTTGCTCAGATTTAGACCTAGATCTAGAGAAAGTCATGAAGGTAATATGTGAAATTGACCATATTAGCTCGCCGTGCTTATATATATATATACTCGCTCCCTCTAAAATAATTCGACGTGAATTATTAATTATATAAGAAGATAAAAATCCAAAGAGATTGATCCATAGAAATTGATCGAGTATTCAGTATCAAAACCTCTCATCACTTGTCATTTCATTCTTGAATCTCTCATGCGTCCCCGTCCATCCCGAAACTCTTCAATGTCACCTCACTCATCTCTTTGAACCTCTCCCGAAACTCGCTCTCTAGTCTAATCCCAACCTAGATCAAGTACCTGCGCAACCTCGTCTACTTGAACTTGTTTCGACAATTAGCATTTCCTTATTCTAAATATGGTGACGATTGTTTCAATATTCTTAGAGTCTTTAATTGATGAGATTTGATTTTTTCGCCAATAAGTTTTTGGTAATTAAGTGCGTGGATTAAACGAACATGATCTAATATAATAAGATTTAAAGGAGATGTTAACTTTATTAGATAATTATTTTAATTTGTCACGATTTTGTGGATGCCAACGGATAAAAGAACAAAATTGTAAATGTTTGAAAGAGGGTTTTTAGTGTTCCTTGCTAAAAACCCATCCCCTTGTGTTGAGATATCGATTTCAACTTGTCGAATCAATTAAGTATTATGAGAAGCCTGAAAGCTCTAATATATATATATATATATATATATATATATATATATATATATATATATACATACATTTCTAAGTTAATAATTATGAGAACCACCGCCATACACATTAATCTTCCGAATTCAAGAACTATTTCAACCCAAAAAGAAGAAGAAGAAGAAGAAGAAGAAGAAGAATAGAGAATAAATGACTTTAATTAAAAATGTTATTTAGATATTGTGTGTGGGGGCGTGCAAGGTGGGGGACTTCGGAGAAAGTCGACATCCTCTTTGGTTGGATAAATTAAGAAAGACGAAATTCAACGACACACCTCCGATTTAAATAAAATAATAACAAATAGAAACAGGGAGGAGGAGGAGGAGCAGGCGGCAAGCAGTAGCAATGATGAAATCATTTTGAATGACGATCTCTACATTCGGAATTTGTACGGACATACTTCCCGCTCTCTCTCTAACGGTGTCGTATTTGGTGGGTGTGAGAATTGAGGGTGGGGTGGGGTGGGGTGGGGGGAGAGCCGGTAGCTTAGCCATGCTTGACCCTCGGCCAACGACCTCTGGTTGGCATCCTCGCCCTAATGATCTCGCTTTTCTAGTGCTTGCATCTGTAAGTTTCCTTTCAGTTTGAGCCCTTTTGGCCTCAAGGATCTTGGCTTGGAGACATTGTGGGGGGTGGGGGGAGAGCTGATAGCTCAGCCATGCTTGACCCTCGGCCGACGACCTTTGGTTGGCATCCTCGCTCTAACGATCTCGCTTTTCTAGTGCCTGCATCTGTAAGTTTCCTTTCAGTTTGAGCCCTTTGGGCCCTAAGGATCTTGGCTTGGAGACATTGTGGCGGCTGGTAGTGGTTAGACTCATTTCCTAAACTCAACCCCATGGCCGTCGTCTTTGAGCCAGGTAGGAATATTCTCGTGAATCCCTACTCTCTGCCTTACTTTGATCCAACCGGAAGCCTGGTCTCATTCCTTTTTGTTAGTCCATACGTGCGTCGATCTCGAGCGAGCTGATATGGTCGATTTCGCATGTTATCTTGGTAACTTTCTTTGGGTCTAGGTTTGGATTCGAGCAAGTGCGAATATGGGTTAATAACCTCTCTTTCCTAAGTCGGTCTTCGTCACAAGTTTGGTGAAATGCTAGAACTAAGTTTACATTGATTTAATCGTGATTTCAGATTATTTAAAATGAGTATGGCACCGGTTTTTACATGAAAAAAAAAAGGAGTATTTTATGGATTGTTGACATTTTCACTTAGTTTTTGTTGAGCAGGTCTATTCAAAGAAAGTTTAGGTTCAACAAAAACCTAAGTGAAAAACATGTTTAGCAATCCATGAAGGATTTTTTTTTTTCATGTAAAAGTAGGTGTCATACTCATTTTGAATAATCCAAAAATCATGGTCAAGTAAACTTAGTTCCAAATTTTCACCAAACATGTCACAAGCACTGACTTAGGGAAGAGAGGTTATTAACCCCTTGCTCGGACTTGCTCGGATTTAGATCTAGATCTAGAGAAAGTCATTAAGGTAATATGCGAAATTGACCATATCAGCTCACTCGAGCTCGCCGTGCGTATGGACTACGAGACCGGGCTTCCGATTGGATCAAAGTAGGGTAGAGAGTAGGAGTTCACGGGAATAATCCTACTCGGCTCAAAGATGATGTCCATGGGGGTTGAATTCGAGAAAAGAGTCTAACCACTAACCACTGCCAACCACCACAATGTCTCCGAGCCGAGATCCTTAGGGCCAAAGGGGGCTCAAACCGAAAGGAAACTTATCGGAGATACAGTCACTAGGAAAGTGAGATCGTTAGGGCGAGGATGTCAGACGGAGGTCGCGGCTGAGGGTCAGGCATGGCTGAGGTACCGGCTCTCAGTCTCTCTCTTCTCACTCTCTCCCCCTCAATCCTCATACACATCAAATACAACACCACCTCAGTCCTCACACACAGTAAATATGACATCAACGAGAGAGAGATGGAAGTATATTCGTATAGATTCCGAATGTAGAGATCATCCAAAATGATTACATCCTTGTTGTTGCTCGCCGCCGCCTGCTCCTCCTCTGCCTCCCTATTTCTATTTGTTATTATTTTATTTAAATCGAAGTGTGTCGTTGAATTTTGTCTCTTTCTTAATTTATCCAACCAAAGAGGAGGTTGACCTTCCCCGCATCCCCCACCCTTGCGCTCTCGCACATGATATCTAAATAACATTTTTAACTAAAATCATTTATTCTTTGTTATGAACATTTTCTTTGTTATTCTTATTTTTCTTCTTCTTCTTCTTTAGGTCAAAATTGTTCTTGAATTCAGAAGATTAATGTGTACAGTGATTGATCTCATAAGTATTAACTTAGAAACGTAATTGATTCGACAAGTTACAATCGATATCTTAACACAAGAGGGATGGGTTTTTGGTAGGGGACACTAAGAACCCTCAATTAAACATTCACAATTTCGTTCTTTTATCCATTGGCATCCATAAAATCGTGACAAATTGAAATCATTATCTAATAAATTTGAATCTTATTCTATTAGATCATGTTCGTTTATTTCACGCACTTGATTACTAAGAATTTATCGACGGAAAAATCGAATCTCATAAATTAGACACTCTTAAAATATTGAAACAATCGTCACCATATTTAGAATAATGAAATGTTAATTGTCCGAACAAGTTCAAGTGGATGAGGTTGTGTAAGTTCTTGATCTAGGTTGGGATTGGATTAGAGAGCGAGTTTCGGGAGAGGTTCAGAGAAATGAGTGAGGTGGCATTGAAGAGTTTCTGGAGGGACGAGGATGCAAGAGAGATTCGCGAATGAAATGACAAGTGATGAGAAGTTTTGAGATCAATACTCGATCAATTTCTGTGGATTGATCTCTGTGGATTTTTATCTTCCTATATAATTAATAATTCATGCTGAATTATTATATATATATATATATATATATATATATATATATATATATATATATTCGCATGATAGACTTTCGGTGTGAAGAGCTTTGGTTGTTGTTTTTCCTTGAAGTCAATGTACCCATGCGCTGGGAGGAAGTGTTGTTCATGCGATTTGACGTGGAAGCCACGAGAGAGCGGCTATTGGCGCGTAGGAGAGACTTTGAGTGAGAGTAGGGTGAGGAAGCCAAAAAAGGCTTTTTTTTTTTTTTGCATTATTTTTTATGGAAAAATATGTGAGACGGATGCTGGCGGGAAATTTTCCCTCGAGGGCAATTGGAGAATTTTTTTGTTTTCTTTTTCCTTTTTTGCTTCTCGATGAGATTAATTAAAATAAATTACTGTTGACTTGACTGACGACCACTGATTTCTCGTATTAGTGTTTAGTAATTATCAAAACAATTCAACCTCGATGTGGCTAAAACATGATGAAACTCTTTACAGATATCGCTAGTCGATTCTCCTTAGCCTCATATTGGTCAAAGCACATTGGCATTAGGTCGAATGTGAAAAAGTAGAATTTTCCCATTACACATATGAGATGCTAGTTAGATTTGTACTGAATATGTGTATTGAAGGACAGAGTTGCAAATTTCAATGTCATTTATATATTATAATAATAATTCGGAAGCCTTAAAAATAGAGAAAGGATAAATTTTGATTAGGCATGCTAGAGATCAAATGTATTGAGACCCATTGCAATCAAGTCCATGTGGCCCCACGTTTGAATAAGATATTGATCACGTGCTTGATCCGCCACTTTCTGAGAATGTCTTCGCAGACCAAAAGGGATTATGCTCGTTGAGATGAACAAGAACATCGAAGATGAGGTCGGTCTTGAAAAGAAAAAGGAAGATAACATTGAAATGCAAGATATGCGTCGATGGGGTGAACCAAATAAGATAACATTAAAAGGCAAAATATGCTTAAATTAATAAAATTTCGTCGCAAAAGATTGGTCAGATTTTTTTCGAATGGCAAAAGAGTGATGGCAAATAAAACTAATTTTGGAAGGGGATGGCGGATCCAAAGAGATGTCGGGTTCATTAAAATTGGCATCTGATAAGCAGCCGCATTGACATGAAACCTACGTATTCGTTTAGCAAAACGGGAAAAAAAATGGGGAAATTGGAAATAGATAAGTTAATAAGGTCGGTACGCCCTCCAGCCACGCAACACGGGTCCCATTCCAATATATAAAAAAGGAAAAATATATTTATAAGAAAAAAAAAAAAAAAAAAAAAAAAGAAATGCCGGAAGGACGTCGTTCTCCGCAGCTCCATGCACTTTGAAGTCCAAAAGGCCATTCGGTCGTGTCTCCGCCGTCGGGGTCATAGGGCTTTGAGCTCATAATTGCTTCCTTCCGAGTAGTGGCCCATGGGGATATTTTTGTTCTCCCGTTGTTAGGCGGGGCCCACCTCTGAGCCCGTGGATCACGTGGCACCCAAAAGCCCCTTCTCTCTTTTTTCTATTTCTTCTAATAGTTTTTTTTTTTTTTTAATTATCGGAAGCACCAAACCATTTGACTCTTCCCAAATTTCCACGGATCTACGGCCTAAGCAAAGCTCATATTTTAAAACAAATCAAAACCTATAATGCCACCTAAAAAAAAATTCACGAGGCCCCTTTTGTTCTTTTTCCCGATGAGTGGGAGAGCAAAATCTCGTTACATTTACTATGGTCCCAACATTTTTTACAAATAAAAATATTCTAGTATATAAGTTTCTTTTTTTTTTTTTTTTTTTTTTTTTTTTTTTTTTTTTTTTTTTGGCACGGTCCTCGCACCTTGCTCTGTCACATGATTAGATTGACTCTTATAATGCCGATCTGGTAGGTGGAGACCCAAACATCTTTCTTTCAAATTAAGGATGTAGTAATTATACTTTTGTTGTCATTTTAACACCATTTTGCTTGGAAGCTCAACAAATCCGGCATGTGATATTGCGAGCTCCGACCAAGATCCTTGGGGTCAAGGGTGGCTCGAACCAAAAAGGAAACTCATCGGACATGCGGGCACTAGGATCGCGAGATCGTGAGGGCGAAAATCCCAGCCGAAGGTCATAGGTTGGGCCTTAGGCATGGCTAAGCTCCCGTCTCTCTCTATCTCTCATGTTGTATTTGTTGTGTGTAAGGACTGAGGAGGAGAAGAGAATGGGCGGGGCAAAGGGAAAGGAGTTTTCAACTCCCCCATATAGGGTGGTGTGTCCATACAGATTTTGAACGCGGAGATTGTTATCAAAAATGATTTCTCGTCTACTGCGGCCCATGGCTGCCATCGCTGTTGCTCCCTTTTTCTATTGTTATTTTTTATTGTAGCATGATGATACTATTACTCCTAATGAGTAACGGTGCAACACTGGCCGCCCATTTTATTTGTTGATGAAGATAATTTGTCCATATTTAAAGAAACAAATGGATGAAGTTCTTGAAGGGAGAAGAAAATCATGGGGATAGTTGAGTTAAGGGTAGAGATTGGTAAAAGAAAGAAGAAGATATAAATGATATACTCAAGAAGGCTCATGTAAGATGAGAATTAAATATCAAGCGCAAATATAATATTTTGATTTGCGAACTTTCAAATTTCTCTTAGTTTGAAAAGGAATTCATCAGTCTCTCTTGATTTTGATGTCAAACAAATAAAAAGAAAAAACAAATTACAAGTGACAAATTAACGATGGAAGTGGCTTTACCAAAAAAATAACGATGGAAGTGGAGCAAATCCTAAGTGACAAATCATTTTTCAAATTTTGTAAAGAAATAAGTAAAAGTATCAGCGGTGCTCATGCCACTGTCACCGTTGAAAGAGTAACGGTGCCATTACTTCTTGGTCAATTCCCTGATGGCCCTCGTTTCAATTTGGAGGTGTCTTGTTGACTTTCGTCTTTTCCTTTATTTATCCAACCAAAGGGGATGTCGACCTTCACCCTAGTATCAGACACCTTCCAAAGTATTAGCTGCGTCTCCTCTGTACAGATTTGAACCCTTCGGCTTTTTATATGTGAGTCCCACACTGCGTGCCCCACACACTATTTAAATAATATTTTTAACTAAAGCGATCTATTCTCTGTTATTATTATTTTTCCTATATTATGTTTTCTTCCTTTTTTTTTTTGTCAAAATTGTTTCTTGAATTCGGAGGATTAATGTGCATGGTGGTTGTTACCATAAATATTAACTTAAACGTACATGTGTGTGTATATATTAGGGCTTTTTGGCTTATCACAGTATTTAATTGATTCGACTGAGTTGCCACCAAGGTCTCCACACAAGAGGGATAGGTTTTCGGCACGGGAGGCTAAAAACCCTCAATCAAACATTTCCAATTTCGTTCTTTTATTCATTAATATCCACAAAATCGTGACAAATTGAAATAACTATGTAATAAAGTTGACATTCCCTTTAAATCTTACTATATTAGATCATGTTTGTCTGTTCCACGCACTTGATCATCAAAAACTTATCGACAGAAAAATCGAATCTCATAATTTAGAGAGATTCTTACAGGGCATGTCATTTCTGGCCTATCTTGCTGGTAATAGTCTACTGCTGTGACCTTGGTGATTATTATCACTTATATATGTGAAGGATTCTTATAGAAGGCGAATATCTCTTTTTCATAAAACAAGCAGATGCTAGGCGCAAGTAACCAAGACTGGTGGCTCTGTAAAATGTCTTCTGCATTCATGGAACATACAAAGCACTTATCAAATGCCACGAAAATAACAGCCAGTTTGCCTGGAGAGTCAGGAATGATCCTTGGCTTCACTAAAGAAGTTGATGAAGCTTGGCAGCAGTACTAAAGTATCCATCGTTGTCTCCAAGAACATATACAGCTAACAAGGTCAAATTCAAGTCATGAAATACCAATCTCAATGATGGAAAAGAGGAACCATATTGCACATCATAGAAATATTAGTTAAACTGAGGAAAAGTTATTGTCTTGCTCATATTTCCTTCTGGTTTGTAATTGATTAGTTAAACTGAGTTATGCTTATATGTGATGTTTTCTGCATTAGCATATGAATTGAACTTATACAAATTGATTGTTGTGCTTGAAATTGTACTGGACCTTGAGCCACTTGGAAAATTACGCCTAATGGTTTCGGGTAAATGCATTTGTAAAGTTGTATGTTAACTTCATACTTAACTAGATGTATATTCTGGATGCAGGAATGCTAATTGGTAACTTTTAGTGCAAATAATGGGGGGATTAATAGGTTGCCTCCTCTCTACATTCTCTCTCTCTAGCTAGTGTCGTGTTTGCCGTGTGTGATAACTGAAGTGGTGTTGTATTTGTTGTGTGTGAGGATTGAGGAGAGAGAGAGGAGAGAAACTAAGAGCCGGTAGCTTAGTCATGCCTGACCCCCGGCCGACGATTTTTGGCTGGCATCATCGTCTTGACGATTTCGCTTTCTTAGTGTTTGCATATCCTGGGTATGCATGCACTAGGAAAGGGAGATCGTTAGAGTGAGGATGTCAGCTGGAGGTCGGGGGTCAGGCGTGGTTGAGCTACTGGCTCTCAGTCTCTCCTAGTCTCTCCCTTTCTCCTTTAGTCTTCACACAGCAAATACGACATCACCTCAATCCTTACACATAGCAAATACGACATCAGCGAGAGAGAGAGAGAGAGAGGAGGGAGGGAGGGAGGGAAGTGTGTTCGTACAGATTCCGAACATAGAGATCGTCATCCAAAGATTTCATCCTCCGCCGCCTGCTGCTCCTCTTCCTCCTCCATTTTTTTTCTTTATTTGTTATTATTTTATTTAAATCGGAGGTGTGTCGTTGAATTTTGTCTTTTTCTTAATTTATCCAATCAAAGAGGATGTTGACCTTCTCACGAGTCCCCTACCTTGTGCGCCCCCAGACATGATATCTAAATAACATTTTTAACTAAAATCATTTATTCTTATTTTTCTTATATTATTCTTATTCTCCTTCTTTTTTGGGTTGAAATTATTCTTGAATTCGAAAGATTAATGTGTATGATGGTTG
Source organism: Eucalyptus victrix (assembly GCA_016097545.1). Taxonomy (NCBI): domain Eukaryota; kingdom Viridiplantae; phylum Streptophyta; class Magnoliopsida; order Myrtales; family Myrtaceae; genus Eucalyptus; species Eucalyptus victrix. Next base: position 38,234,944 of record CM027838.1, read on the forward strand.
TTCTCATAAATATTAACTTAGAAAGTATGTATATGTGTGCGCACGCGTCATATATATATATATAAATTAGAGTTTTCAGGCTTCTCACATTACTTAATAGATTCGACGAGTTGCGACGAGTTGCAATCGATATCTCAACACAATGAGGATGGAAAATTTCGTTCTTTTATCCATTGTCATCCACAAAACCGTAACAAATTGAAATAATTGTCTAATGAAGTTAACATCTCCTTTAAATCTCACTCTATTAGATCATATTCATTTATTTCAAGCACTTGATTACCAAGAACTTATCGACGGAAAAATTGAATCTCATAAATTAGAAACTCTTAAGAATATTGAAACAATCATTGCCATATTTACAATAAGGAAATGCTAATTGTCGGAATAGGTTTAAGTGGACGAGGTTGCGCGGGTTTTTGATTTGGGTTGGGATTGGACTAGAGAGCGAGTTTTAGGAGAGGTTCAGAGAGACGAGTGAGGTGGCATTGAAGAGTTTCGGGAGAGGCGGGGATGTAGGATAGTTTCGGGAATAAAATGATAAGTGATAAGAGGTTTTGGTACTAAATACTCGATCAACTTCTGTGGATTTTTATCTTCCTATATAATTAATAATTCACGCTGAACCACCCATCTGGGTGGCATCGTTGGCGGCGAGCTTCTTCTCCTAACGCAAGGGGAGGAGTTCGATTTCCGGACGTTACATTGGGCGCCTTACCCGCTTCACGGGGGATGGTGGTTCCCTCTATGGGCCCTAGGGTTTGCCTGCCGGCTGTTAGCTATATGTGTTTCCTTGGGTCAAAAAAAAAAAAAATTCACACTGAATTATTTTAGAGGGAGCGAGTTCTTTACATATATATTTATGAAGAGCTTTGGTTGCTATTTTTTCTTGGAGTCAATGTATCCACGCGCTGGGAGGAGAGGGTGTGCATGCGATTCGATATGGAAGCCATGAGGGAGTAGCTATTGGCACGTGGGAGAGACCAAAAGGAAGTGAGAGTAGGGTGAGGAAGTCGAAAAGGCTTTTCTTGCATTATTTTTTCTAGAAAAATATGTGAGACAGATGATGGCGGGGAATTTTCCTCCGAGGGCAATTGGGGAATGTTCTTTGTTTTCTTTTTCCTTTTTTGCTTCTTGGGGAGATTAATTAAAATAAATTACTGTTGACTTGGCTGACGATCACCAATTTCTTGTATTAGTATTTGTTAATTATCAAAATAACTAAACCTCGACGTGGCTAAGACATGATGAAACGTTTTACAGACATCACCGGTCGATACTCCTTAGCCTCATATTGGCCAAAGCACATTGGCATTAGGTCGAATGTGAAAACGTAGAATTTTGCCATAACACATATAAGATGCTAGTTAGATTTGTACTGAATATGTGTATTGAAGGACGGAATTACAAATTTCAATGTCATTTATATATTATAATAATAATTTGAAAGCCTTAAAAATAGAGAAAGGATAAATTTTGATTAGGCATGCTAGAGATCAAATGTATTGAGATCCATTGCAATCAAGTCCATGTGGCCCTGCGTTTGAATAAGATATTGATCACATGCTTGATCCGCCACTTTCCTGAGAAATGTCTTTGTAGACCAAAAGGGATTATGCTCGTTGAGATGAACAAGAACATCGAAGATGAGGTCGATCTTGAAAAGAAAAAGGAAGATAACATTGAAATGCAAGATATGCATCGACAGGATGAACCGAATAAGATAACATTAAAAAGCAAAATATGCTTAAATTAATAAAAAAATGGGGAAATGGGAAATGGATAAGTTAATAAGGTCGGTACACCCTCCAGCCACGCAACGCGGGTCCCATTCCAATATATAAAAAAAGGAAAAAATATATTTAAAAGAAAAAAAAAAGAAATGCCGGAAGGACGTCGTTCCCGGTTCTCCGCAGCCCCATGCACTTTGAAGTCCAAAAGGCCATTCAGTCGCGTCTCCGCCGTCAGGGTCACAAGGCTTCGAGCTCAAAATTGCTTCCTTCCGAGCAGTGCCCCACGGGGATATTTTTGCTCTCCCGTCGTTAGGCGAGGCCCGCCTCTGAGCCTATGGACTGCGTGGCACCCAAAAGCCCCTTCTCTCTTTTTTTCTATTTCTTCTAATAGTTTTTGATCGGAAGCACCAAACCATTTGACTCTTCCAAAATTTCCACGGATCTACGGCCTAAGCGAACCTCATATTTTAAAACAAATCAAAACCTATAATACCACCTCATCTTTTTCCCGATGAGTGGGAGAGCAAAATCCCGCTACATTTACTATGGTCCCAACATTTTTTACAAATAAAAATATTCTAGTATATAAGTTTTTTTTTTCTTTTTTGGCATGGTCCTTGCACCTTGCTCTCTCACATGATTAGATCGACTCTTATAATGCCGATCTGGTAGGTGGAGACCAAAACATCTTTCTTTCAAATTAAGAATGTAGTAATTATACTTTTGTTGTCATTTTAACACCATTTTGCTTGGAAGCTCAACAAATCCGGCATGTGATATCGCGAGCTCCGACCAAGATCCTTGGGGTCAAGGGTGGCTTGAACCAAAAAGGAAACTCATCGGACATGTGGGCAACGAGATAGCGAGATCGTGAGGGTGAGAATCCCAGCTGAAGGTCATAGGTTGGGCCTTAGGCATGGCTGAGCTCTTCTCTCTCTCTCTCTCTCTCTCTCTCTCTCTCTCATGTTGTATTTGTTGTCTGTGAGGACTGAGGAGGAGTAGGAAAAAAAAAGGGGGGGCAAAGGGAAAGGAGTTTTCAACTCCCCAAGATAGGGTGGTGTGTCTGTACGGATTCTGAACACGGAGATTGTTATCCAAAATGATTTCTCCTCTGCTGCGGCCCATTCTCTCTCTCTCTCTCTCTCTCTCTCTCTCTCGTGTTGTATTTGTTGTCTGTGAGGACTGAGGAGGAGTAGGAAAAAAAGAGGGGGGGGGGCAAGGGGAAAGGAGTTTTCAACTCTCCAAGATAGGGTGGTGTGTTTGTATGGATCCGAACACGGAGATTGTTATCCAAAATGATTTCTCCTCTGCTGCGGCCCATTGATGAAGATGATTTGTTCCATATTTAAAGAAACAAATGGATGAAGTTCTTGAAGGGAGAAGAAAATTGTGGGGATAGTTGAGTTAAGAGTAGACATTGGTAAAAGAAAGAAGAAGATATAAATGATATACTCAAGAAAGTTAATGTAAGATGAGAATATCAAGCGCAAATATAATATTTTGATTCGTGAACTTTCAAATTTCTCTAAGTTTGAAAAGGAATTCATCAATCTCTCTTGATTTTGATGTCAAACAAATAAAAAGAAAAATCAAATTACAAGTGACAAAATATTGGTGGAAGTGGAGCAAATCCTAAGTGACAAATCATTTTTCAAATTTTCTAAAGAAATTAGTAAAAGAGTTAGCGGTGCACAGGCCACCATCACCGTTGAAAGAGTAATGGTGCCGTTACTTGATCAATTCCTTGATGGCCCTCATTTTAATTCGGAGGTGTCTTGTTGACTTTCTTCTCTTCCTTTATTTATCCAACGAAAGAGGATGTCGACCTTCTCCCTATTATCAGGCACCTACCAAAGTATTAGTTGCGTCTCCTTTCTATAGATTTGAACCCTTTGACTTTTTATATGTGAGTCCCACACACTGCGCGCCCCACACACAATATCTAAATAACATTTTTAACTAAAGCCATATATTCTCTCTTATTATTATTTTTTCTATATTTTCCTTTTCTTCCTTTTTTTTTTTGTCAAAATTGTTTCTTGAATTTGGAGGATTAATGTGCTTGGTGGTTGTTACCATAAATATTAACTTAAATGTACATGTGTTTGTATATGTTAGGCTTTCGGGCTTATCACAGTATTTAATTGATTCGACCAAATTGCCACCAAGGTCTCCACAAAAGAGGGGTAGGTTTTTGGTAGGGGACACTAAAAACCCCCAATCAAACATTTCTGATCTCATTCTTTTATCTATTAACATCCACAAAATCATGACAAATTGAAATAACTATCTAATAAAGTTAACTTTCCCTTTAAATCTTATTGTATTAGATCATGTTCGTTTATTCCATGCACTTGATCATCAAAAACTTATCGACAGAAAAATCGAATCTCATAATTTAGGGAGACTCTAAGAATATTGAAACCATCGTCACCATGTTTTCTCTTCGCGATCCCTATAATGTTTAGAATAATGAAATACTAATTGCCGGAACAAATCCAAGTAAGAGAGGCCATGGAGGTTCTTGATCTGGGTTGGGATTGGACTAGAGAGTGAGTTTCTAGAGGGATGGGGATTTAGGAGAGTTTCGGGAGTGAAATAACAAGTGACGAGAGGTTTTTGCCACTAAATACTCGATCAATTTTTGTGGATTTTTTCTTCCTATATAATTAATAATTCACGCTAAATTATTTTAGAGGGAGCGACTTCATTTTTTTATATATGTATTTTTCAGTATAATAGGCGTGGAGCTTTGACTGTTGTTTTTCCTTGGAGTCAGTGTGCCTGGGCATTGGGAGGAGTGGGTGTGCACGCGATTCGACATGGAAGCGGTGAGAGAGCTGCTATTGGCGCACTAGAGAGACTGAAAGGAAGTCACCTCAAGAAAATATTGGCTGAAGTTGGGCTTACAGTGTGTCAATCTACTAGTTCAGTCACTGAGCGATACATGTCTCTCGGACCCCACCATGTCAGTACCTCTGACATATACTCCTCTCCCCTTTGTCACCTCTCTCTCTCTTCCCTTTCTTCTTTTTTTCCTTTATTTCTTCTTCTTCTTCCCTTCGGCCTTCCCTTTCACTTTGCTGGGGACCACGCAGGCCTTGGACTTGGCCTCGGCGAGGTCTAGGGGCACCAAGACCTTCCCAACCAACCTTTTGGGGCGTACCCCGCTAGTCACCTCACGCCGGCCTATGTAGACAGACACCTTCAAGTAGACCTTGCCAGAGAAGATCGACTTCTCGGTGAGCTTATCGAGGTGGAAGGTGGTGCCGCTGCTGGCGACGCTGTTGGGGGTAGGCTACATCGAGTGGGGGGTAGGGATGAGGGCGGTTTGGAGGGGGAAGCTCTTGAGCTTGATCTTGCAAAAGAATGAGGAGAGGAGTAGGGGTGGATGGCGGAGCGAGCGGGCTTGGTGGCGATGAGGATCCCCATCGTGAATCGATGGAAGAAGAAGAAGAAATAAAGGAAAAGAAAAAAAAGGGAGGAAGAGAAAGAGGGAAGAGACATAGGCGGTAGAGGGAGAGGAGTGTGTTAGAGGTTCTCATGTGGTGGGGCCTGGGAGACACATGTCGACCAGTGAGTGGACTAGTAGGTTGACACGCTTGCATTATTTTTTCTAGGAAAAATATGTAAGATGGATGATGGCAGGGAATTTTCCTCCTGGGGTGATTGGGGAATGTTTTTTTTTTTGTTTTTTTTGTTTTCTTGTTTCTTTTTTGCTTCTCGAGTAGATTAATTAAAATAAATTATCTGTTGACTTGACCAACGACAACCGATTTCTCATATTTGTATTTGTTAATTATCAAAACCATCCTTCTTAGCCTCATGTTGGTCAAAGCACATTGCAATCAAGTTGATGTGGCTCCACATTTGAATTGTGATGATCTTACTTGATTGGATATTAAGAAAAAGAAAAATCGAATTAAGTACATCTTAAGATATCCCGGCATGGACCCAACTCGAGCTTGGGCTAGACGGCTTAACAATCCAGTCTAGAAAACTTGAGGAAGCTTGGCCAGGTCTTGTGGGCCTACCATATAAATCAATTTCTTCGAATTATTTCGAGAACACCTCAAACCATTGAAAAATAAAAAAAAAATGAAATAACGACACAAACAATTTTTTAACTTTGACCCAATATGTAATATGATCTGTCAATGGCAAAAGCAGGATATATTGCTCTTGGAAATTGTTGTCCACAAATTCTTTGGATAAGACAACAACTAAAAGACTTTGGAATAGAAGAACCTTGCATTGAAATCAAATGTGACAGTACAAGTGTTATCAACCTCACCAAAAATCATATTCTTTATTTAAGGGCAAAACATATTGAAATTTGTCATCATTTCATAAGAGATAATGTACAAATTGGCGAAATAAATGTTCAATTCATTGATTCAAAGAATCAATTGGCAGATATTTTCACCAAGCCATCGGAGAAAGGATTATTCGAGTTCATTCATGAAAAGCTAAATATTACCCTTGCATCTAGTTAAGATCTATGCGAAAGCAGACTCATCAGTTCAACCTTCTGATAAAGACATTCTTCTAAAAGCCCTTATAGACTCAAGTAGTTATATTTCAAATTTTGGCACGTAAGTTTCTTTCCTTCTTGAAAAAGTTTGATTATTTTCGAATTATTACTTGCATTTTATATTTTTGGAAATTGTTATATCACTGCTGATTTTTCGGAATTAATATTTCATAAAATTATTGACGGTTACTGTTTTAAAATTTTTCGAAATGGAAGTTTTTCTTTTGTGCCTGTTTGATTGCCTTGGTTTGTTTTCTTTAAATAAGTGTCTAGTCACTTTTTTCTTGATATCTAGAATCCTTGCAAACCCTAATCTCTCTCAAACCTTTACTTCTCTTAATCCGTCCACACATTTTCTGTAAAATCTCTCACTTGATCACTCACGAACTTGTCGTCAAAAATATCCAAGTCTATTTCGATGTCTTCTTAGAGGAAATCCTCTCGCATTGTTAGTCGCGGGCCTTGGTTTGTGCCTGATGCTCCAATGCACTTTGATCTCACTTGAGATGAATCACCACGAAGTACAAATCAACTATCGGTGGAGGAAGAGGTTACTCAAGATGCGACTTCTCTTTCGATAAGAAAGCCCGAGGTACTTCTTAAACATTATGAGTTTTTGAAAAAAAAGGGGGGGGGGAAATCTTATGGATTTCATAAGTTCGTTCTTGAAATAAAATGGTTATGGGAACGAAACTTCGTTCTCGAGAGCCATGGAAAACATGGAAAACTTAGGGCTAGTAAAGGCTGAAAGAGCAAAAAAGGAATTTACCAACTTTCCTACTGATCCTCATTTTAGTATAGAGGGTTGAACTGAGAGTAAAAAGGAAAATGATGATAAGAGGGTGTTCAAGAATTTTCAACCCAAAATAAATGTTGTTACGAACTGCTAGAACAAAGGGGAAGTTGTTTCATCGAAGGAATATAAGAAAGCCTACACGCAGATGCTAAATAGAGGGGTCATCAACCTTTGAATGGTACATTTGGATTTTTTTTGGATTCCAACAAGGTAATTTGCAAGAGAAATTTGCCAAGTTTCAAATGGAAAGGTTCTATGTGGAGTCATTTTATGCTTATCCTGAATTGACTGCTTATTTCTATTCCAACCTGTCAGTTCTGGATCCCACTCGTATTCAATTCACTGTGAGTGAAAGAGTTTTTGATGTTGATGTCGATTTGTTGGTTGATATACTGGAAGTAGAAAGAAGTGGATTTTTGCCCATAAATGTCTCCAATGAAGAGGTCACCAAGTTTCTAGTGAAGGACAAGATTCCTAGAGAAAACATTACTTACTCTAGGATGTCTGCCTTTAACATTTTACTCCATAAGATTGTGATCAACTGCATCAAACCTAAAGCTGCTTCTAAGACTAACGTCTCAAGATTCGAGGCAAAAATGATGTGGGTCATCTGTAATGGAGTTGTTTTCTCACTTCCTCATACAATTCTACTGCATATGTACATAACCGTCATGAAGGAGAAGGGACAACTTTCATACACGCTTTTGGGGACCAAACTTTTTTAACATTTTCATATTCAACCGTTTTCCAATTTTTTTCTCTAGAACCGTTCTTCCCATGCAAATTGGATTGAAAATGATCTCAAAAATGAGATTAAAGGATCTCTCTAGAGCCTTGAAACTTTTGAAAAAAAGGAATCCGTCAACAAAGCTAAGATAAGATCTACAACGAGAAGAAGCACAAAGGAAAGAGCGTTGTCTCACGAACTTCCTGTTCTTCTTTTTCAAGATGAAGAAGAGGAAGATGATGAACACGAGACTATCTCTAACATTGTTGCATATATTGTCATGACATAAATTGTTGGAGGCATAGTTGATTTTGAAGATGAAGATGATGAGAGCGAGAAAGACCTTGAAGAGGAAAGTGCAGGAGAGGAAACTGGAGTGAAAGAGAGTGAGGAGGATTACTCAAATGAAGAAGAGGGAGATTGAAATTTGACCAAGGAACATGAGCATTCCGACAATGAAGGAGAATATATAAAGGAAGTTGGTGTAGGAGATGTTGGAGAGAAAACCAAATGAACTAGTCAATAAACCAATGTTGCCAAAAAGGGGGTGTAGGAAGGAGAAAGAATTCTTCGTCAGACTGAAGGCACTGAGACATGGGGATATCAATTGATGATATCCTCTTCATGACCAGATGACTGAACCAGCTGCAAGTGATGATATCAATTGATCTCCTCCAAACGCTGAGGATATTTATGCATCTTATTTCCCTGAAGAATCTCTTAAGGGTCAGGATAAAGAGGTAATGTTCAGGGAGAGCAACAAATCTCACATGTTCAAGTCGATGTCCCTTCATGTTTAGATACTCCACCGGTACATTTTGCTGAAGCTAGTGCCCAAACCGAACCAGACTCAAACTATCATCGGCTAGTGGAAATCGTTATGGAGATTAAGGTATAGCAATATGGGATGGAGGTTGAAATCCAAAAGTTGCATACTGCCCTCGGTACTATCTCAGAATCTCTCACTAGAAAGGTAGAGTCTCTTGATGACAAGGTTCTGAACATGAATCAGTAGGCCACTCAAAATTTGGCGAAGATTGAGAATATCTTCTATCAGTGCCTGACTAAACTTGAGGAGACCGTGCATACTTTGGAAGATTTTCGACTTGTTCGTGTTCTAAGGCAACCCCGATCATTTTGGAAACGAACTCATTTTCTTATTTTCTTTCTTCTTATTTGTTTTTCTTCTTTTTGTTGTTGACAAAAAGGGGAAGAATTTTGTAGATTTGAAGCTTTGACTTGTGCTATTGTGTTTGAGTTTTCTATGCGGGTGTGGTTGGTGTGTTTTTATGTATGTAGACTATGTGCGTTTTATGTAAATTTTATTGTGCAGACTAGACTTGAGCAATTGTTTACTGTCTGTTATCTCTATCTATTTTCTTGTGCCACTAAAGTGTTATTTTGCATGATTGTATCCACATTATGCTTAAATCCGTATGAACGTTTTGTCACAAAAAAAAAAAAATGGGAAGATTGTTCCTACCAAGTTTTGAACTTATTCTTGTTTTGAAGAATATTATACTTCTAAAGTTATATCACAGACTCTTACCAAAGTCTATTCATTCCAGAAGTCTTCCCACTTTGATGTAATCCAAACTGAAACCGTGTCCCGAATGAAGATAAAATCAAACTCAGATTTATTGATCTTGCGGCAAGGATTCCATATGAACGTAATATGAATTTATTCTTCAATGTTTGGCTCTCTAACGAAGGATCTCACTTACCTTTTATAAATACATTGATGGAATCAATCACAAATTGATGAAATCAATCTTGAATATAAGTTCCTTTTTGGGAAGCAGCTACTTATGGAAACCTAAATTCTAATTGTAAGGGCGACCGGAATCATGATTTTTCATCTCAATTTTCAAATAGCTACAAGATTTACTTAATTAATTCTATCCAGCAAATTGATTGGAATAAATTCATTTGGAAAATGCCAATAGTTGATAAGGCATAGAGAAGTATTTAAGGAGGTCATTCAGTCTATTTGAGATAGTGCGTGAAAATTGAAATTCCAAAGTCTGAAGCTTTTTAACCACTTGTTCATCATCAACAATTCTTACAAATTGTATTCAAGAGAGAATATCACAAGAAGAGTGACTTAGTGACATAAAATGTCACGCCTTGAACCTTGAGCGTGTGCCCATCCCTTGGTGGTCGATAAATTTGTGACGTCCTAGGACGCATCGCCAACCCATTCAATTTTTAATGCACATGCGGAAGCGAAACGATACCCCTGACAACAACCAACATGGGATAGAAAAACAGGAAACATATTCACAATCAAAACACTTTTCTATACACCCTGGATATATAGACTAGTCTAAAAATAGGAGTATACAAAAGACCGGTCCTAAAAAGCAAAGTTGTACTATGACTAGCTACTTGGACACGTTCGCCAATCCTTTAGTCTCCACAGGCTTTGGGGGCATCGGGTCCTCCACAACTCCATCAGGAGGGTTAGTTGCACTCTCATCTAAAGTGGCATCAACTACAACAACGGGAATTTCGAAACCCTAGAGGGGACCTACATGGAATCCATTGAAACCGTAGCGAAACCAGGCTTTGAACCGATGAGGTACCCTCTAAGGTAGGCCCTCATTGACCTAGACGGTGGTTACCATGAGTTCATAGACCCATTGACCCCCCGGGGCATGGTAATTAAAACTCCACTCGGTAACCCTTATCGGCCAACCAAAACGTTCTAGAGGAATCGCCATCTAAGGATCTGAAAAGGTTGAGCCTACGATGGGGTAAGACAATGTCTCAGTAAGTTCACCCCCTAAACTCTGACTAGGAAGGAAATACGCCTAGAGGCAGCTATACACACAAGTTAGAAGACTTACTCTGCCTCAGTTCTCTCATGCACGTCAGTATAGTTCATAGCTCAACCAATCAATTCTAATCGATCATTCAATCTAATTGATACCATCTATCCATCCATTCAATACCATCTATCAAGATTCAATCGATATGATCATTGCTCACACAAGCTGAAATAGATGGTAATAGCTCTCACAAGCTAATATAGATAGATAGTAGCTTGTACAAGCTAATGGATAGATCATTGCTCTCACAAGTTGATAAACGATTATTGCTCACACAAGCTGACAATTATGCTTACACAAGCTGACATACAATAATGCTCTCACAAGCTCATGATTTAATAATGCTATCACAAGTTGATACACGGTAAATCAATCCCGGCCAAGGACCTTGTGCTTTGCACACCAGTTCCTCAATTAAAATAATAAACTTGGCCTAATATCATCGTGTTAAATTATACTGAATAAAAATAATCGTGCGTAGGTACACGGTTGGTCTGAGCCAAAATGCTATATCTTTATTTTAAAAAATCCCACTATTTAATATAGTGCCTAAAAACATTTTTGGTGTTAAAACCGACGCCTCGGTATTTTCTGATTAAATACCGAAATTACACAATTTGAGATAAATACCCAAAATTACAATCACCACTCAATTTGCATAAAATATCATTCAATTAAATAAACCACGCACACTATTGAAATTAGCACAAAATTCCAGACATTGGCTATCCCGGTTTAATTTTTGAAAAATAATAAATAATTAAATAAATACAATTAATTACCAAAAAAAATGCAAACTTAGGCCAAAAATGCTTAATTAACCGCCCAAATGGGTTAGGAAAATTTCCGAACGTATATAGATAAATAGTACAACTTATCTAGTCTTTAATTAGGATATGCTAATCACGTAACATGCACAAATGAATAATTAAATCACTAATCCATTCTAACTAACCACCCCTTAAACATCATTAACTTCCTAAGTAGAGTTTAGCAAGTAAACTCATCGGTTTAGTGATTTGGTGAGTCTATGGCAATGGCAACACGGAGATGGGCGATAAACCTCTTGGTAGTGAAGCCAAGCATGGCCTGAAAGAGGCTTGAAATGGCCCACGAAGGCTCACGGTTGGGCTGGGCCTTCGGTTCTATCCTAGGTTGAAGGAGGGTTGGTCGAGCAGTAGTGGGGCCCGGAAACAACCAGGTGGGCGATTGGCAGTCTGGGCGAGGCTTCTGGCGGCTGGACGGCGGCGTATGGCTGCTGGCATGGCTGCGACGTGACCAAGGTAGCTCGGGAAAGTACGGGACGGTGAGCAGGAGGCGTGGAGATGAGCGGGGATCGGTGGACCTGCGCGGGCTGGTGTGCGACTCGCAGCAGCATGCGGTGGCTCTGGCTGCTTCTGCGGGCATGCGATGGTAAGGGAGAGGGAGCTGCTCGGTTTCTTCGCAAATTTTGGAGCTCAAAAGGTTTGAAAATGGAGAAAGCAGGTCTACTGAGGAGGAAGAAGTGTGCTAGCTCCAATGGCCAAATATCAAGCTAAATATCCCATTTTGATAATTGCTTAACCCCATGACAATTGGCTGTCATCCTAGGACAATTTGGTGCACAAAATCCCCCTAGAAGCAATCCTAAGTGGTCCAAAATGTTGATGGACCCTTGGCCTACTAATTTTGGCCAAACTCCCCCAAATTGAACCAATTCTCCTTAAATTGAATTCAATTCAGTCCCCACAAATCCAACCAAGGTGTCCTTGACCAAATTAACATTTTTTCTTATCAGTTGAACCAACTTAAATCACAAAAACGTGACCAAAAATGTTCCTATGATTTTCTAGTAAAAAACGACTTTATTTTGAAATTTTGTTAAAAATCTTGGTTTGCAGAAAAATTTTCGGAGGATGAGTCAATGGTCTTAAAATAAATCGTGACATGACGAAACTTTCAATTTTTGAAATTGGGTTTAAATATGCAGTTAATTTCAATCAGTTGTGATTTTAGCGTAACCTAACCTACCGAGTAGCTTTTAGGATTTTTTTTAGCTCAATTGACTCATGGTTGATTATTTTCGAACCACATTGTACATTTTCGACACATTGGCGAGTCTCGATTGTCGTAAAAATCTCAATATTTCAAATACAAACATAGGGTACCAAAATGATAGAAAAATCGTTTTAGTGCCAATCGATAAGAATTTTGCAATTAGGTGGAAGCACCCACACTTACTCACATGGCTTTGTCGAATCGACCTATCTCCGGTTTCTAATCGATTTTTAATTGTGCCGTAGTGACCCTTGTGGATTAGCACGGTCGAGCAGTCAATTCTTGGTCGAATTCTTAAGTTTATTGCATTATATTTCTTAACGGCTTCCCTTGATTGACTAGTTATCTCGTGAGTGGCCAATTTAGAGAAAAGAACTATAGGCGCATTAATTAAAAGCCCAACTTATTCAATTGAAAATAGAACTTGAAAATTAAGATGTCACAGAAAAGGAATCTTGCACTAAGTGTTTGCACTCGAAAAATTGTACTTCTCTGTTGATGCTATAGTGAATTCTAGCCAAAATGCTGTCAGCGTGGGAGAGTGGACGTAGGCTTAATCTAAGCTGAACCATTATAAATCTCGTGTGCAATTTTCTCTTCCCTTAACTCTTTTCATTTAAATCTATTGCATCTTTTTAAGTATCACAAAAATCTATTTCATCTCTTAGTGGATTCTAAATATTCATCAAAAGTCTAGTGACTTGTATTAGATTCTATTTGGTTCTCGAGACTTTATTCAAAAACTATTTTGCTTTTCAAAAATTCTTTTAAACACCTATTTACCCCCTCTATGTGTTTGTATTAACTTTATCATGTAGTAGCATTTGATAGGAGAAGTCTTATGGAGGATGCTTTCAAGCTAGCTTGAGCTCATGGTTTGATTACGTGGACCTTGTTATTGGTTAAAATGGATTGGAGTACATCATCCTATCTCATCCACTCACTATGTTGGTTAATTACTGAATTTGTGATTTGATCATTTTTTTTTTTAAATTTGTCTTCAAGGAGGTTGTGATATAATTCAGGTTACATTGGTATTGTCTCATTTAAATTATAATGTTGCTTGACCAAGCTAGTTGGAAAAGTGGTTATCTATTTTATTAAATAATTGAGCTGCTTGACTAGTTGGAAAGAGACTATTGGTTCATCGGCGCGTTAGTTATTGAGCCATGTACAGTTTTTTGAACCAATTAATACCAAAGGAAGTTTCTTGATTTTGTATGCATCTTGGAGATTATCTTTTGGAACTGTAGTGAGATAATGTGGCTGATTTGGACGGAGTCTTGGCCCCTAGAGCTCAAATTTCAAACTTCTTTTTTCTTGTCTCATTGCTATTTCTTCTTTTTACAGAAACTTGATTTTAAGATAGATTGTCTTTGCGATTGTAACAAGGCATAGTTTAAACCGTGAAAATGGGATTGGGGGAGAGCCTAGTAGCCGAAAGCATCACTAACTTACACTCTAACCTGAGTAGCATGGGGCACATAGAATCTCATGTAGATTAGTAAAGACCACCTTGCAAAGCTAAATACTCCTATGTGGCTCATAGGGAAGTAGTACCATGAGGAAAGGGTGAAAAGTACCCCCAACATAACACCATAAGCTCCCAAGCAATAGGAGGAGACTATTAAGACTCTAACCGTGTGCCTGTTGAAGAATGAGCTAGCAACTCATAGGCAGTGGCTTGGTTAAGGGAACCCACTGGAAAGCGAGTCTTCATAAGGCAATTGTCACTACTTATGAACCCTGGACCTAAACCTAGGTAATCTATCCATGACGAAGATGAAGCTTGGGTAAAACTATGTGGAGATCCAAACCAGTTGATGTTGAAGAATTAGTGGATGAGTTGTGGTTAGGGGTGAAATACCATTCAAACCCAAAGCTAGCTAGTTCTCCTTGAAATGTGTTGAGGCACATCAATTGGCTGGATATCTAGAGGTAAAGCACTGTTTCGGTGCAAGCTGCGAGAGTGGTACCAAATCAAGACAAACTATGAATGCTAGATATGATCTCCAAATAATACGAGTCAAGGCTAGCTAGTGAGATGATGGGGGATAAGCTTCATCGTCAGGGGGAAAACAACTTGGATCACTAGTTAAGGCCCTTAAATGACTGTTCGATGATAAAGGAGATAAGGGTGCAGAGACAATTAGGAGGTTTTCCTAGAAGCAACCACCCTTTGAAGAGTGTGTAATAGCCAGAGAACCAAGTTGCTGATGACCACTCCTCACCTTGAGAGGTGTGAGGGTCATATAGCCATGTCTGGTGGTTGCTCGGGTAGCGACGTCCCTACACAAGCACACCCTCTTAGCATGGTCGATCGTGTTAATGCAAAGGGACTTTGTTGTGAAATCATATAAAGTAGAAGAGTTTATTGCACCAAAAAGATTTCAAAGAACAATTAGCACAAATAGCACAAGTAAGAGAACAAAAGAGAACTGTCCCATCATGTTACATAAAGTTCTCTTTTACTCTATAGAAATAGTAGCGGTTTGACTTAAGTGAACTTTGGCTGGTTTGACTTTTGAAATTGTTTCATTTTACATGAACCAGATGAGTTGAGCTTGGGTTGAGCTCAAGTATGGGTTGAGCTCAAGTATGGGGCGTTTCTCTTAACTGAAGCTCTAATTCAAAAAGATGCCTTGGTTTGAGCTCAAACCTTGCTTTAAGCATTGACTTATTTAATTCAACTCAAATTCAGTTATTGAACTATGCCAACAAAAATTTTTGGAGAGCGTTGACCCTTGTACTTTCTTCTTGCTTTCGATGGTCTGATTAGCTTGCCATACTTGGCTTTTTTTGGAAATAGTTAATGTCTGCTGCAGGCATGGTATTGGAGAGGTAAGATCAATGCTTCTTCAGAAGATTATGAAGATGCAATGGCACACTTGCATGAAGCAAATTTGATGGAGACATCATTGGGTGGCAAGAGACAGATTGAAGGTGAGATGAAGATACTTCAGGTCCAGTCCACCAGGACATCTGGTCCATTGACTCAACATGATGAGAACATCTTCAGAATTTCAAGTGTTGCATAATATAATGTGGAGGCGAAAATTCTTGTTGTTGCCTTTCTCACGAGATTTGTTTCTGCAGCTACTTCAATGATGTCTATGTTCCTTGTTTGTTTTCCGCTGTTTCTTAATATTATTTTAACATTTATATTAATATAGAAAAACTACTGCTCTGTGTGCTAAATAATTACCACCTGAAAACTTTGCCGATGGAGATTATTTGAAGGGAAATGTAATAATCTATATTAGGATGGGAAAAAGAGAAAAGAGATGGAATATTTGGTCATACTATGTTTTGAGCATTAATCGAGCATAAAAAAAGTATCATGACCTTAATGCTCTTCTATGTTTTCAAAGCTTGAAAAAAAAGAGAAAATTACACTTGGGAAATTATGAAATGTCTATTACTAGCACCCCCTGAGATAGCTAGTATAAGCACCTAGAGGGGGGTGAATAGGTGCACAATCAATTTATCGAAATACGGAAACAATTCTTGGCAAACGATAGAAAGGTAGTTCACTATTGATTGACAAAATGAAATACGATCAAAGTAAAGAGAGTAAGGGAGAGAAGATTGAACATAGGGTTTATAGTGGTTCGGCTTAATCCAAGCCTACGTCCACTCTTCCGCATTGATAGCCCACCGGCTGGATTTCACTATGAACAAAAGAGAAGTTACAGCACTACTTTTCCTTGATTCTACAGTATAGATGTTCTATCACACCTCCTCAAGGTTTCTCACAAATATAGACTCTCTTTTGTATACAAGTATTCGCTCAAAGGAATTGTCTAAACAATAAGGAGCTTCAGACTTTGAAATTCTTCTATCGCGCACACCTCAACAACTTAGAACGTCTTCCTTATATACTCCTTTATGCCATCATACCCGTTGGCACTTACCAAAGGAATTCCTCCAATCTACCCGTTGGACGGAATCAATTAGGAAGATCATTCGGGCTATTAAAGGAACGTGTCGATAGCCCATTAATCCTGTTCGCCTATACAATCAGGATCTCGGTTTCCATAAGTAGAACCTTCCAAGAATATTTACGCAATCAACGATTCCTTAATCTTCGAGTCAATCTCGATCGATCAAAGAATTCGGCTGAGTCTTTTCCAGCTAGGAGATCTTCTCCAGTTGATAAGGTCAAGTCCTTAACGAAACATCCAATTCCGGATAACCTTTCTTCAACGGATTAGAGACTATCAATGAGGATAGACTTTGAGTGTTGAGTCTGGCTATCCGGAGGTCTTCAGACTTTAAATAGCAGAGTCTGCAAACCTTCAAACTAGACTGATGGAAACGTTTTGTCAGCTTCAAAACACTTCAAGAAGATTTCTCCAACAATCTCCCCCTTTTTGATGGTGACAAAACTTTCCTGCAGATTTGGACAGCTTTGACCTGCAAAACATTCTCAAACTCATATGCATATCTTATAGAGATAAATGGCTAAATGAATAACACTAGAATCTGCACCCACATAAAATAGGTTAGTTTAATAAGTGATAAAGGCATCCATAAGATACCAATGATAGTTAATAAAAGCAGTCAAGTCCAAGTCTAGTTCAGTTCTTATCCAGACAAAAAAACAAAATCAAACAAACAGAGTTCAAACATCAAAACAATCCAATAAACAGTTCACACGACTAAAAATCAAGTTGTTCAAATCTTGCGTCTCTCCCCCTTTTTGTCAGCATTTAAAAAGGTTGAGATGGAATGAAGTCAAGATTGCTTGGGAATGTGGACAAGCTAGAAATCTCCCATAGACTGAACGATGCATTCCAGCCTTTTCAAGTCTTCCTTCAATTGTGCAATCTCCTCACCCTTGGCATTGGCCTGAATCTGAACAGAGAGGGCTTGGATTTGATCATTCAATGAAAATGAAGAAACTTGACCCGCAGTTTGCAAATTTTGAACCTCGCATCCTAAGGCATAAATTTGACCTCGCATTTCCATTAGAACATCCATGATTCTGTAAAAATCGGCTGGGTTGTCGGTCTACGTACTAGCTTCAGCACGTTCTGCATATGATGGCATATCAGAATAATCTTGCAGGTTTGGCGATGAAACTTCATGACCTTCTTCTAGAAATTGAGAGGCATAAACATCCTCTGGGTCTGCAGGTGATCGACTGACTCCTTCACTCGCATCAGGATATGAGGACTTCCCTCATTTCTCTTGATCTCTCCCTGTTTCCATGCCTACAGGTGGAGAGGAGTGTTCCTTAGGTTCTCCTTCTTTTCATCTTTCTTCATCAGTTCTTTCCTCCTCTATTTCTTTTTCACAAATTGCTCTTTCTTCTTCCTTCTCTTCTTCTTCTCGACCTTCTCTTTCCACTTGGTCTTCTTTCTCACGATGTTCCATTGACTCTGGAACAGTGCGACTTAGCTTCTTCAAAGCTATGGCCGAAATGGTAAGGTCATCATCTTCTTCATCTTCCACAATAAGAGCTCTCCTTTTTGGTTTTGAAGCAACCAAGGGCTCATTTCCTTTCCGTTTTGGAGAAGAGATTTGATGAGCCTTGACTGGAGTCTTCTCCTTGAATTTCTCCAACTCCTTGTTCAGTTCCTTCAGACATATTTTGGTCACCATCTTCAGTCCTACCACCATATGATCGCACGATCGAACACAAAAGATTTGCGGAGGTTGAATATTCAAATGTTTGAATAACTTCGTCACAAGGCTTGGGTAAGTAAGTTGACCTCTGTCCTTCATCATCGCTCTATACATGTAAAACATGATAATGTGAGGGAGAGAAAACCTTTTCCCGCTGAGGATAGCATACATCAACTTTGCCTCTGAGCTTGAAACATCAGTCTTGAAGGTTGATTTCGGTCGGAGGCAATTGATCACAATCTTGTGAAGCAAGATGTTGAATGCTCTCATCCTCAAGTAGGTAATCTTTTCCTCTGTTCTCCTGTCCTTCACCAGTTCCAATGTGACCCGAGCAATGGAAGCTTTGATTAGTTGATATTTTCCTCTTTCAACTCCTAACACATCTGCCAGCATATCCATATCGACAACATAGTTTTGATCTTTAACACTGAAAGAAAATCTATTCGCATCTAAAAAGTTAAGATTTGAATAGAAATAAGCAGTTAGTTTAGCATACGCCTCTGTAGTGTCGGAGCAGAACCTTTCAAGTTGAAGATAACTGAACTTCTCACTCAAGTTCATATTCACAGCATCCAGGAAGTCAAAATCCACACTTCTAGGGTTTATTACCCCATGCTTCAGCAATTTCGAGTACAAATCCTTTTGTTCATTCGATCTGAATAAATCTCCCATTTTTCTTTGACTTTCAACCGTAATACCCATTCTCGGTTGAAATTGATTGTACAATTTGTCATCATCATTCCCATCTACAGGATTCGGTCCCCAATCACGAGGATCACTTGGAATATTCGCAAGAGTTTCCTCAGCCAACCCTTTACAAGCAATTCCCAAACTTTCCATTCTTCGCAGAAAGATATATTCATTCCTATATCCTTTGTCTTTAAGAAAATCATCGACATATTTCAAGGGAGTATGAGTTGCTTTTAAGGCACGATATAGCTTATAAATAGCAGTGGGCTTTTGAACTCTTACTGGATTTGCATCCTCAATGATTTGTTCCTCTTGTTGATGATCAACGCCTTGAGGACTAGATGGAGGAGAATGATGCTGCTAAGAATGTTGTGGGCTTGGTTGCTATTCTAGAGACACTTCTTCTTCGGTGAGATCGAAGTGCATAGGCCCCTCATTCATTCGCCATGGTCCCCTGCTTGCGATTCTCGAAGACTTTCTTGAAGATGACATCTTTCTCAGTTTTTGGAAGATTCCTTGCTTGACTTTTCCAAGAAAGATGACAACTTTTTGAAGATTAAACAAGGGAAGAAAACGGGAATGGAGGGTTGATGCTTTCTAGGGTTTCTGAGAGTAAAGTGAAGAGGAATCGACAGTGCACGATCGGTTTTAGAAGAGAGATAAGCAAACCGTCACAAAGGAAATAAAGAAATGCCTTTTCAAAATAACTATCTTTTTCCGTGAAAATAGTCATTTAAAAAATAACTTCCTTTTTGAAAATGAAACGATGCAATAAATAAGTCGATTAAATATAGCAACAATTTAAACACAGTCTGACAATTGTACCTCTTCAAGATAAGATTCAAGAGAGAGAGAGAGAGAGAGAGAGAGAGAGAGAGAGAGAGAGAGAGAGAGAGAGAGAGAGAGAAAGAGTTACAGTCTGATGGTCGTACCAAGACTAACTTATAGTTAAAGTTTTGTATGTCTGAGTCTAAAAGTCTTTAGATTTTGATCTCCTCATACTTTAAAATGTTGAGTCTGGAACGGATGGTTTCAAATTGATTTTTCTCCAAAGGCTTTGTGAATATATCCGCCAGTTGGTTCTTTGAATCAACATATTGGATTGAAACATCTGCATTTTGAACATGGTCTCTAATAAAGTGATGTCGAATCGCTATATGCTTTGCTCTTGAGTGGAGAATTGAATTTTTGGTGAGGTTGATAGCGTTGGTGTTGTTGCAATTAATCTCCGTGCATGAGTTTTCAATTTCAAAGTCTCTTAGCTGCTGTTTTATCCACAGAATTTGCGAACAACAACTTCCGAGAGCTATATACTCTGCTTCTGCTGTAGAGAGAGCTACTGTACTTTGCTTTCTGGAAAACCAAGACATTGTCCTGCCTCCAAGTAGTTGACAAGTACCCGAGGTGCTATTTCTATCGACTCTGCATCCAGTAAAATCTGCATCTAAATATCCAAGAAGAGTAAAGTCTCCCCTTTTTAGATACCAGAGACCAAGGCTTAAAGTTGATGAAACATATTTAATGATACGCTTCGCCGCATTCAGATGAGATTCTTTTAGGTCTGATTGAAATCTAGCACAAATGCAAACACTAAACAGAATGTCGGTCTAGAAGCGAAGATAAAGAAGTGATCGATGATACTCCCGTATGCTTTTGATCGACTTTCTTTCCTTCTTCATCTTTGTCTATCTTCAAGGAACTTGACATTGGTATGTCAGTCTTTTTGCAATTGTCTAGTCCAAACTTTTTGATAAGATAATTTGCATACTTTTCTTGATGAATGAAAGTTCCTTCCTTCAATTGTTTTATTTGAAGTCCAAGAAAGAATGTTAACTCACTCATCATGCTCATTTCAAATTTATCCCGCATAGTCTTAGAGAATTTCTTGCACGGACTTTCATTAGATGATCCAAAAATGATATCATCGACATATATTTGAACAAGTAGAAAACTTTTGCTTTTTCTTTTAATAAAAAGAGTAGTATCTACTTTACCTTTAACAAATCAATTTCGAATTAAAAACTTACTTAATCTGTCGTACCAAGCTCGAGGTGCTTGCTTTAAGCCATACAAGACCTTTTTAAGTCTGAATACTGAGTCTGGTTTCTTTGGGTCTTCAAACTCTGGTAGTTGTTCCACATAGACTTCCTTACGGATGAAACCATTTAGAAAAGCACTTTTGACGTCCATTTGAAATAACCTGAAATTTTTATGACAAGCAAATGCAAGTAATAAACGAATTGCTTCTAACCTTTCTACTGGTGCATAAGTCTCATCATAGTTGATCCCTTCTTCTTGTGTGTATCCTTTGGCCACGAGTCTAGCCTTATTTCTTATGACTTTTCCTTTCTCATCCATCTTGTTCCTGAAAACCCATTTAGCTCCAACAATTGATTTACCTTTTGGTTTAGGAGTCAGCTCCCAGACATCATTAACTCTGAATTGTCGAGTTCTTCTTGCATAGCTTCAATCCAGCTTTCATCAGATAAAGCTTCTTCTATGCTCCTGGGTTCTATTTCAGAAATAAGAGCCACAGCACTAGACTCTTCTTGCCTTTTGGATCTTGTGCGGATTCCTTCATTGATGTTGCCAAAAATAAGATCTTTGGGGTGACTGGACTTATGTTTCCAGTTGCTGGTTAATTTATCAGATTGATGGTCACTTCCTTCACTAGAATCTTCAACAGTCACTTGTTGCTGGTCCTTCAAAGTCTGAGTTGTTTATTGAGATTTAGACTTTGTAGAGTCTAGAGCAGGTTTAGTCTCTTCGAGATGAGTCTGAATGGATTCATTTTGTGTAGAATCTTGGAATTTGACATTTATCGATTCTTCCACTGTTTGAGTTTTCTTATTGTAGACTCTATATACCTTGCTTGTGGTTGAATATTCAAGGAAGATGCCTTCGTCGACTTTTCTTCAAACTTACCAACTCGATCATTTGCTTTTTTCAGTATAAAACATTTGCATCCAAATACATGAAAATATGAAACAATAGGCTTCTTTTCTTTAAATAGTTCATAGGGGGTTTTTTCTAGAATAGGTCTTGGAAAAATTCTATTGATAATATAACATGATGTTGAAACTGCTTCAGCCCAAAATCGTAAAGAAATATTACTTTCAATTAAGAGAGTTCTAGCCATTTTTTGAAGAGATCTATTTTTTCTTTCCACAACTCCGTTTTGCTCTGGAGTATATGAAGAAGAGAACAAATGCTAAAAACCAGATTCTTCATAAAATTTGGCAAAATTCTGATTTTCAAATTCACCTCCATGGTCTGTTTTTATGCTTGAAATAACATACCCCTTTTCATTTTGAACATTCTTAGAAAATTTTTCAAAGTAAGAGAAAGTTTCAGGCTTACTTGCCAAGAAATATACCTAAGTAAATCGTGAGTAGTCATCCATAATTACTAGGCAATATTTCTTACCTCCAATGCTCTGCGTTCTTGTTGGTCCAAAGAGATCCATATGCAAGAGCTGTAGTACGCGATTAGTGGAAACTTGATTTATTGGTTTAAATGAATTTCTTACCTGTTTTCCCAATATACATGGTGTACATAGATCAGATTTTTGGTATGATAAATTGGGTAGACCACGAATAAGTTTCTTTGCTGAGATCTTGGCTATCTGCTTTATGTTGACATGCCCAAGCTTTTTGTGTCATAAGTTTGCTTCATCTTGGATTGAGATTAGACATTGCGATTCATCTGGTTTTACGTCCAAGAGGTAGATATTTTTATGTCTTCGACCCATGAATGACTGAGTAGAGTCTTTACTGGTTCCTGAACAAATACCCTCTTGAAAGTTGATTTTAAAACCAACATCACACAGTTGACTGATACTGAGCAGATTGTAATTGAGCCATTCAACTAAAGAAACATTGCTTATTGTGAGGTTCCCAATCTTTACAGTTCCAAATCTTACTATTTTTCCTTTGATGTTTCCTCCAAATGATACTTTTCCACCATTCACTTGAACAATATTTATGAAGCAATTTGAGTCTCCCGTCATGTGTCTCGAGCATCCACTATCCGTGATACCATTTCACCTTTTTTTTTTTGATAGTGACTTGCATTTAAAAAGAAACTCAAACTTTCTTTGGTACCCATATTTTCTTGGGTCCTTTTGAGTTAGTTTGATATACGGTTTTTGCCCAAACTTTATTGACAGGTCTCCAAACCATAGGACATTCTTTCTCAAAATGATCTGCACTATTGCATTTTGAACATCTAAGAGTATTGCGACCTACTCGTTTTACAAATTTTCTCTCAAAATGATTTTTGTAGGCATTTCTTATGGGTCTTTGCTTAATTCTTTCTTTTACTTTAGGAAAATCGATTAAAGGTATAGTTTCAGCGAGTCATTCCCAAACCAGATTTATTGAAATAAGGTCTTTGAACATAAAGTATTTTCTCTAGTTTTTCAGATCCTAGAGAAAATCTTTTGGAAATATTTGAAATATCATTTTTCAAAAATGCATTTTCTTTTAAAAGATTATCTTTACTTTCTCCGAGAAAGGAAACATTCTCGTCTAAGCATTTCACTTTTTCTTCCAAAACATTCTCTTGTTGTTTTAAAGCAGAATTTTCCTTTTTGAGTTCAGAAATTCTTTTAAGAGAAGTCTTAAGACTAAAACATAATTCATCAATGTATTTTGAAACTTTAATAGGGATTTTGAAATTACTTACCTCGAATTCACTTTCGAATCGAATCGCCTCGGAGTTTGATTCCGAGTCCGATTGTGCCATTAGACATATGTTGGCATAATCATCATCACTATCTTCACACTCCGTATCACTCCAGGTTTCAACTTTGAGAGCTTTTCGATACCTTTCAGTTTTTCCTTTCTTCTTCCTCAGAAGAGGGCAGTTGGGTCTAATGTGTCCCTTTTTCTTGCATTCAAAGCGAGACTACATCTTTGTTTGATTCATCATCTTTAGCAGACTTGGTCTTTGCTTTTGAAAACTTTGTTTCCTTGAATTGAATCTTCTTCCTTTTCTATTCAGCTTTCGAATCTTCTTATCATGAGAGCAAGTTCTTCATCATCCATGTCGTCTTCAGAATCTGTTACATTAGAGTCATTATTAGATTTTAATGCAATAGATTTCTTACCTTTAGGATCTTCGTCTTCATTGATTCATTCCACTTCATAAGACTGAAGAGTCCCAACCAACTCATCGACAGATAGTGGCATGATTCTTTGGGTCTCTTGGATTGAGGTCTTTATATGATTCCAATCCTTGGAGAGTCCACGCAGTAGCTTGTTCACTTTCATGGGATCAGAAATTGGTTGACCTTGATTTTCAAGACCATTCACAATTTCTGTAAAAAGACTAAACGTGTTAGTTATAGATTCTCCTGGTTTTATTCTGAAGGCTTCGTATTGACCGAGAAGAATGTTGATTCTAGTCTCCTTCATAAGTAATGTGTAATCTATCCTAGACTTCTTTGGCTGTATCACAAGAAGATATTCTATTATATTCAGTAGGTAATAAAGCACAATATAAAGAGTAAATTGCTTTTGCATCAAGAGCTTGTCTCTTGATTATCTCTTCCTGACTCATTTCGCTGGACTCAACAGTGTCATTTCCTCTTTCTGAGACAGATGCAGCTTTAGGAATGATTCCTTTTTCTACAACGTCCCATTCCAGAGGATCATTTGATCTTAAGAACGCCTTCATCTTGGTCTTCCATATGTTATAGTCCTTTCCATCAAAGTAAGGTGGTCCGGTGTTGCTTTGCCCTTCTACCAGCCCTGGAGCCAACATACTAGACATGGATCTTTTACTCTGAAGTAAAACACTTCAAACAAAGTGAGTACACGAGCTCTGATACCAATTGAGATAGCTAGTATAAGCACCTAGAGGGGGGTGAATAGGTGCACAATCAATTTATTGAAATACGGAAACAATTCTTGGCAAACGATAGAAAGGTAGTTCACTATTGATTGACAAAATGAAATACGATCAAAGTAAAAAGAGTAAGGGAGAGAAGATTGAACACAGGGTTTATAGCGGTTCGGCTTAATCCAAGCCTACGTCCACTCTTCCGCACTGACAGCCCACCGGCTGAATTTCACTATGAACAAAAGAGAAGTTACAGCACTGCTTTTCCTTGATTCTACAGTGTAGATGTTCTATCACACTTTCTCAAGGTTTCTCACAAATATAGACTCTCTTTTGTATACAAGTATTCGCTCAAAGGAATTGTCTAAACAACAAGGAGCTTCAGACTTTGAAATTCTTCTATCGCGCACATCTCAACAACTTAGAACGTCTTCCTTATATACTCCTTTATGCCATCATACCCGTTGGCACTTACCAAAGGAATTCCTCCAATCTACCCATTGGACGGAATTAATTAGGAAGATCATTTGGGCTATTAAAGGAATGTGTCGATAGCCTATCAATCCTGTTCGCCCATACAATCAGGATCTCGGTTTCCATAAGTAGAACCTTCCAAGAATATTTAGGCAATCAACGATTCCTTAATCTTCGAGTCAATCTCGATCGATCAAAGAATTCAGTTGAGTCTTTTCCAGCCACGAGATCTTCTCCAGTTGATAAGATCAAGCCCTTAACGAAACATCCAGTTCTGGATAACCTTTCTTCAACGGATTAGAGACTGTCAATGAGGATAGATTTTGAGTCTTGAGTCTGGCTATCCGGAGGTCTTCAGACTTTAAATAGCAAAGTCTGCAAACCTTCAGACTAGACTGATGGAAACATTTTGTCAGCTTCAAAACACTTCAAGAAGTTTTCTCCAACACCCCCTTCCCTGGAAATCCATCCTATTCATATGGATTCGGAGGTATTTAAGAACCACATCTTTGCTATTAAGGCAAAAGATATATAACTCCTCATCCTTTTCTTACTTCTCCCTTTGTCCTTCTAGACAAGTTACTATTTGAATCCTTTCTCGTTCTTCCTGATCTTTTTGAACCAAACAAGTTGTATGGATTTGATTTCTAGTATGGTCATTACCGTGACCACGACCACACGACCACCATCACCATCATCGTGTCGATGGGCGGTTTGGTGAATCGGATCTCTTTGGTCAAGGTAATTTGTTGGACTGTCACCTTCTTGGACGACTATTTTTCTTGTCCTTTGTTTGATTGGTCATTTTTGTTGTGTTGGCTACTGTGCATTAAACTGGATAGATTGGCTTGTAGTTGCCAAATGCTGAAAGTTCATGCGGCATTGAGTTGTGAATACTTTGATTGTTCTAGATTGTGCCATCCATCTAAGGAATCTGATGGTAACTGGTGTGGGCTTTCCGGAAAATTGATAGGAGGATTTAGGTATTGGCTGGAGAGAGTGATTAAACCCTAAATGTTGAAACCCTAAACCCGAACTTGAACCCCGAAACCCAAAACGCCTAGACCCTAAGACCCCAGACCCTGAACCCCTAGACCCTAAGACCCGAGACTCGGAACCCCCAACACCCCGAAACCCCAAACCCCTAAAACCCTAGGACCCCTAGAACCCCCAAACCTAAAACCCTCATAACCCTAAGACCCTATAATCCGAAATCCCAAACCCTAGCCCCAAATTCCGAGCATTTGCAACCCATGTATATTTGTGCCATGCCAACTTCAATTTACCAAAAGTAAAAAATGAGAACCAAGAACTTTGTAAAATGTATATTATGATGCACATTTTCTATCATACGTTTTCACCCAATCTGAAGGAACAGAGGCTAAGGTAAAACCTCTGACTAGTTTTTGTGCTTAGGCAACCTTAGAGCATATTTTCTTTCTAATTGAGTCTTAGGGGGTAGAACTCGCCGAGACGTCGTCTCATCCCATTGTGGGATAACATTTCAGGTCCTTAGATGGCCACTCATAAGTTTTTTAGATGACCCAAGAGTGTTATAGAGCAAGTATCTTATTTTCCGTTGCTTGGGAGCCTTAGGGGTTGGACCTATGAACTAGTGAGGTCTACGGTTTGGGCTAATATGGGTCTCACCCACAAGGTGCCACACCAATACAGATCGTGGTATCGCCATGCTCAAGATGGCTAGAGAGAGGGTCTTATTCCGGAATATGAGATTCCTCTATATATCTCGGAGGCTGCTTTTGGGAAGGGCATAGCTGATCCTCCTCAAGGTTCGATAGTAGATGTAGTAGACTCGGCTCTTGCAGTACCAGAGTCCCAGGTGCAGTCTGCTGAAAGCTCTAGTTGGAGTGTGGAAGAAGAAGAGATCGATGATGATGATGACTCAGAGTAGATCGGAAACTCCCACCCCTGCTTGTAGACTTTGCCTTTAAACTGGCTTGAGTAGAACCTGACTTTAGTAGTTTGTATCGTACTATATAGATTATGGTGTGCAATATATATATGTGTGGTTGTTTTAGGTTCAAAAATTTATGGTCCTACTTTCCTATTGCATTATTTTATTGTCTAGGGATTATTTATATGTTTCTGCATGCATACTAAAATGAATGGGTCGGCGATGTGTCCTGAGACATTGTTATTAATCACCCAAGGAGGGATGGGCACGTTCTTGGAGGATCGGGGCGTGACACCCCTCCCCTCCCCTCTGTCGCCTCTCTCTCTCTTCCTCTTTCTTTTTCTCCTTTATTTCTTCTTTTTCTTCCTTCCTCTGCTCATGGTGGGAAGCCTTTGTTCATGGTGGGGATTCCTGTCACCGCCAAGCCTGCTCGCTTCACCGTCCGCCCTTCCTCCTCCCCCTGCTTCAAGCTCAAGAGCTTGCCCCTCTAGACAACCCTCGTCCCCTACCTCCTGCCAATACCGCTTACCCCCTTGATGGCGTCATTGACAGCGATGCCACCTTCTACCTTAGCAAGGCCAACCTCGACAGGCTCGTTGGGAAGTCCATCTTCTTCGGCAAAGTTTGCTTGAAGGTCTCCATCTACAGGGGCCAAGGTGGGGCAACCTACGAGGTGAGCTTTGGGAGGTTGCTCGAGAAGGTCTCAGTGACTTGGACCTCGCCGGGGTGAGTCCAAGGTCTACGTGCTCTGCAGTAGATTGAAAGGGAAGGCCAAAGGAAAAGAAGAAGAAGAAATGAAAGAAAAAAGAAGAGAGGGAAGAGAGAGAAAGAGAGAAGATAGAAGTGAGAGGAGTGTGGGTTAGAGATTCTAACGTGGTGGGACCTGGGCGACACATGTCACATTATGAATGGACTCATAAGTTGACACACTGGAATCCTAGCTGCAGCCAATATTTTCTCAATCTCGTCGGGCCCACTAATTTTTGGATAGTAATATTTTGTTTTTTTCCATTTTCTTTTTGGTTTGTTTGGCCATGAGATGTGCATGAATGTGGTCGTGAATCACCATGATGTTCTGAGAAGCTAAGGCTGCTTTGTAAGAAAAGACCGACTTGAATTCCCCGGGAAGAAGAAGAAGAAGCGTTGTGTTTCTCTTCTTTTAGGCTTGCCATTTTAGAGAAGGAAAAAACGCCACGAACGACTCTCGAATTGTATTTAAGATTTTTTGTGATATGGAAAATCCAAAATTTATACCCATGCAACTTATTTACCCGTCATTAAGGTTCCGTTAGATGATTTTTTTTTTTTTTAGTGAAGATAAAGTCATTTTTATTTCATTTAAGTCACGCGAGGGCCATATAAACAACATTTGCTTTCAAGCCTCGATGCAAGTAGATTTTTAACGGTCCTCATTAACGGAGAGCAAATGTATTACACAGGTACCTATTCGGGACTTCTAGTATTACAAAACTTATTTTAGGGTAAATGTGTGACATTTGGCATAGTTTGGGGATTTTTGTGGATTTTCCCTTTAGAAAATATTGATATTTCCATTTTCTTCCTCTCAATATTTGTGGAGAAAAGTACTAAAACATTATGTACCTATTATACTTGTATCAATTTAGTCCTAAAATTTTCAATTGTATCAATAAAAACTTAAACGTCTTGACGACTTTGCCAATATATCCATTCGACCAATTTTGATCAGAATTCATTAACATAAACGTTGGTCGTTTCACAATATATGACCAGCATTAATGCGAACAAATTTTACAATTTTTTAACATTTTTTTAATTTCTCATCTCTTTCTCTTCTCTTCTCTTTTCTTTCTTTGTATTTTTTTTTAACAACTCTAGGTCATGGGAGGGGCGGTCACCCTCGCCTAGTCTAGGGGAGGGCCGTGATACCCTTGTTGGCCACAAGAGAGGGCATTGTGCCCTTGCCCAAAACCGGGCAAGGGTCCCATTACCAACCATTATGCGAGGGTTGCAACTCTCTCCTAGATGTAGGCAAGGGCATAGAGATTCCCACTTGTGACTGGGGAGGGGAGAGGCCCTCATCTAGATCCTGCCTATGGCTGAGAGGGTCAGCCAGCGACCTTGTCAGTCCACAGTTGGGAAATAAAGAAAGGAAAGAAAAGATAAAAAAAGAAAAAAATTAGCAAAAAATTATCCATGTAAGTGCTGGTTATTCACGTAGGACGATTGACATCCATATCGGTGATTTCCAACCAATTTTGGTGGGATAGACTACATTGACAAACCGTCCAAATGTTTAACAAGGAATTGGTACAATCAAAAGATTTATAATTGAATTAGCACAAGTAAAATAGGTTTATGACTTCTTCTTCTTTTTATTTGTTTTGGGTACTTTTCCAATATAAGCTCAATGACCCAATCACAGCTTGCATGTTAATAGCGCACATGCAATAGCATTTCTATATATGTAAGTTGAAATGAACAATGTGTGAATGAAAGACATCAAAGTTTAGGATGGTTCAACTCCATTCTACATATATTCAATCAATTGGATCAAGTAGAAAGATAAAAGGAAGAGAGCATTGCAATTGCCTTTGCCACTGGTCTCACTCGCTATAATTACATGCAAACCAAGCTCTTTAATTAGACTTTTGATCTTGATAAAATATAAAAGATACGAGTTTTCAGAATTGGACAGGATCTACTGTTAAATATCATGTTATAGTTTCTTTTTTAGACTATTTATTTCGCGAAAAATGAACATTATCATTTGTATATCTTGAAATAATTAGCCGGTATAATTTTTTTTATTATTGCCAATAATTATATTTAAACATTTTCATGGATGATTACAACTTTTCATTCATTCATTTTCGTTAGAAATATAAACGATCCAATGTTGAAAAGTATTTTCTAAATTAATTATTTTCCGTGAAAAAACGGAGTTTTACTACCTTTTGAAGATCAAAGAACTAAACTTCCTAAAAAAAAATCACCAACCCAAAACCCGAAACCCGAAACCCTAAACCCCAACCCCTAAAACCCCAAAACCATAAAACCCCGAACCCCGAATCCCGAACCCCGAACCCCGAAACCCTAAACCCCGAACCCCGAAACCCCAAAACCTTGAACCCCGAACCTCGAAACTGAAACCGAAAACTCCCTAACCCTAAACCTCAAACCCTAAAACCCCAAAAACCCTAACCTTTAACCCGAAACCCCAACCCCTAAACCCAAGCCCCAAGCCCCAACCCTAAGCCCCAACCCCGAAGCCCAAAAGCCCACAACCCTAAGACCCCTAAACCCCAACCACCCAAAACCCCTAAACCCCCAACCCCCAAACCCCAAACCTTAACCCAAAACCCGAAAACCCCAAACCCAAACCTCTAAACCCTAACCCCCTGAACCTTAAGCCAAAGCCCTAAGCCCTAAGCGCTAGACCCTAAGCCCTAAAACCTCAGCCCTACACCCCTAAACCCCAGACCTCGAACCCGATCCTGAACCCCGACCCTTGACCCCGAACCCCTACATCCCCAACACTAGACCTCGAACCCTCAAAACCCCAAACCCATAATACCCCAAACCCTATGTCACGCCCCGATCCTCAGGCATGCACACATCCTTTACCTTGATCGATTTTAGAATACGATATCCCAAGACTATGTATCGCCGACCTTTTCTTTTTCGATAGCACATGTAGAAGCAGTTTTAAATCCCCATATAATAAAACAATGGAATAGAAAAGCAGGGCCATATTTTTCATACTGAAAATTCACAACCACACTTTATACAAGCACCTCATAGTATATAATACACTACTATTCATAGAGGTTTGATCTAACACTTATCCACATAAAAACCAGGTCTGACAAGACAGGATGGGATCTCAGTCCTCATCCGGATCATACTCGAGATCATCCTGATCCTCCTCATGGATCTAATACACTCGGTTCATTAGATCCATGAAAGTAGCTGTGGCGTTCG
This sequence comes from Eucalyptus victrix, assembly GCA_016097545.1. Taxonomy (NCBI): domain Eukaryota; kingdom Viridiplantae; phylum Streptophyta; class Magnoliopsida; order Myrtales; family Myrtaceae; genus Eucalyptus; species Eucalyptus victrix. The sequence continues at coordinate 38,266,119 of CM027838.1, forward strand.
TCAAACCAAACGGCATTATCGTAAACTCATAATGGCCGTATCGCGTACAAAATGTTGACTTTGGTACGTCCTTCTTTCTGATCCTCAGCTAATGATATCCTGTCCTCAAGTCGATCTTTGAAAATATCGACACTTCTTGCAATTGATCAAACAAGTCATCGATCCTCGATAATGGATACTTGTTCTTGATCGTCACCTGATGAGTTGATGATAGTCGATGCACAAATGCAATGAACCATCTTTCTTCTTTACAAACAGAACTGGTGCTTCCTAAGGTGATGCACTGAGACGTATGAATCCCTTATTCAACAACTCATGCATCTACACCTTCAGTTCTTTCAACTCAGATAATGCCATCCGGTAAGGAGCCTTAAAGATTGGCTCTGTCTCGGGGGCTAACTCAATTACAAATTCTATCTCTCTCTGGCGGCAGGCTTGGCAATTCTTTCGAGAACATGTCTAGAAACTCCTAAACTACTGCGATATCTTCAATCTTCAGCTCTTCAACTGTCGTATCTACGAGAGTTGCTATGTAACCTTGACAACCCTTTTCTAACAAATGGGTTGCCTCAAGCAACGAGATCAAGGTAATCGAGGGTCCTTCTTGACTCTCAATAAACTCGAAACTTTCACCCGCTAACGGGTTAAACTGAATTGCTTTACGATAGCAATCCATCTTAGCTTATTGCTTGGTGAGCCAGTTCATGCCAATTATCACATCAAAATCACACATGACTAGGACTATCAAATCTATCATCCTCTCTCACTCACCAATCACTAACTTGCAACTAGGACAACACACTGTAACTAACACCTTATCCTTTAACGGATATGCTAACCACTGACTCCAACAACTCATTAATCAATCCTTTTAACTTAACAAATTGCTCAGCTATAAATAAATGAGTTGCACTGTCATGCTCCGAACCTCGGGCATGCAATAACCCCTTCCTTGATCGATAGAAAGCGATATCCCAGGACTTATCGTTGACCCTTCATTTTAATTTCACATGTGGAAGTGTATAATAAAATCCCTAGACAACACAAATATGGGATAGAAAAGTAGGATACCATTTTCACCAAAACATTTTTCATAAACAAACTAGTTTATACATAGAGGCCAACTCTAAGGGCTATGTACAAGAGATCTATCTCCAAAAAGAATAAGCCCATGCATCTATATACTCAAATCACCTCATAAGATCAAAATATATGAAATTATGCACTTTTCATTCTTGGGTGAGCGGTGCGCATGAACAAAGTGTTGCGTGAACAGTGAATTTTCATAATTAAATAAAAAATAAATTAAATCAAAAAGTCATTAAAAACACTAATTAAAGCAAGCAATTAATCGATTAAAGTTAACCAACCTTAATTAAGCCAATAACCCACAATTAAGTAAATAAAGCAATATTAAATTAAATTAATCTTAGCCATTCATCTAACCACATATCTTAGGACTAATATAGCTTAATTAAATCTTCTAAACTTGAATCAACACTAATTAAACCAACCATAAGCAAGTTTAGGCATTAAATAAAGGATTAGGAGCTAAACTCACCCGTTAAACAGGCCGGAAAGACGGATGTGATGACGACGATGGAGGCTACGCTCGGGGACCTCAACCACGATGATCCAAGGCAGTCCCAGGGCTGGGACAATGGCCACAAACTTGGACTCCCATTGAAACATTGAAAACTAGACTATCGGAGGAGAAACAAAGTTGAACGGGCTTGGCCGAAGCTCTGGTGAGGGGTTGGCTAGCGACCAGTGGCATCGAGGGGTTCAGGGGGACCTGCTGGTGGCTGGGCTGGGTGGAGGCTTGGTCGAAAAGGGAAGTAAAAGGTTGAAACATGCGAAATAGGTGAAACAGTGCAGGCGGGCAGGCAGACCGACATACTGGTGAGCGGCGGCCGCCTTCCGTACGAACTGGATGTCTTGAGCATGGTGGTGGGTGGCACAAGGGTTGATTCTCAAAGAAAGCCAATTATTAACTCGGTTTTTCACATGAAGGTCAGTTGGAGCAGAAACAGAAAGAGAAGGAAAATAGAGGAGAAAAGGCTACGAATTTGCTTGGGGCTGAAGAGGGGAGAGAGAGAGATGTGAGGGTTGGTTTCTCTGGTTCTCTCAAGCTCTCAAATGCCTTAACAATGGATAAAGTGAGGCCAAGGGAAGAAGAAGAAGATGGCTACTGAAGGGGGACCACCATTTGGCCTAAAAAGTCCATGCCTTCTATCCATTTCACTCATTGCATGCCCCCACCACCTTGGCTGTCATCCAAGGCCAAGTTGCAGCCCTCAATCTTCCCCCACACACTTCCCAAATGGTCTAAAATGTTGAGTCCCCCATGGCCTACGAATTTTGGACCCATTCCCCCAAATCCATTTCAATTCCTCCTCAATTCTCCCTCAATTGGACTTGATTTGGTCCCTATAAATTCAGTTAAGATGCTATCATCCCTCTTAGGATTTTTTTCCATTGATTTGTCCAACTTGAATCCCAAAAATGCAGTTAAAAACGGTCCTTTGACTTTACCGGTCAAAAACTCCCATACTTTGAATTTTCACCAAAAATCTTGATTTGTAGAAAAATCTTCGGAGGATGAGTAAACGTTCCTAAAATGAATCGTGACATGATAGAATTTTCAATTTCTGAAATCAGGTGTAAATTTGCAATTAATTTCAATCTGGTGTGATTTTAGCGTGACTTGGCCTACCGAGTAGCTTTGAGGAATTTTTGGTGCAATTGACCCATGGTCAATTATTTTCGAGCCACATTATATATCTTTGACACATTGGTGACTCTTGGTTGTCGTGAAAATCTCAAGGTTTCAAATACGGGCATAGGGTACAAAAATGACAGAAAAATCGATCTAGTGCCATTCGATGTGAATTTTGCAATTAGGTGGAATCATCTGCACACTAATCACATACCTCTATTGAATTGACCTATCTTCGGTCTCTGGTCGATTTTGATAGTGCCGTAATGACCCTTGTAGGTTAGCATGGTTAAGCAGTTGTTTCTTGATTGAATTCTCGAGTCTATTGCGTTTATATTGCTTAACGACTTCACCTGATAAGCTAGTTATCTCGTGAATAGCCAACTCAGAGAAAAGAACTATCGGTGCATCGATGAAAAGCCTAGCTTGTTCAATCAAAAACAGAACCTGAAAATCAGGATGTCACATGCACTATGGTTAAATAAAGCATAAGCAATGTTGTCATTTAATGAGACCGTATATTTGATCACATCAGGCGAGTCCTCAGCCTGTCCTCTAGTGATGCCATATATCTTTCCTTGAGCTGGCCACACTCAAAGCAAGCACCCGTCCTAAAATGGCACGGGGCTGATCCATGTTGCCATTTGCAAAAGCGACACGCACCATTCTGACTCGGTGATAATTTTCCAATTCCACCCTTCCTATTGGGTGGGACATGATACCTTCTTCCGGTTATGGGCTTCTTCCCAAACTGGTTTCCATCTCTATTCAAAATGAACCTTGAACCATACGCAGCAGTCTGTTCACTCAGGTTCCTCTTTATCAGCTGGGCCTGATCATATACCTCGTTGTAATCCTTTAGGGGGATGGCACTAGTGGATTCTTCAGCTCGAATCGAAGGCCATTCCTAAACCTCTTAGCTTTATCTTTAGTCCACCAATCTTAGAGCATACTAAGACAGCTCAGCAAACTTAGCTTCATACTGATCCACGGTCACCATCCCTTGATGGAGGTGTTGGAATTCCTCTATCTTCTGCTCTCGGGCACTACCAAAAAAGTATTTGTCATTAAACACTTTAAGGAAGGCGTTCCACACCAGAACTACGCCTTCTGGGAATACCGTGCCTCTGGTGGCTCTTCACCAAGTAATAGTGTTACCTTATAGCTGGTATACTGCCAGGACAACCTTCTCTCCCTCAGTGCACATTAGAAGTGCAAAGGCTTTCTCCAGGTCTTGGATCTAGGCGATGCAGCTTCGGGATCTCCTGCACCCATGAACCTTGGCAGGTTCAGCTTTAAGAACTGCTCCACCAACTTGTGCATCGGCCTCTCTCTCTTAGCCACCACGTTCTCAGGTGGAACTTCGACATGTGTGGCTGCGGCAGTGACGGTAGTAGTAGCAGCAGCTATAACGGCAACAGTAATGGCGGCGGCTTGATTCTAGGCCTGCTGCCCTATCACAGCTCTAAATGTCTCTAGCGCCTGCATGGTCCTATCTATCCTAGGATCACTAGGGGCTACTACCCTGGTATTGACTGGAGGTAGTGCTACTCCACTAGCACTGGCCTAAGCCTGCACTCTACCATGACCACCTTAGGTATCAACCCTAGTCGGCGTCCTACCCCGAGTTATTGGTCCAATGGTTTTCTTCCTAAGAGTCCTTTACTCTTGATCACTCATTATGCAAGTTCTTTACAAAAACCTGCTTTCCAATTCCACATAGAATTAGAAGCCGAGCAATCACTACGAAACAATCTACCAAACAGCTATCAATCAAATGCACCGGTATAAAATAAAGGTTGTTCCTACTAACTATCCCAAGAACCCTTACACCTTATTACTCCAACTATCGACCAACTCTGATACCACTTCGGGCGGGGATGTATGCCCTGGATCCTTGAGCACGCGCACATCCCTCAGTGATCGATAAAATTTGCGACGTCCTAGGACGTGTTGCCGACCCATTCATTTTATTGCACATGCAGAAGTTAAACGATAACCCCTGATAGCAACCAACATGGGAAAGAAAAGAAGGAAACAATTTCACAACCAAAACACTTTTATAAACACCCCAGTTTATATACAAAGTCTATTTACCAAAAAGATCAGCCCTCAAAAGGAAACTATCCTATAGTCCACTAGCTAGACACATTCACCAATCCTTCAGACTCCGCAAGCTTCGGGGGCGTCAGGTCCACAATAGCACTATTAGGATGGTCAGCTGTACCTTCGCCAAAAGTGGCAACAACTATCACAGCTGGGACCTCAAAACCTTGAGGAGACTAACTCTGTATTCATTGAGCCCATGGTAAAACCACACCCTAAATCGATGGGTACCCTCTCAAGTAGGCCCACATCGATCTAGACGGTGGTCACTATGAGCTCGTAGACCCAAACGCCATGGCCTTCGGGAATAGGGAAATCAGTAACAAGCTTGGTAACCCTCCGAGACTAACCATAATGAACTGGTGGGGCCGCCATTTAAGGACTTGTAAAGAATTGAGTTTATGATGGGGTGAGACAATGTCTTAGTAAGTTCACCTCTTAAACTCTAACTAGGAATAAAATATGCATAGAGGTAGTCTATGCACACAAGATAGATGATTTACCTTGCCTCAGTCCTCTCTCGCATGTTAGTACAATTCATATATTCAATCAATCAATCCATACAATCAATCGATCAATCGATTCCCTCGATACAATCAATACCATATGATCGATATAATCAATATAATCATATGTTCCAGATTCAACTATTGCTTGCACAAGCAAGAATTAACCGACGCACATCGGTCTTTTGGCATAGCCAGGGATTATTACTCTCACAAGCTGATATAGATTGCTACTCACACAAGCTGATATAGGTTATTGCTCGCACAAGCGATACGAGACTTTAAAACCGTTTTCGGTGTCAAAACTAGACACCCGCGATTTTTCTAATAAAATTTCACAAATTTGGAATAATTAACCAAAATTACAATCACCACTCAATTTGTACAATTTAACATTCAATTGTAGAAACTAAGCACACCATTGCAATTAACACTTCGATCATTGGCTATCTCGGTATAATTTTTGGAAAATAATAAATAATTAAATAAATATAAAAATAATTAAATAAATACCAATAAATCCAATAAATGAAAACTTAGGCTGGAAATGCTAATGTAACCACCTAAGCATGCCTAAAAAATTTCTGAACCTATCCAGATAAATAGCACTATCACTTTAGCACACAATCAATCAATTCTAACCACCTAACATGCATAATTGAGCAATTAAATCACTAATCCATACTAACTAAACACTTAATCCCTAATTAGCTTAAACTAATCTCCCCTTAAGCATCATTAACTTCCTAAGCAGAGTTTAGCAAGTAAACTCACCAGTTTAGCGATTTGATGAGTTCATAGCGATGGCGACATGGAAGCGGGTGACAACCAAGCCTGCAGTGACATTAACGGAGGTCCGGATGGGCCTTGAAACGGGCCTAGAAGCTCACAGCGCACTGTGTGGTTTCGGCTTCTGCTTGGGCAGAGAAAGGTTGGAACGGATGGCTGGTTCGGGCTAAAATGGCAAAAGACAGGCGACAGTGGCTGCAACAACTCCAAGCGAGCTTGGCGGTGGTAGACAGTGGCTAGAACACGATGAACGGCAACCATGCAAACTCGGGTTGATGGCTTAGGCGCGGACAACGACGATGGACCGAGGGACGATTGCGGATGACAGACAAGCTGGCGTGGGCTTTGGTGGCTCTCGACAGGCAGCGAGAGGCTCGGACGATAATAGGGGAGGTGGTTGATGGTAGGTGGCTCTCTCTGGTTTCTCTCTACAATTATAAGCTTTCAAAACATGCACTAATGGAGAAAGTGAGCCAAAGGAAGAAGAAGGAGTGTGTTGAAGAGAGGGTGGTCCTATTTGGCCTTAATATCCTTTTCTACTCATCACACATGCCCCCACCACTTTAGCCTTGACCAACGGCCCCTTATCCACTCCAAGACTTCTCATAGAAGCCATCCAAAGGGTCCGAAAGTTGTCCACCCCCTTGACCTACGAATTTGGACATTTGCCTCATCAATTTAATTTAATTTTTCTCCAATTGGACCCAAATTGGCCCCAATAAAATCAAACCAAGGTGCCATCGTCCCTTTTATGATTTTTCCTCATCAATTGAACTAACTTGAATCCTAAAAACGATACCAAAAACAGCCCTCTAATTTTCCCTGTTCAAAATAACCTTACTTTGATTTTTCATCGAAAATCTTGATTTGCTGAAAAATCTTCAAAGGGTGAGTCGACTTTCCTGAAATGAATCATGACATGACAAAAATTTTAATTTCTGAAATCAGGTTCAAATTCGCGGTTAATTTCAACCAGGCGCGATTTTAGCGTGACCTAGCCTATCGGGTAGTTTTCAAGAATTTTTAGTGCAATTGACCCATGGTCAATTATTTTTTAGCCACATTATACATCTTCGACACATTGGCGACTCTCGGTTGTCGTGAAAATCTCGATGTTTCAAATATGGACATAGGTATCAAAACGACAAAAAAATTGATCTAGTGCCGATCAACAAGAATTTTGCAATTAGGTGGAATCACCCATACTTAGTCACATGGCTCTATCGAATCGACCTATCTTCGGTTTCTAATTGATTTTTAATACTGCTGTAATGACCCTTACAGATTAGCACAGTCAAGCAATCGATTCTTGGTTGAATTCTCAAGTTTATTGCGTTTAGATTTCTTAATGACTTCACTTGATATACTAGTTATCCCAGGAGTGATTAACTTAGGGAAAAGAACTAGAGGTACATTGATGAAAAGCCCAACTTATTCAATTGAAAAAAAAATCAGAAATTCGGGATGTCACACACTCCCCTCCCCTTTGCCACCTCTGTCTCTTCCCTTTTTCTCTTCCTCCCTTTTTTCATTTCCTTTATTTCTTCTTCTTCTTTCCCCGGCTCATGGTGGGGAGCCTCTGCTCATGATAGGGATCCCCATCGCCACCAAGCCCGCCCACTCTGCCGTCCACCCCTCCTCCTCCCTCTCGTTCTTCTGCAAGATCAAGCTCAAGAGCTTCCCCCTCCAGACTGCCCTCACCCCCTACCTCCCGCCCGATGCGGCCTACTCCCAATGGAGTCACTAGCAGTGGCACCACCGTCCACCTCGATAGGCTTGCCGGGAAGTCGATCTTCTCCAGCAAGGTTTGCTTGAAGGTGTCCGTCTACATAGGTCGGCGTGGGGCGACCGGCAGGGTAAGCTCTAGAAGGCTGCTTGGGAAGGTCTCGGTGCCCTTGGACCTCCCCGGGGCCAAGTCTAAGGCCTGCATGTTCCCTAGCAAAGTGAAAAGGGAGGCCGAAGGGAAGAAGAAGAAGAAATAAAGGAAAAAAAGAAGAAAGGGAAGAGAGAGAGAGAGAGAGAGAGAGAGAGAGAGAGAGAGAGAGAGAGAGAGAGAGGCGACAAAGGGGAGAGGAGTATATGTCAGAGGTTCTGACGTGGTGGGGTCCAAGAGACATGTATCGCTCGGTGAGTGGACTAGTAGATCGACACACTGGAATTGTCAACAACACCTTAATTTTTTGGAATATAAGTATTATTTTCGACGTTAGTGTATAAGTTGTTAAGTTGTGAATCTCTTCGACCTTGTTTTGAGTGCTTTTCATTGTGTTCATCCTCAGTGCTCTAGCATAGTTTTGGATACATTTGACATAAAATCTGAAATTGAAAAACTCAATTAGTCAAGACATGCTGGAGACATATATATCTTGGAGTTTTATGTATCGGTATAATAAGTAATTCTCATCTTAGACATGATAATTTTTATAGGTCTTCCTGTTAGAAATAACAGTGTTGAAAATCTACTCTGAGGAATCTTTTTCTTGTTCTTGTGATGGCTACGTAAAATTTTCAGAGGTGGAGAAGCTTGGTGTTATCTATGCTGGCGAAATTGATCACAACGCCTAGGAGAAAAGTTATAGGTCCTTTCGTGCAAGTGTAGGATATTGCTTGGAATGTGGGTCCTATTGTGACCTGGAATCTTCTCGCCTAATGGTGAGCAAAGCTTTGGGAAATATTAAAAGGTAATTCTGTGTATTTCCATGAAGGTTTTGCCTTGGGTAACGAATTTCATGTAAATATGTCAAAACTACATTTGTAGGCAGGGGACGGCATAGCATAAGCATTTTACTCCATTGGAGAGCTGGAGTGCATGATGGAGCACTGCAAATCATCAATTCAGGTATATATATGCGATCGTGGGTGATTAGAATCTTTTTAAGCCTTCAACAATCATATTCTTTTTTATTTTTTTGGTCATAAAATGATGGACGCAAATTGTGCAACCCCAAGATCTTCATAACTAGAACAAGAACATGCATAATTGAGTAGAAATATTAACACATGTTTTGGGATCCATTATTCTTTAAAGCAGAAGCAGAAAAGGGATTATCCGCGCATTAAGGGGATTACCCACGCATTAAGTCCTTCTCCTCTATTGCCCTCTGTATCACTAGCTCAATGAGGCAGCCTCCTTACCTTTAGTGTTAGGTTAACGTTTCTTATGTGAGGATACATGTGAGAATTAGGATTAGAGGAGAGACTTAAGCACTATTTATAGGGTTTCCAACCAGACCCTCTCATTACGAGCCAAGCTCAATTCAGCCTACACTGGCCAGCCCCATATTAGACTAATTAAGAAACCTTTTATCTCACCTTAGACCATCCCTGTTTTATGGTAATCGTAAAAATAATAAATTACAATATTAATTAATGTAGTCCACATTAGGAAAACTCTTACATCCTCCTACTTAAACTATATTAATTGAAATCGTACTATATGTGCATACATTGGTCCGGAGATAATTTTTAATAGTCAATCCTATTCTATAAAGTCTCAAACATTGAATCATGGCGGTAAGTGCATGTATACACGTAGAGCCTTCCATGGTCACGAGTGCTCTTAACTTTATTGATATGGATTCAAATGGTAGTATGGCAAATGGATAACATCTCTCATAGCGAGATCCCGTTTGCAAGTCATCATTCTTTTACGTTAGGTGACACAAAAAAATTTGTGTCACTAGAGAATGTCTTTATGCTTCAAATGAATCTACATATGCCTTATCTTTACGGTTAACTTTTCTTTATGTATAACAAGGCATATGCACAAGGCTAATAACCGGATGCCCCTAGCCTTTACTCATGATTTATACAGTATCTTGAAACTTTATCAATATATATTCACTATAATAACAATACATTCAAAAATATTTTATTGAATGCATAAGTTGATACATATCAAACCGTTACAAAGTGTAATGAACACAAATGAAACATTTATCAGAGTAAAGTCAAAATAGCTCCCAGTAGACAACAATATCTCATGATACTCCTAGGCCCATACTAATGATATGTCGCTCAAATAAACATGAGTGTAGGTCTTTAATTAGTGGATTTACAACCATATCATCTGTGAAAATATGTTATATTATTACGTCACATTTCTGTACCATTTATTTATGGAAAAAAACTTTTGATCATTGTATATTTAGATCCTTTGAGATATTTGTTATTAAATAACTCAATACAACCATATCCATCTATTCATAAAGTTAAAAACTATCAACGCCTTAATGAGATTCCGGAGCCTATTAGCCCAAGTAATAGCCTAAAAGAATGTTATAAACTCTACTTACATAGTAGACATAGAACTTTATTTACTGCACTTCTTGCTAATATAAATATGTATTTCATTATTGATCACATGTCATCCTAATAGCCAGCAAAGTTTATATCTGAATACCCTACTAGTTGTAAGAATTGAACACGTTTGTAAATTAACATATAATCTTTTGTCCTCTTTAAGTACCTTAAAACTGTCTTGGCAGTAACCCAGTATGATTGATTTTTGCCTAGAAGTTCCGTCGCAAAGATGATATTTAGTCTAGTGCAAATTTGAGCATACATTATACTTTTAAATGCATTGACACAAGGTACACCATCTAATTAGATTTTCTCAATATCTAAATAAGGACGATGTGATGAATTCAGTCCATCACCCTTAACGATAGGAACAATTCCTAGCTTGCAATGATGTATATTGAAAATTTCCAAAATACAATCATCAAATGTCCTCTAGGATAAATTTAATAAAATCCAATGTTTATATGGCGAGAACAATCCTTACGGACCTTAGTATAAAAGACAAAAGATGCCTCAAGGTCACTACTTGTAAACAAAATATCATGTACATAGTGTATGAGAAAAATAAATTTTCTTCCACTAACCTTGCAGTATATTGAATTACTTTGTTCTCAATAGAACAAAATAACAACACTATGAAACTTTAATAATATTGTTTGAAAATTTGCTTAAAATCATGAATAAGACATATCGCCTATACACAAGTTTACTTGAATTTGCTGCAAAATCCTCCAGTTGTACTTATATAGATTTTGTATCTCTTTGATAACCCCATATAAAAAATAAACTATTAATGCCACGTTCACTTTAAAAGTATCTTTAAAAAATACTCTAAAGAAATAATTATCTCTTCACTAACTATCCACCCCTTTTTCAGAATGAAAACTTTAGCTACAAGTTTAGTTTTAAACTCCACAATTTTTCTTTGAAATCCTTTTAGTTTTGTACGCCAATTTGCAACTAATGAACTTGTGATCTTTAGGCAAGTTAGTAAGTTTCGAAATACTATGATGTTTCATAGATTGCATATCGCCTTTTAGGATATCTAATCACATGCTTGATTGAGGATAAGAAATAACATTTATTTATGTTGCTAAATCAACCATGTAGTGGATATTGCAGTCATGCTCTCACAAATAGATTATATAGTCTAATAGAATAATTGATCATTTTTCCTAACAAATCTCTTGAGTAAAGCTACAACCACTTCATTCTATACTTGAGAGGTTTGAAAAAATTTCATCATAAACTATATCAAGAATAGTACCTTAAACCTCCACAAGTTTAATCTATGGTACATGAGATTCCATAATTGTCTGTATTGCAATTATCTATATAGACAAATACAAAGATACAATGATTTTCCTTTACCAAAAAAAAAAAAAAAAAGATACAATGATTTTCCATCATACTATTATCCTTAATAGTCTAAAAGTAGCTATCCTCTACAATTATGTTGAACTGTAGAAATTTTACAGTATGCGATTCCATAATACTTGTACCTTCTTTAGGGTTATAAAATTGATACCCTTTTTAACAATCTAGGTAAGATACAAAATAATTCTGAGTGGATCTAAATTCCAACACACTTAATATTGGATTAGATAACCTCAGTTTCTGCATGACACCTCTAAATTTCATATGATTCAAGTAATTTATGTTTAGTCTATAACTCAAAAGAAGTTTATGAAATAACTTTGATAAGAAACACATTTTGTATATGAAAATGTTGCTTTCAAAATATCAACCCACAGAAGATCGGATAAATTAGTCTTACTAATTATACTTATCATCATGTTCAATATGGTGCATTTATGCCTTTCGGCCAAGATTTTTAGGCATAGTAATTAAGTTACCACCCTAGAATTTACCAAGTATTTGACAAATGACTTTTTAAGTTATTTCGCATTGTCATTGCCAAAATATTCACGGCTACTATTAAGCCTGACAACCTTTTAAGACTAATTGTAATTGTTTTATTCTTTATCTTGGTCATTTTCCTTAAATAGAACACTTTTGGAACCACCGCCCGCGGTGGCCGTGCTGGTTTCGACCTTAGTACCCATCCGCCAGGGGAGGAGTTTGAAACTCAGCGTGGGCCGGTTGCTTCAATGCAAAGCTGTGCGATTCACCTGTGGCTAGGTCAGCGATGGGGGCCTAGTTCACTCCAGGGTTTACTTCGCCGCGAAGTGACGCACGGAGGTTCTCTGGGCCACAAAAAAAAAAAAAAACACTTTTGAAAACAACCTCTTCAACCATATACGAGATGTATAGGCCATTAGGATTTAAACACAATCATTGCAGATGTGTTCTAATTTTAGTATTAGACAAGACATAATTCAAGTCACTAAGGCTTCCATCATCTTTTAGTAGTGTAGTCAGTTGGTAAACCACTTTTCAAGTGCTCCTGAATGGAATATTTCATGGACAGTAAGCAAATTTTGTTGCTCTTTTCTCAAGCAACAAATCATATGTCCACAACTGAAAATTTAAAGCAGTAAAAACCTCAATAGTAATGGATTTATTAATTACAGAAAATGTGACCGAGAAATAAGCAATGTATATAATTAGCATCATGTGAGCACTATGTAACTTGACATACAAGTACACATTTAGAGAGTTATATACAAAATTATATAATCACATTTAGGCATTTGTCCACTCTTCACATGATAGCGGTTATGAGAATATATTCCAATTTTCGTGAATTCATCATCTTTGGATATATGAACTACTAGGATTAATCACTTATTTACCACACCATCATGTATCCCTTCGTGAACTAATACAAAATCACCTTCTTTGGGAGTATGACTATGCATTAGACCAATAGACATCCCAATCAATATACGAGATCTAAATTTCTCAAACCCAATCAAGTGTGCCACTTTGGCGGTCACAACTCAATTGAATCCTTGAAACTCTCTCATACTAGGGATATAATCTTTATTTATCACATACAACATATACATGTGATTTTAACTTTAGTGATAGGGGCAGTAAATCACTAAAATCACATATCATGCTAATTACATTACTTTATTCATTAATAAAAATTAATCATATATATATATAGCGAACCTGAAAGACAGATTCCAGTGAGATCACCAATCACAGCAACACAAGAAACTTCTCATAACATAGAAGAAATCATCTCTTCTGCACCCGATTACAGATTACTAGAACAATATAAAAAGAATACTGATTTAAAAGATCTCTCACAAATTAACATCAATAGTAATACATGGTACACCAAATCGACAAGCCTGCCAGCTGATCTATTATCATTCATGAGTTTCATAAGGCAAAAAATGACTCCAAGGCCAACAACTGATTTGTTAGCCAATTTTCAAGTAACAAATTATCATTGTAATCAACTAGTGGCCTATTAATTGAGTCAAACCAAATAACAAAATATCTAAACTTTAATAGTAAATACTATTGCTCTGCGTAAATGCTATCATACTCCTTAACCATAAAAAATATTTAACTTAATGGACATTAACCAGTGACCATATGAATTTAGGTACAATATGCAATGACTTAACTGACATGCATTGCCCACATTTAGCAAATGTGTTAATTAGTACAATCAGTTTGGTCACAGGTTCTTAAGACGTCAATTATTCAAAGGTTACCAGCATGTAAAGGAGTATGCATGAGCAACAAAAGTTTCATAAAATTTTACAGTTTCTTATCACCTCAATACATAATTCAACTTTACCAAAAAAAAAAAAACATAATTCAATTACTATCCCATAATGGTTGTATCTCATTAAGCTAGCTTCTGTTCACAATAAATTTTAATTTTTTATTAATGAATCACACTATTATAATGTTTATGTGATAATACCTGTAACCCAATACTTGTATTTCCAAAATCACAAAAAATACAAGAAAAGTACACAAAAAATACACTAAAAATAAGCGTATTTAGAGTTTTGTATGTATTTTCACATCCATAAAATCATCAAACATATAAAATAAATATACCACATTATAGAGAATGAGCATATGAATCCAACGTCGCCAGCCACACGCCAATCGGACCATCCACGTGTCCACACGTGCTGCCTGAGTGCGCAGTGCGTGGAGTTCACGTGCAGGCGTATTGACCGGTCAAAACCGGTTCAACTGGTAGTAGTCCGACTAGTTCTCGTTTTGACCGTCCGATTTGATCGGTTGACTAGTCTGGTCAACAGGTCGGGTCGGGTCAGTCAATAGATCAACGGTCGCGGGTTGGGTCAATGGATCGGTTCGGGTTCGGTTGCTGACGTCATCGTTGTTGACACTTGAAATTTTTGTCAACATTTTGAACATTCATTTTTGTAGAAATATAAAAGATAAAAAAAATGAATGAATGAAAACATAAAAAATGATATAAAAAAAGAAAGAAAAAAAAAGAAAAACAAAAAAAGGGGTTTTGGGCTTCTCTCATTTTCGATTAAAACAGCTGAATGGCTTCTCTCAAAAAAAAAAAAAGGACCAAGCTCGAGGCGAGAACGGGCTCTCTTTTCTTTGGGGCTGATTTTCTCTCTCGATCTCACTCCTTTCTCCTCCTCAGTACCAGAAACCCTAGATTGATCATCCTCCATGGCAAAACTCTCTCTCTCTCTCTCTCTCTCTCGGTTCTCACTTGGCCTATCTCTCTTAATCGGCTCTCTGCTCGTCGGATTTGGCTCGTTGAAACTGACTAGTAGTATCACCGGCGATGACGGCGATATCGATGGTAGCGGCAGTGACTACAACGACGACAGCGATAGTGGATTTGGTTTAGTGGATCATTCTCGGAGATCGGACTCTCTCTTTACAATGATTCCTTGCAGCGGTAACATTCGGTTCTATCTCCATCGTCGAGGTTTTCTCTTAGTTCTATCTCTGATTCAATCAGGGTTCTTTCTCTCTCTCTCTAGCTCGATTACTCTGTCTTGCACACAATCTGTTGCTCTCTCTGGCTCGATCGCTCTTTCTCTTTTTATTTTGTACTTGTATCTGCTTTCTAGCTCCGAAGTTGCATGCCTTCATTAGCCTCTTCTGCGAAATCACCTTAGCTTGTGTGTCGTTTATGATAATTGCCGCATTCCGTGCTGTGTAGTCAAGATGAACGATTGCTGTACTGCACAGGGATGGAAATTGGTGTTGAAATTCTATGGGATGGGATTTGCTAGATTTTGCTCTTATCGTGATCAAAGTAGACTTGTTTTTGATTCAGATGTGGGGACTTTCGTGCATAGTTTCCAGATCTCATTTTCATGCAGGTGTATAGTACAAACCTTGAAATCTGCACCACCGCCCGCGGTGGAAGCATTGGTTAGGGCTTGGTACCCCAAACGCAGGGGGAAGGGTTCGAACCTCCGTGGAAGCGATGCTTCAATGCATAACGCGCGTCTTACCTGCGCTTGGGGGTCAGCGGTGGGGGCCCCGGCGCTCCAGGGTTTACTCTCCCCGCGAAGCGGCGTTCGGAGGTTCCCTGGGTCACCAAAAAAAAAAAAAAACTTGAAATCTGTCAATTCTGCAGCAGTTTTAGACTGATTTGCTTTTTAGACATACTGATGTTCTGTTTTAATTGGACTAGGCTAGTAGATGATGTTATTAGGATTTAATGTCTTCTGGAGATTGTAATAGACTTCTCAACCTTCCATAGACATATTATATGTGCGATTTGGCCATTGTTTGCCCTGCCTAACACTTCTTGCAAAGATCGAGCACTAATCTAGTGTCATAGATGATCTGCTTTGATGTTATATTTTGATTGATTTCTGTTCATATTTTTTAAGTCAGTGTTTCATGATAGATGATCATGACATTCCCTTTTATCTCATTTCTTTTTATTCCTCCTATTATATTTGCTGCTATCCACAACAGAAATGCATTTAGCTATGAACAGTTAGTTTGAATTTCTAAACCATTTGGATTGGATAGATGGACATTGTATTGATACATCAATCCATGTAATTGGGTTGGTTGAAATGGTCATTGCGAATATGAAGATGTTGATATTGTGTCATGATACCCTGCTATTTTGCTGCATTTCCGACGTGGTGTTGTGCATTTTTGAATTTTCATAAATTCCTATGTAGCTCACGTTGGAAAACTTTTGCCATGAAAGTTGTTCCCCATGATATTGTTGATGTCGTGTGATTTGTTTGGAACAAATTGTTCATAGGTTCCTTTCCAATTACATTGTTTTTTTTTACCTTGTTCTGTGATATTTTGTTGCAATTTTCTGCTGTGATTTTCTTCTAGAAATTTTTAGGACATACTAAAATGCCATAAAATTCATTTTCTTTTAGTGGGATAATGACCCTTTGTTGCTTTTCTTCAAAGATATTGCTTATATTTCGTTTCTGATGCTCGGCATGTGAGATGAGACTGTAAACTTTAGAGTGAAAATAGCATCTTGCTTGGGTTTTATGTGCAAGTACATAGTCACTATTAGCTTGCATAATCTTAATCTCAGCATGTGCTATTTGTTGAATTTGTACATCTGCTGCATTGTGAGCTCGCTGAATATGTGTACTCTTACCATACATGGCTCAAGTTTACTAGATTCATTGTTGTTCTTGCTGAACATGCTATGTTCTTGGCTATGAATGTTATGTATATTCATAATATGCTGTCACCAAGTTATAATTGCTGTTTGTGACTTGAATTTGCTGGATTCATGTTCATATTTGATGTCTATGTCAATTCGTTATAATAACGGCTTCTATGCGTTATCTTAGTCATATAAGATGAGGCAAGGAATCCATGTTTCTTAGATTAGGTTTAGATTAGGGCCCAAAAGATGGAGAAGGCATGAAGATGGTGGAGGTCGATGTCCACTCCGATAGTTATTATGTAATACTCATTTTCCCGACATATATCTCAGGTTCCATTTGTTGTATAAAACTCGACGAGTTGCGGGTTTTCTCTTTTTCTTTTTTTTTTCTCTTTTAATTGTGTTTTCTTTTATATTTTTAGAATTGCTTGATAGATTTACTACTTTTCTTGATTGTTTACTTCATGTTTTGCAATTTCAATTTCATTGATTGTTTTCCTTTCATTTTTTTTTAAAATTAGAATAGAATTAAAGTGACCAACCATGCACGATCACTTAGTCTAGAATTGATGATCCCGAAAATGTAAAAAGAAATGCATCGATATGTTAGGAAAAACACAATATACTGTTTAGGTACTGAAATGGTGCTAATAGAAGTATTAGCGTAACCCAAGTCCTTAAACCTAGATATTTAGTTGCGTAGGAATTGAGGGAACACTCCCGACCCTCGATTGGATTTTCTAGCCGACCCCCAAAATGAGGCTCGTGGCGACTCCTGTCTATTTTTAGATTGTTATAAACAACTAGATCGCATAAATAAACCCGATGTCGCGCAAGGTACGAACTTGGGAGAGCTCGCTTTCTCGTGAGGGAACTTTTGTGATCAAGTACCCCTAAACCCAACCTTCCCACCTTTAACTTTGAGGGCGGCGAGATCGGGTCGCGACAATTGTGACGTCAGCAAGGCGCGTGCGTCGCATGCACGAGCTGCGTCTCACGCGTGGGGTCTTGTGAAGCCGCGTGAGGCGTATCTTCGATGCCTAGGTGGCATGTGGCCACATGTGGGGTTGCGTGCGGCCTCCTCCTACGACACGCCGCCCATGGTTCTACTCATCTCGACGAGCCCAGTCCAAATATATAATTTAATTTAATTTTTATTGAATGAAAAATCTCGAAAATCTTAACTTAGGGCAAAATCCTATGTGTTTGAGTTCTAGGGTTATGGAGGCTCTGATACCACACGATGGACGTAAATTGCGCAATCCCAAGATTTTCATAACTAGAACAAGAACATGAATAATTGAGTAGAAAGATTAACGCACATGTTTTGGGATCCATCGTTCTTTAAAGCGGAAGGAGAAAATAGATTATCCATGCATTAAGGGGATTGCCTATGCATCAAGTCATTCTCCTCTATTGCTCTTCATGTCACTAGCTCAATGAGGGGCCCCTCACCTTTAGCATTAGGTTAACCCTCCTTATGTGAGGATACATATGAAAATTACGGTTAGAGGAGAGATTTGAGCACTATTAATAGAGTTTCCAACCAAGCCCCTTCATTACGGGCTAGACTCAACTCACCTTACACTAGCCAGCCCCATATTAGACTAATTAAGAAACCTTCTATCTCACCTTAGACCAACCCTGTTTTACGGTAACTGTAAAAACAGTAAATTACAATATCAATTGATGTAGTCCACATTAGGAAAACTCATACATAAAAATCATATTCTTGTTTGAGTTTGCATAAAGAGACTTTACTTAGGGAGTTGATACTCCTTGTCGACGAGAGGTAGAATAAGAAGCTTGATGATCTTAAGCAAATTTGTTGGTTTTATCTGGTTTTTTTGCATCAAATTGTTAACCATATGCACTTGAATATCAGACTTTTAAGGTCCTATTGAAAAGACATAGGTAACATTTTGACAGCATAAATTACTAGGAATACCTTGATTTCTAAGATCTGCATTGAATTTTCGTCAGTGCTTTATTTGCTCATCACCTGCAGTTTGTTTCACCTGCCTCATTTTTTATACTGAATACGCTAGTTAAATGTGAAGGGTATATGAGGCAAACAAAATCCATTCTTTACTGTTAGTAGATTTTCCTATTCATACAAGAGGATGATGTAGGTTGAGAGATTTCTGAGTTCACTTTGTACAATGTCAACATTTGCATAAATTCGCCATATCCATGTTTGCACAAGTCTTGACAATCCGTAAACTATTCTTTTCGTAAGGTAGTAGTCAAGTTTGAGAGATTGTGACTAGACTTGTCACGATGTTAGACTGCTCTATTGAACTTTAAATTCCGAAGTTGCTTTTTTAATCTTCTTAGTTGTCTCTTTTCTAGCTTTCCTTATTATGTTTGTTTTTGTGGCCTAGTAAAATTGACAAAAGATGGTAGTGACATAGCTCTTTTTGCAACTAAGATAAATCTAAGTAAGGATGTTGTGTGGCAAAACGAAATGTTTGGCACCATCATATCTACTCATTCACATTTCCCTATCATTCATGAGAATATAAAGCAAGTTACGAGTACTTAGGAATTTTGTGTCGATGAGGCTTCATATCAATTGCCAAATAGTTATTTTTGGCATTTGAATTTTGAAATGAAGAGAGAGATACTAGTTCTTGCTAAATCGTTAAAATGAAGCTTAAGATTTATTAATTTTTGTGATAAAGGTATTGTGTAACATCTCTGCAAGTCAGTATATCTCATAGATACACAAATCACATCAACCAATCAATTTAATCAATCGGATCGAACTATCGATCAATCGACTCAGTCGATTAATGTCATCATGACTTTCTCTCGGTCGGCCCAATCAACACTTTCTATAAAGTCCGACCACCTTGCAGACGGCTTACTCTAAGTTGAAAATAGATAGTAGCTTGCTTCATGGCTAATAAATAGTATACCGTTCTTTCTCTAAGATGATATAAGGAGTCATTAAGCTGATATGCATACTAACAATGCTCACTAAATTCGTGCGAATGTTACTTTGCTCACCAAAGCATGCGAATCATAGGGCATACTGCCACTCTAAGCTGAGGTATCATGTGTTAGGGAAATCCCTTATGATGTTTTGAAGATGACAAAATAAATCAAAGGCTACTAACATGTTTGATGGTTGAGTAATAGACCATGCAGATAATAGAACATGTAAAGGATATTATCAAAGTTAGGAGACGACCAGAAGACTGAATGTAACACATGTCCGAAGTATATTCTGAAGATTTTCAGACTCAAGACTCAAAGTCTGAAGACTGCCAGACTCAAGACTCAAAGTCTGTTCTACATCAGAAGTCTGCTCACTCTGACTAATTCCAGACTGAACGTAAATGATGAATCAGAAGACAAACTATGCTGAAGCTGAACCAAATTGTAAAGTCTACGACTCAGTTGTAAAGTCTACGGACCCAGTTGTCAAGTCTCAAGACTCATATCGTAAAGTCTACGAGACTCGAGACTTTACATCCAGATTCAATGAATCGTAACTCAAGCCCAATCATACAACGGCTAGTGATCTGGTTTGGATTCCACATCAAGACTAATTTGATTGAAGACAAGAACTTTCTACACGAAGAAGCTTTACTTATGGAAACCAAGATTTCGTTTGTATGGGCGATCGGAATCAATTTGGGATTCTACCTTTGTCACTCAACGGCTACCAAATCTTCTAGATACGAGCTGTCCAATGGGTATATTGGAAGACGATTCTCCGGGATGCTGTCCAACGGCTAGTTTGGAAGTGGAGGAGTATTTAAGGAGATGAAGGACCGTGAGCAAGGAAGAGACGGAGCGTAGAATTTATAATTCCAAAGTCTGAGCGACCTTCGATCATACACTTGTCTTTGGAGAGCTTAAACGTTTGTAATCGTGAGAGAAATACCAAGAGAGTGACTTAGTGAGTTGGTGTGATCTACTACTAAGTGTTTGCACTCGAAGTTGTAATCTCTTGTTGATTGCATAGTGGAATCCAGCCAAGAAGGCTGTTAGCGTGGGAGAGTGGACGTAGGCTTGGATTAAGCCGAACCACTATAATTTCTGTGTTCTTATTCTCTTCCCTAACTCTTTTGTTTTATTTGAAGTTTATTTTATTCCGCATACTAGCTATATCAATTGGTATCGAGCCAAGTGCTCGGTTTATAAAAGTATTTTTACTTTTGAGCTAAAGATTCTTTATGGCTAGTATGTTGGCACCAGGACTTATGGAAGGGCAAAGCAACACAAGGCCACCATATTTTGATGGAAAGGAATACGACGTATGGAAGAACAAAATGAAAGCATTCCTAAGATCCAGAGATCTCTTGCAATGGGATGTTGTGGAAAGAGGAATCAACCCCATCGCTGCGTCTACATCAAATAAGAATGGCAAAGACAAAGAAACCAAACCCCCCGCTCTTATGTCTCGGACGGAGTTGTCCAAAAGAGAAGCGCTTGATGCAAAAGCCATTTATTCTTTATATTGCGCTTTATCTCTTGCTGAATATAACAGAATCTCTTCATGTGAAACAGCAAAAGAAGTTTGGGATAAACTTCATGTTACATATGAAGGGACCGATCGTGTAAGAGAGACAAAAATAAACTTCCTACTCGGCAAATATGAATCCTTCAAGATGAAGCAAGGAGAGTCGATTGGAGATATGTTCGATCGTTTTACAGAAATTGTAAACGGTTTAGAATATCAAGGTCATCCAATTTCTTCCCGATGAAGGTCAACAAACTCTTGCGAGGTCTCTCAAAAGATTGGAATCATGTCAAGACCTCAATCCGGGAGACTCAGAGGATTATGCCACTCTCCGTTGATGAATTGATTGGCACTCTTCAATCCTATGAAGTGGAACAACTTAATGACGAAGATCCCGAAGGTAAAAAGTCCATTGCTTTAATATCTAATGCTGTTTTTGATGAAACAGATTCAGAAAATGACATGGACGATGAAGAACTTGCCTTTATGGTCGAGAAATTCAAAAAGTTGAGTAGAAAAGGAAGGAAATTCCATGGAAGAAGTCAATACAAGCATAATGGTCATAAAAGAATCATGAAAGAAGATGACGATCAAGAAAATATATGCTTGACGGCACATTCAGAATCAAAGTCTGATTCAGACACAGACTCAGAATCAAAGTCTGATTCAGACACAGTCTCGGAATCAAAGTCTGACTCGGATACAGACTCAGAATCCAATGAGGAAATCGAGGTAAGCAATTCAAAAATTCCTCTCAAAGTTTCAAAGTATATAAATGAGCTTTGTTCAAATCTCAAATCTTCTCTTAAAAGGATTTTTGAAATTAAAAAGGAGAATTCTCGACTTAGGCAACAAGATCTTTCTCAAGTCTTGAGACCTATTAAGAAAAATTGGATAAAAGCAACATATTCTGCTAACTCTCATGGACCCAAGAAAAAATGGGTACCAAAGAAAAGATAAGTTATTTTTGCAGGATATAAAGAATAAAGAAGAAAGAGGATTTGGTAAGGAATTTTTTATTCTCAATTTCTCATTACGCTTGATAGTTGATATATCCTTGATTGATTTAGATTTTATAATGATCATATTTTGCTTTATGGAAGAAAGAATCGTATGATTTGTTTTTATGATTTGTGAGTTGAGATTTGATCTAGTACGTGTGATTATTTGAGATAATTCAAATTATTTTTGTCTAATTTTATACTCTCAGATCTAATCATATTTTGCAAAGTGAAAATCTGTTTTACGTGATGATGCAAGATATTTTTTTCTTAGATATTCAAGGATTTTATTCTCTCTGATTTTATTGTACTATGACTAAGTGAGAATTTATTTTTCAAAATATCATTATGCATAATATTCTTTCTTTGAATACATTGTTATGATGAATTAAGAAAGAATATTTGTTTATGGAGATTATATATTTTGCTCTAACGTCAAGGAAGGATCCAAATTGATGGATACCAAAAAGGGAAATGAGTTGATTGCAGGAAATTCTTTAAGGGAAGGATGATTGCGAATCTACGCAGATTTTGGTGCAATCAGAAAATATCTCCTGCGACAATTGCAACAATAGTTTCTATTCGCAAATATTGTCATGATCACAGGGGGAGAAATCAAATCCAAAAGAAAAAGGAAAGAATCGTGATCATTTCAAAAAGGCAACAAATTGAGGGGGAGCTTTGATCAATTATGGAAAAATCTTTTTTGATTGATCGTGATCTTGTTATGAAAAGAAGGAAGGTAAATGTGTCAGAATTTATTCTAAAAATCCGGTTAGTGCATCTTTTATTACATTTTGTCATTATCAAATATCTTATCGATATTATCATTTTATTATGACAAAAATGGTACGTGCAAGTTATGATGCATCTGTGATTTTTATTAGATATTTGCTGATATATATGATCGAAGTGAGTTATATTGCATATCTTTAATATTCGACTTACTTTATAAAAGCTGATTTTTGGAAATTGTGATTCATGCAAAATATTTGTTATCATTCTCTACGTGAATCCATTATTATCGCTTTTTGATTATGACAAAAAGGGGGAGAATATATGAATATGCATATGTGCTGATTGGTTGATATTATTTATTGCATAATATTGAGCTGCGATTATTTTCTATATATTCTTATGCTCAATCTATTTGTTATCTTCTGATATCCTTTGATTTAAAAGTATGTTTACAAATCTGCATATTCAGAGATTATTTTGTCATCATCAAAAAGGGGGAGATTGTTAGGGAAATCCCTTATGATGTTTTGAAGATGACAAAATAAATCAAAGGCTACTAACATGTTTGATGGTTGAGTAATAGACCATGCAGATAATAGAACATGTAAAGGATATTATCAAAGTTAGGAGACGACCAGAAGACTGAATGTAACACATGTCCGAAGTATATTCTGAAGATTTTCAGACTCAAGACTCAAAGTCTGAAGACTGCCAGACTCAAGACTCAAAGTCTGTTCTACATCAGAAGTCTGCTCACTCTGACTAATTCCAGACTGAACGTAAATGATGAATCAGAAGACAAACTATGCTGAAGCTGAACCAGATTGTAAAGTCTACAGACTCAGATTGTAAAGTCTACAGACCCAGATTGTCAAGTCTCAAGACTCATATCGTAAAGTCTACAGACTCAGACTTTACATCCAGATTCGATGAATCGTAACTCAAGCCCAATCATACAACGGCTAGTGATCTGGTTTGGATTCCACATCAAGACTGATTTGATTGAAGACAAGAACTTTCTACACGAAGAAGCTTTACTTATGGAAACCAAGATTTCGTTTGTATGGGCGATCGGAATCAATTTGGGATTCTACCTTTGTCACTCAACGGCTACCAAATCTTCTAGATACGAGCTGTCCAATGGGTATATTGGAAGACGATTCTCCGGGATGCTGTCCAACGGCTAGTTTGGAAGTGGAGGAGTATTTAAGGAGATGAAGGACCGATGAGCAAGTAAGAGACGGAGCGTAGAATTTATAATTCCAAAGTCTGAGCGACCTTCGATCATACACTTGTCTTTAGAGAGCTTAAACGTTTGTAATCGTGAGAGAAATACCAAGAGAGTGACTTAGTGAGTTGGTGTGATCTACTACTAAGTGTTTGCACTCGAAGTTGTAATCTCTTGTTGATTGCATAGTGGAATCCAGCCAAGAAGGCTGTTAGCGTGGGAGAGTGGACGTAGGCTTGGATTAAGCCGAACCACTATAATTTCTGTGTTCTTATTCTCTTCCCTAACTCTTTTGTTTTATTTGAAGTTTATTTTATTCCGCATACTAGCTATATCATCATGTCCGTAGGTTGATACGGCATACCATTCTAATCAACCAATGATTTCTCAACTTTTATCATACCCGATAAAAATACTCGTGTGTGGGTACACGGTCGGCTTTGGCCAAAATATCATAATTTTCTTTCCATAAATCACATCGTTTAATATGGTCCACCAAAATATTTTTGGCGTTGTAAACCGATGCTTGGTTATCTTCTAATTAATTACTGAAATTAAATAAATTTAGGAATAAATTCTTAAAATACAAATCACAAAAAATCAACACAAATTAAAGCTCGATTAAATAAATAGATCATGCCACTGCAACTGACATAAAATTCTAGTCATTGGCTATCTCGGTTTAATTTTCAAAAAAAAATTACGGAAAATAATTAATAATACCAATAATTACCAAAAATGCATACCTAGGCCCGTAAAGCCTAATTATCTGCCGGAATGGGCCTGAAAAAATTCCGAGACTCGTTAAATAAATATTAGAGTCTATCTATTCACTAATTACATAAAACTAACCACCTAATATGCATTAGCAATTAATTAATTCACTAAATTGTTCTAATTATCCACTAAACCAATCTTAGTCTAAACTAATCAACCCTTAAGCATCATTAACCTACTAAGCGAGGATTAGTGAGTTAAACTCACTTGATTAATGAACCGCTCGGTTCGAAACGATGGGGACGCCATGGGGATCAACTCTCTCCAAAATGGGCCCAAGATGCTGCTGGAAACCCACTTGTTCAGCTACTACCTGGTGTTGGTTGGTGGCTGAAATGGCAAGATGGAGGCTCGATTGAGGCGGGGATGGACCAAGGGGGCTGAATTTGGCTTAGGTGGAGCTCCACAGTGGTTGGTGTGACATCCTGATTTTTGAGTATGATTTCGATGAGACGAGTTGGGCTTTTCATCGACGTGTTTATATCCTTTTTCTTTGAGTTGGCCACTCACGAGTTAACTAGCCTATCAAGTGAAGCCGTTAAGGAATCTAAATGCAATTGACATGAGAATTCGACCAAGAATCGATTATTCGACCGTGCTAATCTGCAAGGGTCATTATGGCATTGTCAAAATCGATCAGAGATCAGAGATAGGTTGATTTGATAGAGATATGTGATTAGTATGTGGGTGATTCCACCTAATTATAAAATTTCTATCGAACGACACTAGACCGAATTTTTTGTCATTTTTGTATCCTGTGTGTGTAATTAAAATCTCGAGATTTTCACGACAATTGAGAGTCGCCAATGTCTCGAAGATGTACATTGTGGCTCAAAAATAATCGATCACGGGTCAATTGCATTAAAAATTCCTAAAAGCTACCTAGTAAATTGGGATGCGCTAAAATCACGTTTTATTGAAATTAACCGCAAAATTGAGCTCGATTTTGAAAATTGAAAGTTTGGTCGTGTTACGATTCATTTTAG
This sequence comes from Eucalyptus victrix, assembly GCA_016097545.1. Taxonomy (NCBI): domain Eukaryota; kingdom Viridiplantae; phylum Streptophyta; class Magnoliopsida; order Myrtales; family Myrtaceae; genus Eucalyptus; species Eucalyptus victrix. The sequence goes on from CM027838.1 coordinate 38,292,286, forward strand.
GAATGTCAACTCACTTTCCGAAAAATTTTCGGAGATTCTGAGATTTTTACTAAAAATCAATTCGGAAAATGAATGAAAATTCGGTTTAGCTCTTTTGAAAGGAATTTTGATTTTTAAACTAAACTATTGGCTGTTGGGAACTTATAGAAATGTGTGGGCTTTTTCTTCGATAAAATTGGACTTCGAATTTGAGAATTTGAGGATGATATTGAAGCCAAAGTTGAGTAAATTCGGATCAAGAGAGGAGGGCTGCCTTTTGGCACCAAAATTGGATAAATTGTGGATTTTTATTACAAGAAAGTATTAGGGGGAAACATTGGGATATGTATGCATAAAGATCTAGGGGACAAGCATTAAATTGAATGGATAAAATGCTTGACTTTTGGTTCCAGACGTGGCTTCCTCAGCACGTCCAACCACCGCCTCTCCCTCCTTCGGCTTGTCTCTCAATCTTTTCTCTTCTCTTTTTATTTCATTTTTGTTCCTCTTCCCTTCGAGCAAACCGAAGCATCCACACGTTCTTCCCTCACCCCACCGCCACCTGCACCAGCACGTTCACCCCACCATCTTTTTGGTTTCTTACCATTTTGTTGACTGGATTTGTCAACCGCTGCACAAGCCGCCTCTCCACACGTCTTCTTCTCTTCGTGCGTCCCACGACCAGCAGCGGTTAAGCTGCTTCCTTCCACCGAAGCATCAACGGGTCTTCTCTTCATACGGCCACGAAGACATCTTGCTTTGATTGGTGACCGCCAGTTCGCCCGTGCAGTCTCCTAGAAGCCGAGCTTTGTTGCCGCGGCCTGCTTGTCCAGCTTTCGTTTTCAAATCGAACTCAGCTTTGCTGAACCATTGTGAGCTTGTTTCAGCCTGGTCCGAGCTCCGTTGGCCTCGCTGTGAGCTTAGGTATCGGCTGCCGTTGCCGTGAGCCGATTTTTGTGCTAATCGGTGAGTTGCATTCTAATCCTTAATTAGTGGGCTAATGACATTTAGAGGTGTGTTAGTTAGCTAATTGGTGGATTAATTAGGTTAATTAGGCTTAGAATGGCTTAGTTAGATTAAGTATATAGTTAGTATTTAGTTAGTGTAATTAGTTTAGTTAGGTGGATTAGTTAGGAATTAGTTAGTTTATTTCGTTAGTGTACTTAGATTAAATTAAATAGGATGGTTAGATTTAATTGTTAGTTAGATTATTTAGTTTAGTTAAATTAGGTTAATTCAATTAAATGCTTTAAATTTATTTATTTTGTAATTTATTTAATTTTTGGTTATTTATTTATTTATTAATTATTTTTCAAAAATTAGATCGGGATAGCCAAAGATCGGAATTTTGTGCTGATTGCAATGGCGTGTTCAGTTTCTGCAATTGGATGTTAATTTGTGCAAATTGTGTGTTGATTTGGAATTTTGAGTATTTAATTCCAAAATTTGTTAAATTCATTATTTATTCAGAAAATCCCGGGTGTCGGGTTTTAACACCAAAAATGGTTTTATATACTATATAAACCGGTGGGATTTTAAATTGGAGGATATCAATTTTTCTAGTGTGAATTGATCGTATACCCACACACAACTATTTTACCATGTATTTCTAATACAAAGAAAATAGGCTAGGTTAACCATTTTAATTAAGGCATGTGAATGCAATGCATAGTGTTGTAGGTCGAGATTGATTGGTCGTATGTTGGTTAAGAGAAACTGTCCTGGGCTGTTAAGCCGAACGTTACCCATTTATTGGGACTCGAGTCATAGTAGATTTTAGACCTACATCCCTTCGGGGAAGCCGTCTAATTAAGAGACGTCGTTGTACTCAAAGGAGGTGAGACGACGCCTGGTAATGCTAGAAGACCACCAAATTTAGAGTTGGCCGAACCCTTAAGGGGTGTAATTAACAATTGGAATGCATGATTGTTGAGTTGATGAGATGTTTCGGTTGTTATGTGCCCTTATTATATGCATTGCGATATGAACTGTACTAACGTGCAGGAAGGAAACTGAGTTGAGGTATGTCATCTATGCCAATTGAGTGATTATGTGGTTAGGACACTTCTAGGTGTATTTTCCTCCTAATCGGGGCTAAGACTGTGAACTCGCTGAGATTTATATCTTACCCCGTCGTGGGCTTAAAATTTTTAAGGCTATAGAGGGAGAACCTAGAGCTGAGCTGAGGTGAGCTGAAGAGTAGATCAGATAGGACAAGCTCTTTTTGATAACTATTATTTTGGTTATAGACTTGTGTAAATGACTTAGTATATTTATAAAAGTGTGGTTTGTTTGTGAATGTGATGTCATGCCTTTCTATCCCGAGATGATTATTGTCAGGGGAATTATTTTTACTTTCGCATGTGTAATCAAATGAAAGGGTCAACGACTCGTCCTGGGAAGTCGCATAATCTTTATCGATGATAGAGGGATGGGCATGCGCTTAAGGATCGGGGCGTGATAGTTGGAGGTGGCTAAATGGGCTCTGGTCGAGCCTCATGGCATTGTACGACGCCCAAACAGTAAGGATTGGTAGGGCGAGCGATGGCTCGGTGTGACAGCGAGGGCTCCTCCAATGGCTTGCTGGCTTGCTTGGAGCTTGCTGGTTCCTTTGTAGGTTTTTAGAAGCTTTCAAAGCACAATGAAGAAGATGGAAGGAGCTGGCCGACGGCAGGGATAAAGTGGGGGCAAGGGGGCCACTTTGGCTCTTATCTCATCTTCTTGTCTCCCAAAACTTGGCCCACCACACTAGTTGTGGTCATTAGCCAATCCTCAGCCATTCTTAGCCTTCTAGAAGCTTTGTGAAGTGGTTCAAATGTCATGGCAATGGGGGGCTACGAATTTGGCTTGGTCTTACATCAATTGGACACCAAATGCTTCTTAAATCCATCCACTTCAACTTCTATAAATTCCATTATCGAGTCAATAATCAAATTAGTATTTTTTCTCACAATTGAATAGTCTTGCATCCATATTTTGCTATCAAAAACGGTTCTCTGACTTTTTTGAACAAAAACGGCTCTACGACAACTTTTTCCCAAAAGTCTCGGTTTGTAGAAAAATCTTCAGAAATTGAGTTAACGTTTCTAAAATGACCCGTGACATGACAGAACTTTCAATTTCTGAAATCAAATTCAAATTTGAGGTTAATTTCACTCTGGCGCATTTTTAGCATGACCTAGGCTACCGAGTAATCTTCAAAATTTTTTAGTGCAAATGACTCATGGTCGATTTTCTTTGAGCCACAATGAACCCACTCGACATATTGGCGACTCTCGATTGTCGTGAAAATCTCGAGGATTCAAATATAGACACAGGGTACCAAAATGATAGAAAAATCAGTCTAGTGCTGATCGACGAGAATTTTCCAATTTAGTGGAGTCACCCACGTTTAGCCACACGTCTTAGTGGAACCGACATTTAACTGTGTCGTAATAGTCTCTAAAGATGAGCACGGTCAAGTAGCCGATTCCTATTAGGGAAATCCCTTATGATATTTTGAAGATGATAAAATAAATTAAAGACTATTAACGTGTTTAATGGTTGAGTAAGAGATTATGCAGATGATAGAACATGTAAAGGATATTTTCCAAAGTTTATTTTGAAGATTTCCAGACTTTTGTGTCAAAGTTTGAAGATTGCTAGATTTTAGTGTCAAAGTTTATTCTATATCAAAAGTCTGCCAACTTTGACAAATTCCAGACTTAATGTAAATGAAGAACCAGAAGATAATTCTATACTAAAACTAAACTTATTCAGATTGTGTTCAGACCTTAAAGTTAAATCTGCTTAGAAGCAGAAAATGTTCATACTCAGATTGTAAAGTTTATTGCACTCAGACTCTACTTCAGACAGAACACTCTCAGACTTTACATCAGAACGTAGCATATTTAGAACGAAGCAGATTCAGAATGAAACAACTTGACATAACGTAATATAAGCCCTAATCATATAATGGCTAATGATCTGGTTTGGATTCTACATTAAGATAGATTTGATTGACTCAATCTAATTGATTAACAATTGAATCTTGAAGACAAGAACTTTCTTTACGAAAAGCTTTACTTATGAAAACCAAGATTTTGTTTGTATGGGCGATCGGAATCAATTTGGGATTCTACTTTTGTCACTCAACGACTACCAAATTTTCTAGCTATAGATCTGTCCAATGGGTAGATTGGAAGACGATCATTGAGATACTGTCCAACGGTTAGTTTGGAAGTGGAGGAGTATTTAGGGAGATCAAGGACTATAAGCAAGTAAGAGACGGAGCATATAATTTATAATTCCAAAGTCTGAGCCAACTTCGATCATACACTTGTCTTTGATGAGCTTAAATGTTTGTGATCGTGAAAGAAATACCAAAAGAGTGACTTAGTGAGATAGTGTGATTTACTACTAAGTGTTTGCACTCAAAGTTGTAATCTCTTGTTGATTACATAGTGAAATCTAGCCAAGAAGGCTGTTAGCGTGGGAGAGTGGATGTAGGCTTGGATTAAATTGAACCACTATAAACCTTGTGTTCTTATTCTCTTCCTTGAATCTCTTTACTTTGTTCATAGTTCTATTTAACTACTAAAGTCTGATCTTGCTCAAAGTCTGCTGCTCTTCAGATTTAGTTTCAAAAGTCTATTGTTATTTAGACTCACGTTAAAAGTAAAGGTTTTCACTGTATCTTGCATAATCTGTTTTTACACCTATTCACCCCCTCTAGGTGTTTATACTAGTACTTTTAATTTCTGGTTGAATTCTCAAGTTTATTGTATTAAAATTTCTTAATAGCTTCTTCAGATAATCTAATTATCTCTAGATTGATCAGCTCTGAGAATAGCCTTATAGGTGCTTCAATGAAATGTCCTATTTATTTAATTGAAAGTAGAAGTGAAAAATTTAAGATGTCACAAGGGGAGTGTGCCTTAAGTTCTGACACAGTGGGGCCCGGACAACACGTGTTGTCCAGTGAATAGACTAGTAGGTTGACACGCTAGAATCTCGGTTCTAGCCAATATTTTCTCGAAGAGATTGCCAAGCCGCTGATAAAACTCTCTTGCCACCCACCATAGATTTTCTCGCCATTCATTCATCATCTTTTCGAGCACAAGAGAATGTTTGCTGTTGTCAACGACCATGCACATGGCTACCTCAATGATTTCCTGCCACGTGGCGGTCATCGGCACCGGAGCCGCCGGCCTCATCGCTGCCCGTGAGCTCTGCCGTGAGGGCCATAGGGTCGCCGTCTTTGAGCAGGAGCCCCGTGCCGACGGCACTTGGGTCTACACGCACGCCACCGAGCTGGACCCACTCGGGATCGACCTGTCCCGACCTGTGATCCACTTGAGCCTCTACAAGTCCCTATGCACCAACCTGCCCCGTGAGGTGATGGGGTTTCGGGGACTACCCGTTCCTACCAAGGGCGGACTGGTCGGGCAACCCAAGGAGGTACTCGGGTCACGAGGAGGTGCTGGCGTACCTGGAGGATTTCGTGAGGGAGTTCGAGCTTGAAGAAATGGTGAGGTTCAAGGAGGAGATTGTTGGGGTCGGGATGGCGGAGGAGGGTGGAAAGTGGAAGGTGACGTGCATGATGAGGAATAGCGGTGGCGGTGGCGGCAGTGGAGAAGAGGAAGTTTTTGATGCAGTAGTTGTCTGTAATGGGCACTACACAGAGCCCCGCATCACCGAAATCCCCGGTAATGTTTGATCTCATTGGATATGTAGAGTATATAATTTGCAGTTAGTTTGAATTTCAATAAGTTCAATTGGATTCAGCAGGCTACAGAAAGATTTGAGTTTTACGGTGCTTTTCCTGTTTCTGTTGTTGCGTCCTTATTGTGGTGTTGGCCATGCTTTGCACATAGCATGTTTGATTCGAGTTGCCATGGATTATGTTTGGCAACAGAAATGGAATGGTTGATGGGATTTGTCGCGCTTTTGGAGGTCTGCTAGTGCCGGTTAGCTTTGGTTCGACTGGAACGAGTCTTCAATTTGCTCTGCTTTGTCGAGCCGTGTCTATTTGGACGAGGAGGATCTCAGACTCTCACTTACACTATTGCAAAATTCTTCTTCTATGAAGATTCTTGAACTCTATTCATCTCAGAAATTGCTGTGACTATCTATGAACATGTTTGCGAAGTTTTCTTTTTATTGATATTTGGATTAGAAGCTACCGAAAAGAACCAAGAATCGGATGGAAAAAGCACTTCTTTTATATAATATGACCAGTTCCTGAATGTCTAGACGAATCAGGGATAGAGTCTTAATCCATACAAAAGCAAATAGAGGTGTAATCAAGAGAATTGGTTTCCTGTACGAATTTGCCTTTTTTCGCTTCAGCATCTGTTGCTGCTGGTCTGATGTTCTTACAATTAGCAAATTCGAAGTTAACAGCAATCAAAAGTCCAAAGTGTGGACATTTTTGACTCATCAAATTTTTTCCTGTTTGGATTCTCTAGAGTCTGCATTTGATCTCCTTGTATATAGAGACCAATGAAGTACAGCAAATTAAAGAAAGTTCTCTTATTTTGCTCCGTATCACTAATGTGAGATAATAATTGAGTGTGCGAAACATTGGTTGCATATTCTTGTCATCTCTTCGCAAGGATATATGATCGACTTGTGGTATATTATGCCTAACCATAGAGAGATTGGCCCCATAGAGGGCCTTGTTCTCGAAGGAGTCATGTTGCTTCTGTTGCACTATCAAAAGAAATGAGCAACTTTTGATTAGGCCACAATATATATCGTGTCTACCATTTGTTGGAGAAAACTTTTTATTTGTTTTGAAGTTGACAAAACATTTCCTTCCATCAAAATCTGAAGATCGCCAAACTCAAGACTTAAAGTCTGCCCTCATTTATAGTTTCTAGACCGACGAAGAAATTTTATTCAGATGCAAGTTTATCTTTAAGGATTTGATTTGTTTTGGTTGAAGATTATCTCACGGCTGGAGATAGCATCTAAAGATCTATTATTCATATTGCAAATAATTTGAGTAATTCGGATCCATTGATTGGCAAAGTATACTTGGAAGGTTCTATTTATGGAAACCTAGGTTCTGATTGTATGGGCAAGTAGGATTGGTGGGCTATCTTCACATTCTTAAGTAACTCGAGATCTCTCTAATTGATTCTGTTCAACGGGTAGATTAGAAGAACTCCTTTGGAAAGTGTCAACGGTTATGAAGGCATTGAGAAGTATATAAGGAGGATGCTCTAGTTATTCGAGTGTGTGCGTGATAGATAAATTCCAAAGTTTGAAGCTCCTTATTCTTTGTTGATTTACTTGTTGAGCGAAAATTTGTACTTAAAAGAGAGTTTAGACATTTGTGAGACTTTGAGGAAGTGTAGCAAAGTTTCTATACTATGGAATCAAAGACGTGACACTGTAACGACTCTTTTGATTCATAGTGAAATCTAGTCGGTGGGCTGTCAGTGCGGGAGAGTGTACGTAGGCTTGGATTAAGCCGAACCACTATAAATCGTCGCGTTTTCAATTCTTTTTCTCTTATCTCTTTACTTAGTTCATAGTCTTATATATATCATTACAGATATTCTATATCTTAAGTCTTCCATTGTTATTGAATTGAGTTGCTGAGTTCTATAAAATTCGTTTTTATATCTATTCACCCTATCTAGGTGTTCATACTAGCTATATCATTTGGTATTAGAGCTTGTGTACTCATTTAAATTGAAGTGTTTTTACTTCAGAGTTAAAGATGGATGGTTAGTATGTTGGCTTCGGGTTTGGTTGAAGGGCAAAGCAACACCAGACCATCTTACTTCGATGGAAATGAATACTTTATATGGAAAAACAAGATGAAAGCTTTTCTAAGATCGAAAGATCCCCTAGAATGGGATGTGGTAGACAAAGGAATCATTCCTAAAACTATAACAGTCTCAGAAAGGGGAAAAAAAGCTATTGAGGTTAGCTAAATGACTCAAGAAGAGATAACCAAGAGACAAGCTCTTGATGCAAAAGCAATTTATTCCTTATATTGTGCATTATCTCTATTGAATATAACATAATATCTTCTTGTAAAATAGCTAAAGAAGTTTGGGATATGCTGCACAATACCCATGAAGGAACCAATCAAGTGAAAGAAACCAGAATCAATATTCTGCTTGATTAAAATGAAGCCCTTAAAATGAAGCCGGGAGAATTTATCATTGACATGTTTAGTCGTTTTACAGAAATTGTGAATGGTCTTGAGTATCAAGGTCAACCGATCTCAGGACCCATGAATGTTAACAAATTGTTGTGTGGGCTTTCCAAAGATTGGAATCACGTAAAAACATCAATAAGGGAGACACAAAGGATCATGCCACTCTCTGTTGATGAATTGGTTAGCACTCTCTAGTCTTATGAAGTGGAGCAAATCAACAAAGATGAAGATCCCAAAGGTAAAAAAATCTATTACTTTAAGATCTAATGATGATTATGATATTATAGATTTTGAAGATTATATGGACGATAAAGAGCTTATTCTCATGATAAGAAGATTCAGAAAACTGAACAAGAAGGGAAGAAGATTCAATTAGAAGAAACAAAGCTCTCAAAAATTTCAAAACAAATTAGCTGAGGACGATGAATCCAATAAAGATGTGATTTGTTTTGAATGCAAGAAAAAGGGACACATTAAACCCAATTGTCCCTTGGTGAAGAAAAAGAAAGGAAAAGCTAAGAAATACAGAAAGGCACTCAAAGCAGAGACTTGGAGTGATACCGAATGCGAAGAAAGTGATGATGATTATGTTAATATTTATTTAATGGCAAAATCAAAATTAGATTCAAACTCAAAGAAAGATGCAAACTCAAACTCAGATAATGAAATTGAGGTAAGCAATTTTCAAATTCATATTAAGGTCTCGAAATATATTGATGAACTGTGTCTTAGTCTTTAAACCTCTCTTAAGAGGATTTTCGAGCTAAAAAGGGAAAATTCTACACTGAAGCAAGATGAAATTTTATGGAAAGAAAAGTTTGAAAATCTAGATAAAAGTTTTATTACTTTAAAAGAAAATGCAGAATCTCTTTCAAAAGAAAACATACTTTTGAAAAATGATATTTCAAACATTTCAAAAAAGGTTTTCCATGGGATTTGAAAAATTGGAAAAGATTCTTTCAGTACAAAGGCTTTATTTTAACAAATCAGACTTGGGAATGACAAATGAAACTATTCCTTTAATTGATTTTTCAAAAGTAAATGAAAGAATCAAACAAAGACCTAGAAAAGCCTTCTATAGAAATCATTTTAAAAAATTCTTTGTAAAACTTGTTGGTTGAAGTCCTCTTAAATGTTCTAAGTGTAATAGCTCAGAACACTTTGAAAAAGAATGTCCTATGGTTTGGAAGGCTGTTAAGAAGGATTGGACAAAGACCGTATATTGCACTAACTTTACTGGACCCAAGAAAGTGTGGGTACCAAAAAAAGCTTGAGTTTCTTTTTTAAATGTAGGTCACTATTAAGAAAAGGGTCAAATGGTATTTGGACAATGGATGTTCAAGGCATATGACTGGATATTCAAATTGTTTTATTAAACTTAAGCAAGTAATTGGGGAAAAGTTTCCTTTGGCAGAAACAGCAAGGGAAGAATAGTTGGATGTGGAACTGTAAAGAAATGAAGTCTCACAATCAACAATGTCTCCTTAGTGGAAGGACTCAACTACAACATGCTTAGCATTAGCTAATTGTGTGACATTGAATTTAAGATCAATTTTCAAGAAGGAATATATTCAAGCATTAGTAAAGATCTTTTACAATCTTTTACTGGACAAAGACATAGAAATATCTATCTTTTGGATATCAATCCAGAAAGATATCAATGTATAATTTCAATTCAAGATGAAGAGATTTGAGCATCGAAAGCTTGGCCATATAAACATGAAGCAAATTGCAAAGATTTCTTCAAAGAAACTTGTTTGTGGACTACCCGACCTCAAGTGCCAAAAATCTAACTTATGCACACTATGTGTATTGGGAAAACATGTTAGAAGTTCTTTCAAACCAATAAATCAATTTTTCACTAATCATGTACTGCAGCTCCTACATATGGATCTCTTCGGACCAACTAGGACTCAGTGCATTGGTGGAAAGAAGTATTGCCTAGTAATAATGGATGATTATTCACAATTTACTTGAGTATACTTTCTGGCAAGTAAGTCTAAAACCTTATCTTATTTTACTAAATTTGCCAAAAAGGTTTAGAATGAGAAAGGATATGTTATTTCAAGCATACAAACAAACCATGGAGGTGAGTTTGAAAATCAAGACTTTGTTAAATTCTGTAATGAATTTGGTTTTCAACATGTGTTCTCCTCTTCATACACTCCATAATATAATGGAGTTGTGGAAATGAAGAATATATTATTACAAGAAATGGCTAGAACACTTTTAATTGAAAGTAACATTTCTACAGCATGTTATATTATTAATAGAGTCTTCTTAAGGTCTATTATAGAGAAAACTCTCTATGAGTTATTCAAAGGAAAGAAGCCAATTGTTTCTAATTTTCATGTGTTTAGTTGCAAATATTTTATTTTGAAAAATGCAAATGATCGAATTGGTAACTTTGAAGAAAAATCAGACGAAAGAATTTTCTTTGGATATTCAACCACCAGCAAAGCTTATAGAGTATACTACAAAAGGACTCAATCTGTGGAAGAATCAATGAATATCAAATTTCAAGACTCTTTACAAAGTCAATCGATTCAGACTCAACTTGAAGAATCAGAACCTGTTTTAGACTTTACAAAGTCTAAATCCCTTGAAGAAGCTTAGACTACTGAAGAGCAACAAAGAACAAATATTGAAGAATCAATTGGTGAAGAAGTTCAGCAATCTATCAGACCAACCAGCAACTGGAAGCACAAGTCTAGTCATTTCAAAGAACTCATCGTTGGTAACATTGATGAGGGAATTCACACTAGATCCAAAATGCATGAAGAGTCTAGTGCTGTAGTTCTTATTTTTGAAATAGAACCTAAGAGTATAGAAGAAGCTTTAACTGATGAAAGCTGAATCAAAGTCATGTAAGAAGAGCTCAGGCAGTTCAATGTTAATGATGTTTGGGAATTAACTCCTAAACCAAAAGGTAAATTAGTTATTGGAGCTAAATGGGTTTTTAGGAACAAGATGGACGAAAAAGGAAAAGTTATAAGGAACAAAGCAAGATTCGTAACCAAATGATATACGCAAGAATAATGGATAGACTATGATGAGACTTACGCACTAGTAGTAACGTTAGAAGTAATTAGATTACTACTTACTTTTGCTTGTTATAAGAATTTCAGGTTATTCCAAATGGACATCAAAAGCGCATTCTTGAATGGATTTATCTATGAAGAAGTCTATGTGGAACAACCTCTCGGTTTTGAAGACCCAAAGAAATCAGACTCTATATTCGGATTGAAAAGTGCGCTATATGGTTTAAAGTAAGCACATCGAGTTTGGTATAACAGGTTAAGTAAGGGGGTGCATGATAACCAAAATTTTTGTTCCAAAAATAATTTTTCTATTCCAAATCTATTTCTAGAATAGAAACATGTTTGATAAACCTACTCAGTTTTTCTATTTCTGGAATAGATTTCTATTCTAGAAATTGATTTGGAAGAGAAATCAGAAGTAGAAATTTTCTACTTCTGATTTCTGGAAGAGAAGTCAAAAATAATTTCTCCCACTAAACCTTAATTTCAGTGAGCCCTCCCTCATCTCCTCTATGTCTCTACCTTCTCCTCCTCCTTCTCCACCTCTCCTCATTTTATTAAAAATAAAAATAAATAAACATAAAAATAAAATTATTTAAAATAAATAAATTATTTTATTTATCATTTTATTTTTAGCTTATTAAAAATAAATTTAATAAGTTTATTGAAAATAATTTATTTATGATAAATAAAAATAATTTATTTTTATTAAAAATAAATTTAATAAATTTATTTTTATTTGCACATTGAGTGTTTTGCCAAATAAATTTACTTTTATTTTTTATTTTTATTCATTTTAAAATAAATTTATTCATAAAATAAAATAAAATAAAATAAAATAAAATAAAATAAATTCATTTTTAATGATATTTTAATTTTAAAATAAAATGATATTTTTATTTTATTTTTTATTTTATTTTATTTTATTTTATTTTATTCTTTATTTTTCTATGATTTATTTTTTGTTACTAAATCATTTTTATTTTTAGTTTTTATATTAAAGGTCGTCGGTTTGTCGCCATCGCTCCAAAAGGAAGAAATTTTGTGTTGTTAACAAATGAATTTTTATTTTTAAAGTAGAAATTTTGTATCGTTATCAAACGTTATTTTTAATTAGAAAATCTTCTAGAAATAAAAAAGAAAAATCTATTTCTGTTTCAGAAATTATTTCTATAATGGAATGATTGTCATGCGCGCCTTAAATTTTCAATTCAAAGTGGTTTTGTTAAAGGTAAAGTAAATACTACTCTTTTTATTAAAAGGGATGGTAAAAAATGTTACTTATTCAAATTTATGTTGATGATATAATATTTGGATCATGTAACGAAAATCTATGCAAGAACTTTTCTAAGTCTATGTGGGAAAAATTTGAGATGAGCATGATGGGTGAATTATCCCTCTTTCTTGGACTACAAGTGAAGCAATTAGAGGAAGGGATTTTTATTCACCAAGAAAAATATGTTAAAGAACTTGTTAAAAAGTTTGGTTTGGAGAATTGCAAAAAGACTGATATACCAATGTCAAGTTCTTTGAAGATGGACAAAGATGAAGGAGGAAAGAAAGTTGACCAAAAGTTGTACAAGAGTATCATTGGTCCACTTCTTTATCTTACTGCTTCTAAACCTGACATTTTGTTTATTATTTGCATGTGTGCCAGATTTCAATTAGATCCAAAAGAGTCTCATTTAAGTGCTACGAAACACATCATCAAATACGTTGCAACAACCTCGAAGATAGGTCTATGGTATTCTAAAGAGGGAGACTTTACTTTCCTTGGATATTCAGACACAGATCTAGCAAGTTGCCAAGTTGAAAGAAAAAGTATATCCGGCACTTGTCAATTGCTTGGTAACAGGATAGTATCGTGGTTTTCAAGAAAGCAAAGTACAGTAGTTCTTTCAATAGCAAAAGCAGAATATGTGTCTCTCGAAAGTTGTTCTCAAATCTTGTGGATAAAACAATAATTAAGAGACTTTGGAATCAAAGATTCATGCACTGAGATCAGACGCGATAACACTAGCGAAATTAATCTCACCAAGAATCTAATCTTTCACTCAAGAGCAAAGTATATAGAGATTCGACATTATTTTATTAGAGACCATGTTCAAAATGGAGAAGTCATGATCCAATTTATTAACTCAAAGAATCAACTGGCGGATATATTTACAAAGCCACTGGAGAAAGGTTTATTTGAGTTTATTCGCACCAGAGTGAACATTATATCACTTACCTAGTAGAGTTTGGATGTGCACAAGACTTAAAAGGTAAAGTTTGAATGTGTTCAGACTCAGAGTTACAACGGTAAGTTATTTCTAAATTTAAAAAGGTACGATTATTTATTGCTAATTGATGGAAACCATCTTTCCAAGTTTCCTTTATTTTTTCAAAAAAGGCAGTTATTAATTTTGAAAAGACAGTTAGTTTTGAAAATGGAAGTTATCCTTTTCAAAAAGGTATATTTATTTTCCTTTTACGACGTTTCGTTTACCTTGCTTCACTTGTTTTATATACTGCCGAGACTTGTCTTCTTTGTTTTTGCACTGAAACCTTATAATACAAAATTCCTATTTGCCTTCACATTCATTCTCGATTTGTCAAACACTTGTCTCCTTTTTCGAGCAAGTGGTGAATTCCTCCCTTGAAGCGACAATGTCTTCGAGAAAGTTTTCAAGGATTGCAAGCAGGGGACCATGATCTATGCCTGAGGGTCCTACCCATTTTGACTTAATTGAGGAAGAAGATTCTTCTCCACCATTGCGTTCGAGTCAGCAACAACCTTCTCAATAGCGTCAACCTTCTCCACTGACTCATCTCAAAACCAAGGTTTCATTCTTGAATCCTCTATCTTTTAAGAATTCATCGATTAAGAACATTGGCGTACCTCCTTTCTTCATATTAGAGTAGAGCTTACAAGCAACCTTGGGAGTTAGAGTTGATAGAATGTTTGAGAAGATACCGAGTGATCCATTCTATGGCTCTACACATCAACCTCAGGATGACGATGAATGGTTGTTTGCTCATTTTCAGCCTAGATCAGGTGTGGCTGCAAACGTTACTAATGGCTCTAATCTGTTTAGATCAAAGGGCACAGAAGGTTTATTCGGAACTTCTGAAGAGAGGGATTATGAACCCTAGAATTGTTGATTTTGACTTTCTTGATTCGATAAAGGTTAATCTTCGTGAGAAGTTTGCTTTACTGCAACTAGAACGGTTTTGTTCTGAAACTACTCATGCTTTTCTAGAACTCACCGCATACTTTTATTCGAACTTGTCCTTCTTGAATGCAAACAATTTTCTTTTCACTGTGAATGACAAAGAGTTTTTGGTGGATATAGACACATTGGCTGATAAAATTTGGATAGAAAGATCGAGTTTTCAACCAATTAATGTGTCTATTGCACATGCTATTCTATCATTGGTAAGAGAAGAATGTTGATGGAAAAATTTCTTATTCAAGGATGAGTGCTTCTAACATTTTGTTACACAAGATTGTGATAAATTGCATTTGTCTTAAATCAACATCCAAGACAAATGTTTCTTGATCATAAACTAAGTTAATGTATGCTATCAACTCTGGATATAAATTCTCTTTGCCTCACACCATATTGTTTCATATGTATTGCACTGTTGAAAAAGATAAGGAACAACTTCCTTATTGTACTCTTATCTTGAAGCTCTTTCGGCACTTTAAAATTCACATTTCTGCACTATTATGCTTGACAACCATTGCTCCATGGTGATTGGATTCAAAATGGTGACAAAGATGAGATTGAAAGAGTTGAACAAAGTGTTGGAGCATGTGAAGGAAAAGTCTCCCACAAAAGCAAAACAAGACTCTGCTGCTGTGAAGAGAAAAGGCAAGAAGCCCATGGTTGCTCCTATGAAGAAGAAGAAAAGAACTCTCATCTTGCATGATAAGGAAGATGAGGATGAATTGACCATAGTGGCCTTGAGAAACTTAAAGAGTTTTGTAAGCTTTTGTGAGACAAGGGAAGAGTCAGAAGAAGAGGAAAGAGAGAGAGGAGTCTCACAAGAAGGAAGGAGAGAATCGGAAGAAGCATAAGAAGAAGAAGAAGAAGAAGAAGAAGAAGAAGAAGAAGAAGAGAGAGGAGAAGAGGAAGAAGAGAGAGAAGGAGAACAAGATCAAGGTCAAGATGACTCTCTCGAGCCAACCTTGGCTATCTCTCTATCTAGTGGGTTTGTAGATGAGGAAACCTCACCTACTCCACTTAAGGCCATCAAAACTGGGGTAGTTGTTGATCCAAAAGGTATTTCTTCATCTTTTCTTGCAAGTGATGTGAGTTGTTCTATAACAGATCTTGAGGATGTGTATGCCTCGCACAATTCAGAAGACAGTCATGTTGGACAATTTGCTGAAGATCCATTGATTCTCAAAATCCCGATCCTTAACTCAGCTGGTCCTAGTAATGCATCTACTCAAACAACAGGTTTTCAAGATTGATGGAAGTTCTTTTGGACGTCAGAAAGCACCAATATGCCATGGGATTCGAGATGTAGGATCTCAAGAATGCTTTTAAGGCCACTTCAGTATCATTGCATGAACAATTGAACGCCCTGAAGCTTCAAGTTCAATCTTTGCAGGGTGAAGATTTTCCATTACTAAAGCAGAGTTTTGATAGGCTTAAGAAGACAATGCATTCTATGGGAGAATTCACACTAGTTTGCCTGCCTAAACAGCCTTGATTTTAACTCCATTCTCTATCCATCTCTTTAGTTTATTTTCCACTTTTTACTATTGACAAAAAGGGGGAGAGGTTTTACGCAAATTTGATTGACTCTATCCTTTTAACTTTCTGTTTTGGGACTTGGGACTTACTTTAACTTTTGGTTGGTGTGGTTTTGATTAAGATTGGGTTAGGACTGATGATGCTTGCAACTTAAGCTATTATTGATTACATTAAAAATAGTTGTGTTTATAGGACTAACTTGTTTTTTGTGGTTGCAAACTGCTACTATCTTTATCGTAATCTCCAATTTTCATTTACAAGAAATCTTGATTTGCTTAAGTATTGTTTTACAGGTCAAAGTATCCAAATCTGCAGAAAAGTTTTGTCACCATAAAAAAATGGGGAGATTGTTGAAGAAAACTTCCTTATTTGTTTTAAAGTTGACAAAACATTTCTTTCCATCAAAGTCTAAAGACCGCCATACTCAAGACTTAGGGGATGCATGATAACCAAAATTTCTGTTCCAGACTTGTTTTTCAAAGAGAAATCCGTTTGATAAACCTATTCAGTTTTTCTATTTTTGGAATAGATTTCTATTCCAGAAATAAGTTTTGGAAGAGAAATCAGAAACTAAAATTTTCTACTTCTCTATTTATGGAATAGAAATCAAAAATAAAAATTCTTCTCATCGTTCATCAATCAGTCCTTCATTTGTTGCCGTTGACCACCGTCCGTTGGTTGCACACCGCTGTTGTCGGTGGTTGCCGCTGCCGTCAGTTGCTAGAAGGCCCCACTACTGCGCCACCAGTTGCTAGTCACCCGTTGTCACTACTGGTAGCTGGCCGT
Organism: Eucalyptus victrix; assembly: GCA_016097545.1. Taxonomy (NCBI): domain Eukaryota; kingdom Viridiplantae; phylum Streptophyta; class Magnoliopsida; order Myrtales; family Myrtaceae; genus Eucalyptus; species Eucalyptus victrix. Next base: position 38,308,998 of record CM027838.1, read on the forward strand.
CCATCCGTGCCGATCATCGGTCCACCACCGCCGCCGCTAGTTGCCGGTCACCCGCCGTTGCCGCTGGCCGCCGGCCATCCATCCCTGCTGATCATCGGTCCACTGCCGTCCGAAATGAAGAAATTTTGTATTGTTATCAAACGAATTTCTATTTTTAGAATAGAAATTTTGTGTCATTATCAAATGGTTATTTTTGCTTAGAAACTTTTCTAGAAATAGAAATAGAAAAATCTATTTCTATTCCAGAAACTATTTCTAGAACAAAATGGTTGTCATGCACCCCCTTAAAGTTTGCCCTCATTGACAGTTTCTAGATCGATGGACAAATCTTATTTAGATGCAAGTTTATCTTTAAAGATTTGATCCGTTTTGGTTGAAGATTATCTTACGGCTGGATATGGCATCTAAAGATTTGTTATTCGTATTGCAAATAATTTGAGTAATTCGGATCCATTGATTGGCGAAGTATATTTGGAAGGTTCTACTTATGGAAACCTAGATCCTGATTGTATGGACGAGCATGATTGGTGGACTATCTTCACATTCCTTAAGTAACTCGAGATCTCTCTAATTGATTCTGTCCAACGGGTAGATTGGAAGAACTCATTTGGAAGGTGCCAATAGTTATGAAGGCATGGAAGAGTATATAAAGAGGATGCTCTAGTTATTCGAGTATGTGCGTGATAGATAAATTCCAACGTTTGAAACTCCTTGTTCTTTGCTGATTTACTTGTTGAACAAAAATTTGTACTCAAAAGAGAGTTTAGACATTTGTGAGACATTGAGAAAGTGTAGCAAAGTCTCTACACTATGGAATTAATGACGTGACACTGTAACAACTCTTTTGATTCATAGTGAAATGCAGCCGGTGGATTGTCAATGTGGGAGAGTGGACGTAGGCTTGGATTAAGCCAAACCACTATAAATCATCGTGTTTTCAATTCTCTTTCCCTTATCTTTTTACTTAGTTCATAGTCTTATATATATCATTGCAGATATTCTATATCTTAAGTCTTCCATTGTTATTGAATTAAGTTGCTGAGTTTTATAAAATTCATTTTTACACCTATTCACTCTCCTATAGGCATTGATACTAGCTCTATCACCATTCTCACTTTGTCATATTGTGTCATAATTAACACAGGTAAGCATATGTCATGATTTTGGCCACTTTTGTGTAGGCATTGATCTGTGGCCAGGGAAGCAAATGCACAGCCACAACTTTCGTACACTCGAGCCATTTCAGGATCTAGTACGTTTCAGGTGTCTTCTTCACCTAGTCTTGCAGCGTAGCTTGGCCTGTGTTTACTGTCTTAATATTTCTATGTATTGCTATCATGCCTACATCTTACAGTCGCTTCTGTCTATAATAGTTTCGAATATGCTCTTTAATTTGATGTACTTATTATTTGAGCAGTAAATGTCGATGAGGGGTGCATAAAGACTGAAGGGGCTAAGATTTTAAATCATTCATAGTTCGTAATGGGGTGAACTGAGACTGCTTAGAATAAGTAATCTTTCATAAAGTTAACTGCCCCCCTTTTGAGTAATCTGCTCTATTAGAGAGTTGGAACTATCTGGCATTTTTTCTTTTTCTTTTTTGTAGGATATTAAGAAAGATAAGAGATTTTTAATTCTCCCCTCCCCATTTCCTTTTAGTACGTTTCTTTTTCCTGATCAAGATTGTCAAATTGCATGCTTGTAAACAGAATTATTCTTTTGGCTTCTCCACAGGTTGTTGTTCTGATAGGGAGTGCTGCAAGTGCCGTGGACATCTCTTGGGACATTGCCCAGGTTGCCAAAGAACTTCATGTGACATCTAGATCATATGAAGTCGAAACTCTTGGAATGCAATCCGGCTATGATAATTTGTGGCTTCATCCCATGGTAATATATGGGTTCACTGTCTTTCATCACAATAATCTTATGAAACTCGATCCCTCGAGTAGTCTATTCAATATGTTAATGAAGCGGAACTAAGTGCAGATCGAAAAGGCCCATGAAGATGGTAAAGTCACTTTCCGCGATGGGAGTTCCATAGACGCCGATATCATTCTACATCGCACCGGGTATTCTTTCACTGATCTCGCTTAAGTTTTGATGCAAAGGCAAACTGATGCTATTGAATATGATGGAAAACAAAGCAATTCATGCTGGTTACATTTCTTGTTCCAGGTACAAATATCATTTCCCTTTTCTTGAGACCAGTGGAATTGTGTCCGTAGATGACAATCGTGTCGGACCATTATACAAGCACGTATTCCCACCGCATTTGGCGCCTTGGCTATCATTTGTAGGATTGCCATGGAAGGTTTGTACCAAGCACCGATCATCCTTGATTCCTTTAGTAGATTTTTCCCAACTCTTTTTCTTAATCTTTGTAAATTATTCTATTTACATTATTTTCCAGGTCGTACCATTTCCCTAGTTTGAGTATCAAAGCAAGTGGATAGCCAGTGCTTTGTCCGGTAGAATCGCTCTTCCATCAGAGGAGGAGATGATGTAAAAGATTTTTACTCCAAACTTGAAGCTTTGGGCATACCAAAGCGATACACTCATAATTTAGGCAACTCTCAGGTAAGCATTGCGAACATACATGGAGAAACTTTCCACTTTCAACAGCTGGGACAATTGTTAAAGAATCATGTTTGGACATTGATAAGTCCATTCCATTTTGACTAAGTTTGCACCTTCTTCTCCCTCTTCTTCTATAGTTTGAGTACAATGATTGGCTAGCGGCACAGAGCGGATCTCAGCTGTCTGAAGAATGGAGGAAGAAAATGTATTTGGAGAGTTCTGTGAAGAGGCATGCCCGACCCGAGGCGTACCGTGATGAGGAGGGAGACGAGACATTGATTTCACAAGCGCGCGAGGACTTCGCCAAACTCCCTTCGCATCGATGATGTTGTAGTCGTATTCCCTAATAAATAAGGGTGTCCAAAGGAGATCCTTCATCATGGATCTCAATATTCATTTATTCCTCAAGAATAAACAAGTAAGTCCAACGTCGAAAAAGAGTAGAGAAGCGGTTTTAAAGATCACGAATTTTTTCAAAAAATTTATGTATAAAGCCTAAACGAAGTACGTACGAACAATACCAGTTGAAGTCGAGTAAAAGCTAGATGACAACAGTAAATTCCATTCAAGTGAGGCAAAGATGCAAAACATGTCAATTCAGAAATTTGATTTGTCGAGCGGTGGTGATGAATTGCAGAGGGACATGACATCGAAGCAAACAATATATCTTGAGTGATATTAACGCCTTCAGAGCTAAAAGCCCAGAGATCGTGATCTTCGTCATCGTCGACTGGGGAGGAAGTTTCGGAGAGATTACAATCAAGAAGTCTCGTTTGGGAGGTTTGAGGTTCGAGCTTCTCCGACTGGTGGTGAATGTGAATTGGAATCAGGAATCGGGAAAGGGGAAAGCTCTGGCTCGCGATATCTGGAAACGGCTGTTCCCCTCCCGGGCCAGCAGCAGGTTCGCGCTCCCTCCTCCACCGTCTCCGACTGTATGCGGAAATGCGATGGACATCAACCTCTTCAAGCTCTGCTCCGGCCTCAAGTTCTTCGGCTACTTGATGATCCTCCTCGTCCTTGCCATCGTTGTCGTCTCCTGCTATGCCATCGTCGTCGTCACCTGGGCTCCCCGCCTCCTCAGCAGCGGTCTCTCTTCCTTCCTCGCCTTCCTCGTCCTCATCCTCTTCCACCTCCTGGTAAACCCCTTTTCCCCCTCTCCCTCGTTTTCGTCCTCTTGCTTATATTTGTTTCCTCCATTCCCTAGATAGTGCGTGTCGGAACGACAATCAAGGTTGCTTGCAAATTTAAGCGTGTTAGGGTGGCGCCCATAGTTGGACATGTTCTCGGCTAATTCATTATAGGAGCATCTTTGTCACACCCCGATCCTCGAGTGCGTGCCCATCCTGACATGATCGATTAATAGCAACGTCCTAGGATGCATCGTGGACCCATTCATTTTTATACGCTTGCGAAAGCATATAAATAATCCCTAGACAATAAAATAATGGGATAGGAAAGTAGGATCAATTTTTCACAAAAGACATTTTTATAAACACAATTTTATACACAGAAGCCTACAAAAAGGAATAGACTTTCACCAAAATAGAATTGTCCTATGACTAACTAGCGATACAAGAACGCTGATTTTTCGGGCTTCAACTTCTAAACTTTAGGCATTGGGTTCTCCACCAATGTCGACTAGGGACCTGAAAATGGTTATACAATAACCAGTGAGATGATATCTCAATAAATTCAACCCCCTAAGACCCCACTAGGAAGAAAATACGCCCTAAGGGTTGCCTAAGCACACCACAGGTCAGAGGACTTATCTTGACCTCAATTCCATCCTGTCAGATAATATAATTCACATAATTATTCAACTAGATTGAATTATCGATCAATTGACTTAGTAGATTACATGTCACCACAACCTTCCCCTAGTTGATACATTCAATACTATCTATAATGTCCTGTCAATTCATGACTGCTCACCTAAAGTTGAAAATATATAGTATAGCTCGCCGAAAGCTCATAATATAGTATACTATGTATATGCTCGCCCAAAGCTAATAGATTAAGGCCCCCAGACTAATTTAATATACTATATATGCTCGCCCAAAGCTGATAATATGTACTCACCCAAAGCCAATATTATGATATACTATTTATATACTCGCCCAAAGCTGATAAATTAAGGTCCCCGGGCCATTATAGTATACTACTTTGACCATACAACCAAATCATCATTCTTATCATACCTGATAAAAATACTCGTGTGTAGGTACATGATCGACTTTAATCAAAATATAATAATTTCACTTTTGATCTTTTCACTACTTTCAATAGTCTAAAATTAGATTTTTGGCGCTGTAGACTGACACCCGGTAATTTTCTAATTAATTATCAAAATAATTTAATTTAGGAATAAAATCCTAAAATCACAATTAAATTAATTCAGCACAAATTATAGCTCAAATAAATAAACAAACTGCACCACAATAATCTACATAAAATTCCGATCACAAAGCTATCCCAGTCTAATTTTTGGAAAATAACTAATTAATTAAATAATTACGGAAAATATTAAATAAATGCCAATAAATCTAACTTAGGCCCGTAATGCCTAATTGGACATCGAAACGGACCCAAGAAAATTCTAAGGTTCGTTAAATAAATACTAGAACGTGTTTACTCGCTAATTACACTAACTAACCATCTTACATGCATCGGCAATTAGTTAAATTCACTAATCTAATCTAATCTAACCACCTAATTCATATTAGCCTAAACTAATCAACCCTTAAGCATGATTAACCTACTAAGCGAAAATTAGTGAGTTAAACTCACTTGCTTGGCGATCCGGTTGGTGTAAAACGACGGGGACGCGTTAGGGCTGACTTCTCTCCAAAGCGGGCCTAACTTTCGGGGTTGGGATTGACCTCAAAATGAGCCTACACAATGCTAGAAACCCGTTGCACTTTGCTTCTGATATTGGCTACAAAAGAGAGGAAACAAGGCTTGATGGGGCGGTAAGGATCGGTGGAGGCTTCAATGGCTTGAATGGTGGTTCATGGAGGTTGGAGGTAGCTCACAGCAGCTTGAGTTGCTCGGGACAGCCTTAGGACACAACTGAGACACAAGACAAGGTTGTTGGGCGTTGGGGTCGTGCAGTTGAGCATGGAGCAGCGACGGCGTGCGAGCAAGGCGGGAGGCGGCTGATGGCGATGGTGTGCGGCATGCGGTGGCATGTGGACTTCGGTTGCTTCTCTTGCTGGCTATGGATGTCGAACAACACAATAAGGAGGGGGAAGGAGGAGTTCGGCCGGTTGAGGATGAGAGGGAGAAGAGATAAAAGGACAAGGGGGCCTACCTTGGCTCTTTTTTCTCTCAAATGGTCCCCTTGACCAATCTTCAGCCATAGCTACCTTCCTTGGCCTCAAATCAGCCACTAAGGCGCAATTTGCAACCCTTGAAATGGTCCAAAAAGCTTAGGCAAGGGGGACCTACGAAATTACTTGATTTCTCCCTCAATTAGACTTAATTCCAATCTTAATTCAACATCAATTGGCCTCAATAAAATCAGCCGACACCTCATTGATCCAATTAATATTTTTCGTCACCCACGGATCCCACTTGCTTCCCAATTTTGCGATAAAAAATGATTCTCGACTTTTTTTGGACAAAAACAGCTTTATGTCGACTTTTTCCCAAAAAGTCTTGGTTTGCAAAAAAATCTTCTGAAATTAAGTCGACACTCCTAGAATTAATTGTGACATGATAGAACTTTCAATTTCTAAAATTGGACTCAAATTCACAGTTAATTTTAATCTAGCACATTTTTAACGTGGCCTAGGCTATTTATTAGGTTTTAGAAATTTTTAGTGCAAATGAACCATGGTCTATTTTCTTCGAGCCACAATAAACCCACTCGGCACATTGCCGACTCTCAATTGTTGTGGAAATCTGGAGGATTCAATTACGGACACATAAACCAAAACGATAGCAAAATTAGTCTAGTGTTGGCCGACGAGAATTTTCCAATTTAGTGGTGTCACCCACGATTAGCCACACATCTCAGTCGAACTGACCTATCTTTGATCTCAAATCGATTTTTAATTGTGCCGTAATGGCCTCTAAGGATGAGCACAGTCGAATAACTAATTTCTGATCGAATTCTCAAGTCTATTGCATTAAAATTTCTTAATGGCTTCCTTGGATAGTCTAGTTATCTCGAGAGTGATTAGCTCTGAGAATAGCCCTATAGGCGCGTCAATGAAATGCCTAATTAATTTAATTGAAAGCAGAAGTGAAAATTTGGGATGTTCCAATCTTGTCTTAAAGTATGAGCTGGGTGCTGCAATTGCTTGAAATGTGAAGTGAAGCACCTCTTGACAACACTGAAGGTGCTTGCTATTATCGGACACAACGAATAAGGGACAAAAAGAGGGGAACCCAGTTGCCTAGCACAGTAAATTTCGGTGGAGAGGTCTCCTTTTCTTACCTTGCGACGAGCTATTTTGTTTAGGCTCCTATTATTGCCATTTGATAAGCATAGGCTGTAGACAAGGTACGATGCGGTAGGGTCGCTCAGTTTGCTTGATAAGTCGGCCATTTGTTTTTGCAGCTTGTTTTGTTATCATGGAGCTATTTTATGGTGGTTTTGAGGGATCTCGGTTCTGTCCCCGAGAATTGGAGACCAGTACGAGATGAAGAGAATTTCGAAGGTGATGGTTCTTCTTTACCACATGAGGCCTCAAGGTCAGGGTCTACCTGGCCTTCCTTAAATGGATTGGAAGGAAGACTGCCTTCGGGATTCTGCAGTCATTGTCAAAATGGAAATCCACCTCGATGTCACCATTGCTCTATTTGTGAGTGATGGATTTTTTCTTTATTAATGGGCTTGAGTTGGCCTGTCCGCCCATGTTGGGCCCATGGATGAAGGGGTACGATTCCTTTTTGGAGGAACGTATATAAAGGGAGGAGAGAGAGGGAGAAGGCACCATTTGGCATAAGAACGTACGTACATTCCACTCCCTCTCTTCCTCCAAGAAAAAGAAGAAAAATGCGTACGGCGACACCGTCTTCCCTTCAAGGAAAATTGGCATCATCGAATCAGAATTTCTTCCTCGATCTTCGGCATTGGGGTTTAATCTGTGGCTAACAAGGTATGCTAGAATCTGTGGTGTGCTTTAGGATCGGTGATATGTGATTTTCCCAGGCTTCGCTTCCGCATTGATTTAGGAGTTCGATTTAGGGTCGAATCCGGTTTTCGGGGATCAATTATTCTCAAAATTGGTATCAAAGCCCAAGTTCACATTTTCTTGACCTGTTTGATGTTTTTTGATTGATTTTTCGCAAAAGAAATTCGGCCGTACGGATCGGGGCGAGAAATCCCAACACCCGAGCGCTGTTCGCCCATTTTTCCGAGTTTTTGTAAGTCGAAATTGAATTTTGATGGCATAGGGAGAAAGGGCTCGTCGAGACGAGTCCGGTGACCGGTTGTGCGCCGCCAGGAGACGCCGCACGCACCCACATGCGCGGCTAGAAGCGGCTACGCATGGGCGCGACATGCCAGGAAGTGCTGGCTTCGCCAGCGCGTGCGCCACAAGCGCTGGTGGCGAACTGGCACGTGCGTGCCGGCGGCTGGCGAACCGGCACGCGCCGGTCCACGGACCGACGGATGCTTTTTCATGTATGCGTTTTATATGTAATTAATTATTTATTCTGCATTTGTGACTTCACCCTTATGTGGATTATGAGTAATCTTTTTAGTTCTGCAGGAAGGGAAATTCCCTATTTATTTCTTTGATTAATTATATAATGGTTACTACCTGGGATGACGTCATCGGTGACGTCATCGCCGACGACCGTTGGCCGGCCGGTGACCGTGGTTCAATGAATGTGAGAGGAAGGCAAGGGGCTGTTTATTTCATCACTTTTTTTAATAGATGATTATACTCGAGTCGATATGTCTATTTGATTTCTCATAAATATGAAGTATAAGTTGTTTTAGAAGGTTTATGAACCTGGTAGAAAATCAATTAGATAAGAAAATAAAGGTATTTAGATCCGATCGAGGTTGAGAATATTTATCGATAAGTTCAAAAAATTATGTGATGAAAAAGGAATAGAAAGATAGTTGTCTATTCCATATACTCCTCAGCAAAATGGTGTTGCAAAGAGAATAAACAGAACCCTACTGGAATGGTTAGGTCCAAGATGGCGCATGCTAACTTACCTATCACTTTTTGGAGTGATGCGTTGTTAACTGCTGCCAATATACTTAACCGGATGCCTTCCAAATCAGTTACTTCCACTCCATATGAGTTATGGACAGGTAGAAAACCGGACTTAAGTTTTCTTAAGCCATGGGTTGTGCTGCCTATACTCATGAGTCCTCTCACAAGTTTGGGAAATTGGGTCCCGAAGGAAAGAAGAGTATTTTAATGAGATACTCCAAACACTCAAAATGGTATGTGTTCATAGGTGAGCAGAAAAGTGGGAGTATAACTGAATTTGAATTACGGGATGTCACATTCTTAGTGGATGAATTTCCTAAGAGGGGCGAAATAGGGGAAAATTACTCTCTATTTGAAACCTTGGATCAAGATAATGATGTCAGTGGAGTTCGTCCAAGTAGGAGTAATATGAGATGTGATGAATTGAATTCAACTCATTCTCAATTGCAACCACCTGATGTGATGACATCATCATTACCTAATCCAAGTGGGAGCATGATGGGGAATGATGTGCTAAGTATATAATCTCCTATATGGTGAACAAGTCGCCAAAGTATTTCCCGTCGATATTTTGACATTGAAAGGGAAACTTTTATGGTTGCTCCACAAGATGAGGATGAGCCAAGAAATATTAATGATGCTCTGAATTGCCCTAATAAGGAAAAATGAATTCATGCAATGAAAGAGGAAATAGAGTCAATGAAATCAAACCAAGTCTGGGAATTGGTTGATCTTCCAAAAGGACACAAAGCTATTGGGAACAAGCGGGTTCTCAAAATAAAGCGAAAGGCTGATGGCTCGATAGAAAGGCATAGGGCTCGCCTTGTGGCGAAGGGGTATAATCAACAGGAAGAAATTGATTATGAAGATACATTTTCTCCTGTAGTGAGATTTAGCTCGATTCGCATTATTCTAGCAAATGGCAAGTATGGATCTTGAGTTACATCAAATGGATGTAAAGACTGCTTTCCTCAATGGAGAATTAGAGGAAGAAATATATGGAACAACCTGCTGGTTTCATAATGAAAGGCCAAGAAGAAAAGGTATATCGATTTTTGAGGTCGATATATGGCCGTAAGCAGTCATCGAGACAATGGTATATACGTTTTTCATAGTGCCAAAATGGCATATGATTTTACAATGATAGATGAGGATCATTGTGTATATATCAAAAGATCCAAGGATCAATTTGTGATCATATCACTATATGTTGATGATATACTAATTGCCAAAAGCAATATGGAGTTTTGTTAATACTGTCAAGAGTTGGTTGTCTTCCAACTTTGAGATGAAGGATATGGGTAAGGCTGCATACACTCTTGGAGTTATGATTTCAAGAGATCGTTTTGAAGAGATCGTTGTCTCTTTCGCAAGAATCATATATAAATAAGATTCTTGAACGATTTCGTATGCAAGATTGTAAACCCATAGACACTCTTATTGCAAAAAGGTGAAGGATTGAGCCATAGTCCGTGTCCAAGGACTCCATAAGAGAAGGATCAAACGAAATATGTTCCTTATGCTAGTGCTGTTGGGAGCTTGATGTACGCTATGATGTGTACAAGACCTGGCGTATATTTTGCAATTGGAATGGTGAGTAGATACCAATCTAATCCAGGTCCAGCACAATGGAAAGCCGTTAAGAGAATACTAAGGTATCTAAAGGGAACTGCTGATTATACACTGAGTCATTAAGGAAAGGATTTGTGACTCAAAGGCTATTCTGATACTGATTGGGGAGGAGATTTAGATGAAAGAAGATCTACCTTTGGCTTTGTTTTCTTACCGAATAATGGCACCATATGTTGGAACAGTAACAAACAAAAGTGTATAGCCTCGTCCACGATGTAAGTTGAGTTCGTGGCATTATCAGCAGTAGTGTAAGAAAGTGTTTGGCGTAAGAGATTTTTTGGATCATTTCGGTGTTATTGGAAGTGCTGCAGATTAATTGTTGGTTAACTGTGATAGCCAAGCAGCAAAAGCGTACACCAAAGATCCAAACTATCATGGCAAGACCAAACATATAGATACCAAGTATAATCTTGTCAAGAATATGATTGCACGAAAAGATGTGAACTTAGAGTATATACTACGCATAGAATGGTAGCGGATTCTATGATAAAGCCAATACCTAGAGATGTGTTTTGTGGCCATATGAAATCTCTAGGATTGCGTAGAGGCTAATGTACTGAATATTGTAATTTCTCTAAGTGTTCACATTTGATAAATTTGTGTTTTCATTATTAATGCCTATGAATCTTTGTTTGATCTTTATGCATCTTAATGCTTAGTGCATTACTTTAAGTTGAGAAGTATGTCCGACAGATATAAGATTAGCCCACTCACATGGGTAATCGCCTATATTTACTGTGTGATAAATAGAGATGAGACTGTTTTTAAGCTTATTATCTAGGTGATAATCGAGAGCTCAAGCTTAAAACACGTATGTCGCCTTAACTAGGTGTTAAGATGATGATATAATACTTACTATGTCTGAAAGTAAAATACCCCACATATTTTACTTTATCTGTCTAAGATGCCAGATGTGAGTTTTGATGAATTTTGTGAATGAGTAGATACGTGAACTCAAGTTAGACATTAGGTATGTCTGAACTATCATCTGTACGATATTGAAAGGTGTAGACATACGTTCCATGGGAAATGAGTTAATACCGTAATACGTATTTCATACTACGTATGCATGAGACAACCAATAAGAGTGGCAAAAGTTTGATCTCAACTTTTATGCCGTGTGAGACTCTTGAGGAATAGAGTTCCTCAGTTTTAGTCCCCTTATGACTCTTACTTATTCTCAAGATTTCTATTTAATGTTTGCTATCTTAAGATGTTGCCAATGGTCATAAGTTTGATTCGATCTAATGGGGCATTTCTAGAAAAGCAAGCTGAACTGAAATTGAGAGTTTGAAGGAAAGAGGAAGATCGATTTTGGAGAATCACATTGTAGTTTTGTATTCACCGGTTAACCAATTATGACTGTCTTTGTGATAATCATAATTGTGAATACAATATATATATATATATATATATATATATATATCATTGTTTAAAAGAGATCAAGAGAGACATAAATGTGATTGATCGATCTAGGGTACTGCATACTAAATCTACTCAGGATGTGATGCCCATTATGAGCTGCTATATATTCCTAACAAATGTATGGCAACGAGCTCTCAAAGTATGCTGGTCGCACGGATTATTCACCGGTATGAATGTTGAAGAGAGGAAAAGAGGATTCTGTTCGGCCCACTATGTTAAGTGAGAGTCTATGATGGATTTTTCTCTGATGGGGCTGAGTAGGAAATGTCCGCCCACGTTGGTTTTGGACCACCATGTGCGAGTGGGAGATGATGGATTTTTTCTTTATTGATGGGCCTGAGTTGGCCCGTCCGCCCATGTTGGGCCTAAAAGCCCGGCCCACTAGATTATGGCCCATGGATGAAGGGGTACGATTCCTTTTTAGAGGAACGTATATAAAGGGAGGAGAGAGAGGGAGAAGGCACCCTTTGGCATAAGAACGTATGTACGTTCCTCTCCCTCTCTCCCTTTAAGAAAAAGAAGAAAAACGCTTACGGCCACACCGTCTTCCCTTCAAGGCAAATTGGCATCATCGGATCAGAATTTCTTCCTCGATCTTCGGCATTGGTGTTTAATCTGTGGCTAACAAGGTACGCTCGAATCCGTGGTGTGCTTTAGGATCGGTGATATGTGATTTTCCCGGGCTTCGCTTCCGCATTGATTTAGGGGTTCGATTTAGAGTCGAATCCGATTTTCGGGGATCAATTATTCTCAATAGTGAGTTTTTCGCCCTTGGTCATCTTGATCTTCAACATTGGTTGCCCTTTATTTTTTTGTTTTATGGGTATAGGAACTTTTGGGAGTTAAGGGTCAGTTAAAAGTTGAATGCTGTTGTTGCTCGATGTATTCAAGCAATTCAATAATATCTCTTCCTGTCTCTAGAATGCCGTGTATTATGATGGTGCTTGTGGGTTGCCTCCATCTTGCCCGAGGCACTATTCATTGTCTTAAGTAACTTGCCTCCATTCTTCTACAAGGCAGAGATGCGTTCTTAAGATGGATCACCACTGTGTTTGGGTTGTCAATTGTGTTGGTGCATGCAACTACAAGTTCTTTCTTCTGTTCCTGGTATTTCTGTTTTTCTTTCAATGCTAAAAATTGGAGTTAGATGATAGTTGCTACTTTATGTATAAAAGGTTGTCAGTAGAACCTTATGCTTTTTAATCACGTCTTTGTCTGGACTCATTGAACATCCGGGTAGCAGAAGGATATGCGCTTTAGATGGTTGTGGTGGTGAAGTCATTGTGATATATTTTATATTCGAAAATATTATGGTTATTCGAATAATTCAGGGGGATAAACTTTCTGGAGGTTGAATTGCTGATCATATAGGGCAAGTCATTTCTGGTCTATCTTGTTGGTAATAGTCTACTGCTATGACCTTGGTGATTATTATCACTTATATATGTGAAGGATTCTTATAGAAGGCGAATATCTCTTTTTCATAAAACAAGCAGATGCTAGGCACAAGTAAACAAGACTGGTGGCTCTGTAAAATGTCTTCTGCATTCATGAAATTCTTCTATGATGTGCAATATGGTTCCTCTTTTCCATCATTGAGATTGGTCTTTCATGACTTGAATTTGGCCTTGTCAGTTGTATACGTTCTTGGAGACAACGATGGATACTTTAGTACTACTGCCAAGCTTCATCAACTTCTTTAGTGAAGCCAAGGATCATTCCAACTCTCTAGGCAAACTGGCTGTTATTTTCATGGCATTTGGTAAGTGCTTTGTATGCGAGATCAATTTGGTCTTCTGAATTTGTAGCTCATACTTGCGTACATCTTCTTAAGTTTGTATAACAATTACAGAGTTTGTATATTGATGTAGTTCTTAATCTAGCTTTTGCATTGAGTCTTCTTTGTTTCCTTGTTATGCACGGGTCTCTTGTTTTCAGCAACACCACTTCCATAGAGGTGAGGAAAAGTTATTGTCTTGCTCATATTTCCTTCTGGTTTGTGATTGATTAGTTAAACTGAGTTATGCTTATATGTGATGTTTTCTGCATTAGCATATAAATTGAACTTATACAGATTGATTGTTGTGCTTGAAATTGTATTGGACCTTGAACCACTTGGAAAATTACGCCTAATGGTTTCGGGTAAATGCATTTGTAATGTTGTATGTGAACTTCATACTTAACTAGATGTATATCCTAGATGTAGGAATGTTAATTGGTCAACTTTTAGTGCAAATAATGGGGGCATTAATAGGTTGCCACCAAGGGGGCTTACCTGTGAGTTGTTTGTGATCAACAGTATATCAAGAATTAATGAATTTGCAAAATCTGTAGCTTTGTGGGAAGGAACCAAAGTTGGGCAGATTTTGGAACTAGGAAATGTTATACTTTAGCTAGTACATTCATGATAGGGTGCAATTGGACCGCACCATTTAGACTTGATATGCTACGATGAAGGGGTGTGATAGGGTCATATAAAAGACCCCTGAAGACAACCATTGGAGGGGTTGGAAAAACATACATTCATAAAGTTTTTCTTCTTTTTCTCTCCCCTTTTCCATCAAGGAGTTCCATTTTCTTCTTTACGAGAATGATTTGCATTTACGCCGTGGAAATCGGGTGCTTTCCTTATGATCGCATCCAGATCGACGTGAGATAGTTTTTTGTTCGTGATTCATTCGCAATTCAATGTTCGTTCCAGGGTTAATTGTTGTTTGCTCATCGGAATCAGGTAAGTCGCCTTTCGTCGACTTCAATTCTAACATTGGTATCAAAGCCCGGTCGTGGTTTCTACCTTGTTTTTCATCGAATTTTCCAGTTCATCATTTGATATCGGGATCAAGAGTATGATATATACACTAGTTGGATGTTTATTAATTGAAATTGATATGTGAATCGTTGAAAAATCAAAACAAAGTGAAGAAGGGGTTTGGGGTCGCATGTATCCATGCGGTTTTGGCCAATTTTCTCGAAAAATTTTTTTGGCCAAAATCAAAATTTGAATATATAGGGTGAAAGTGCTCATTGAGACGAGTTTGACGATATGTAAAGCATCGCCGGAGGACGCCGGACGCACCCACATGCACGGCTAGAAGCCATTGCGCGTGGGATCCACGCGCTGGACGCGTTGGGGACACCAGTGAACAGGCCTATGACGTCATGCGCTGACGTTGGCGAACCGACGCGTGAGCGTCACGCGTGTGTCAGCAAAGCGACTCGTGCTGACGTCATTGATGACGTCATCCAACGGTAGGTAACCGCTTGGATGACGTCATCGATGACATTACCGCTAGCGGAAGTTGGCCGGCCGGCGACCCGACTCGAGATCTGACTCCAGGTTGACTTGACCCGACCTGACCCGACCTGTTTGGCTCGCTGGCGCGTGCGCCACACGCGTCGCACACTCAGGCGGCGCGTGGGGGCGCGTGCGGGCTCCGATTGGAGCGTGGTTAGCGATGTTTGGTTCGTATGAATGTTGTCTACATAGTGGTATAATTATTTTATACTTTTGAATTTTATAAATGTATGAAAATGCATAGGAAACCCTATGTACAAGTATTTTTTTTTTTTTGGTTTAATGCATAGTTTATTCATTTGTAGCTTGTATTTTCTTGTGGTTTAGGAATTACAATAACTAGCTTGTATGCAAATGATGTCATATATGCTGTGTAGAGCTTGGTTCGTTGATATCATATATATAGTTTAATATACTTGCAATTTTCTAGTTGCTAGAAAATTCGAACAATGGTAAGAAATCTATTTCATGTTGAATTGCAATTTTGATTATAATTAAAGCATGATTGTTGTTTATACGTTAGTTATTATCATGCCATATTTTTTTGTTAAGGAAAAATGTAGAAATTGCATAAGGTCATGTAATTATTTTTCCTAGTGGGAGTTTATAGGTTGGTAGAATTTGAAAGAGTTCTTACTTAGAACTTAAAATTTGCAGAAATTAAACTAATTAATGATAATAAAACAATTGTGCATAGAAGTTGATTGGGAACACAGTGAACTTTTGCTTTTGTGTCTTTTATTGAATTATCATTAATTTAGTTTGTCTTTGCAGCAAATTAAATATGTGCGTTACTCTGTCAAGTATGCTAGTATTGATTTTGCATTTATTATGTCAATGTGATATAGCAATTGATTATAGTTTCGGCATCCAAGACCATCGTGGCTGATCTCAATAAGAGTGAGAAGCTGAACGATGACAATTACGATATTTGGCACCGAAAGGTTCTGCACATCCTTCAAGAGCAAGAGGTTTTGGAAACCCTCAATCATACCATGGATGAACTTGAGCATGGAACTTCAGCTCAACAAAGGAGAGATCTAGAAGCTTATTAAGCTTGGAAAAAGAAAAATAGCATTGTTTGCATCACATTGCTGAGCTGTATGTAAAATGATCTTATGTGTGAGTTTGAAAGTTATGATAAAGCTCAAGTTATGTGGGTTGACTTGAAGGATAAGTTTGGGGGTACATGTGCCACTAAGCTGAGGAGACTCACCATTAAGTTTGACATGTTCCGAAAGCGTCCAAATGTAACAATGAGGCAGCATCTTCGGGAGATGTCAAACATGATTCATGAGCTAAAATCGGCAGGTCACTCCCTTACTGATGAACAATAAGTTCAGGTTGTTATAAGGTTTCTTCCTGACAATTGAGAGTATATGAAGATTAATATGACGCATAATGAGAATATTGTCACTTTCGATGATATTGCACGTCATTTGGAATTAGAGGATGAGCACCTAGAGGCTACGAAATCCTCTACCCATGCTTATGTTGCTAAATTGAGTTTGCGCAAGGCTTCGGGCTTCAAGCACAAAAGGAATTCTCAATTCAACAACAAAGGAAAGAGGACTGATCAGGCACTTAAGAGGGCTAAGACCTTCCAACGCGAGAAGCGTGGTGGGAAGAAGGACAAGGCCAAGATGGGTTACTTTGCTTGTGAATGCACTGAACCGAAAAATGTATCATATTACTCCATTACTTTGAGTAATGCTTTTGTTTCTAGTACTGTAATGCTTACTGAATCTCATCTAATGTGAATTGTAGACTCAGGAGCAACAGACCACGTAGCTAGAGACCGAGAAGCGTTTAAGGAGTGTCGCCGGATACCGTCTGGAAGAAGATGGATATATGTTGGGAATAAATTAAGAGTTGAAGTGAAGGGTATCGACACATGTAAATTAATCTTACGTGGTGGTCGAAACTTATTCCTACATAATGTCTTTTATGCTCCAGATATTCGATGAAACTTGATCTTTGCAGTTATTCTTCTTAGTTTAGGTTATGTATTGAATTTCCATGGTGATTATGTTGACATTTTGTATGAAACAGTTTATTATGGTTCAGGTGATGTATCGAATGGTTTTATGGTGTTAGACATTGACTATGATCAGTACAATATTAATGTTGATGGTTTTTTTTTCTTTAATTGCATCTTCTGATAACGTTGAGATTGATGCAAGTACTTGGCATGCTAGATTATGACACATTGGATTGCAAAGAATGTAAAGATTAGCTAAAGAAGGCCTTTTAGGGTCACTCACTAATGTTAGTCTATTCATATGTGAACATTGTCTAGTGGGAAAAGCAACCAGAAAACCATTTAGTAAAGGGACTAGAGTTGAATTTCCATTGCATCTCATATACTCTAACATTTGTGGTCATTTGAATGTGAGGGTAAGGCATGGAGCCTCATATTTCATCACTTTCATAGATGACTTTACATATTTCGGTTATATCTTTTTGATAACTCATAAGTCAGAAACATTAGACTGCTTTAGACAGTATATTGCGATGGTAGAGAATTAGTTGAACAAAACAATAAAGGCATTGAGAACTGATCGTGGACGTGAGTATCTATCAGAGCAATTTAAGGCTCTTTGTGATGAAAAGGGAATTGTATGACAATTGACTATTCCCGGTACTCAACAACAAAATGGGGCAGTTGAGAGAAGGAATAGAACTCTATTGAAAATGGTTAGGTCTATGATGACGCAAGCAAATTTACCTATCTCCTATTAGGAAGATGCGTTATTGACTGTTGCCTATATACTTAATTGAGTGCCCTCAAAATCGGTTACTTCCACCCCTTATGAATTATGGACTGGTAGGAAACTAGACTTGAGTAGTTTACATCTATGAGGATGTGCAGCTTATGTTCATGATTCTTCCCATAAATATGGCAAATTAGGTTATAGAGGGAAGAAATGTATTTTTATAAGATATTCTGAACAATCCAAAAGGTACGTGTTCATAGGTGGATAAGCAAATGGAAGTGTGACCGAAATGGAGTCACGAAATGTCACGTTCTTGGAGAACGATTTTCCTGGTAGAGGTGAGATTGATAAGAACTTCCAATTATATAAGATGGAAGATCCTGATAACACACCCACTGATGTTGTAGAGGGAAATGAAAATTTACCTCAACATACAAGACCTAGTGGGAGTGTTGCATCACCTAACGAATTGAATTCAAGAGAAATTCAATTACGTAAAAGTAATCGTAAAAGTATTTCTCGTCGTTGTTTTAAGATTGAAGGGGAAGCATTTATGATTGCTTAGAATGATGATGCCAAGCCTAAGATTGTTCAAGAGGCTCTCTCATCCTCTGATAAGGAATAATGGAGAAAAGCTTTGGAAGATGAGATAGAGTCAATGACAGCAAACCATCTCTGGGACTTGGTTGATTTACCACCGAATCGTAAGGACATTGGAAACAAATGGGTTTTCAAGATTAAGTGAATGGTGGATGGATCCATTGATAAGTATAAGGCTTGCCTTGTGGCGAAAGGTTATATTCAACAAGAGGGTATAGACAATGAGGAAACCTTTTCACCAGTTGTAAGGTTTGCCTCAATACGCCTTATTCTAGCCATCGTTGCACATTTGGACCTTGAATTACATCAGATGGATGTAAAGACGGCATTTCTCAAAGGAGAACTAGATGAGGAAATCTATATGAAGCAACCAATAGGTTTTATAGTTAAAGGTCAAGAGCATAAAGTTTGCAAACTTCATCGCTCTATATATAACCTTAAGTAATCATCTAGACAGTGGTATCTTCGTTTTCATCGAGCCATAACCACTTTTGGTTTCACAATGATTGAGGAAGATCACTGTGTATATGTCAAGCGGTCCGAAGATAGATTTGTGATTTTATCACTTTATGTGGACGATATTTTATTAGTTGGAAATGACAAGGTTTTGGTTATCACCATAAAAGAATTGTTGTCCTCTAATTTTGAAATGAAGGACATATGGGAGGAGCTACTTCTATATTAGGAATTAAAATCGAAAGAGATCGATCAAGGAAACTCCATACTTTATCACAAGAATCTTATATTATGAAGATTTTTGAGTGTTTCAATATGTAGCATTGTAATCCCATTGATACTCTTATCATGTAAGGTGAAGGCCTAAGTACTGAAATGTGTCCTAAGACTCTTGAAGAAATTAAAGCAATGGAAACTGTTCCTTACGTTAGTGCGGTCGGAAATTTAATGTATGCTATGATGTGTACTAGACCCGACATATGTTACGCAGTGGGATTGGTGAGCCAATATCAATCAAATCCCGGTTAAGCACACTGGAAAGCAGTGAAGAGGATTCTAAGATACTTGAAGGGTACCATGGACTATTGACTTTGTTACCAAGGAAGTGATTTATGCCTATTAGGTTATTCAGATGCTGATTGGGGGTGGAGACCTGGATGAGCGTAAATCGACTTTTAGATATGCGTTCTTGCTCAATGGAGGTGTGATTTCTTGGAATAGCAAGAAACAGACATGCACGGCTTTGTCTACGATGGAGGCAGAATTTATTGCATGTTCTGTCGTAGTATAAGAAGCAGTATGGCTAAAACGTTTCTTAGAAAATTTAGCCACTATCACTAAAGTTCCAAGACTGGCGATAGTTTATTGCGATAGTCAAGCAGCCATTGCCTATGTAAAAAATCCCAAGTATCATGGAAGGACAAAGGACATTGACATAAAGAACAACTTCATAAGAGATATAATAGCGCAGAAAGAAGTGATCCTATAATATATTTTAACCAATAGAATGGTTGCTGATCCATTTATGAAGGCTATTCCTAGAGACATATTCCTGACCCATAGGATGTCACTAGGATTGCGTAGAATGTGATATCTGTTATTGTAGAGGATAATTGGTTTATGTATTTGTGGACAGATCTATTGTATTTGTTTGTTTATTAATGATTTGATGTTTTATCAATAAGTACAAATCCACTGTGAGACTAGCACAAACACACATGTATTCTTGAAAAGTATGTCAGTAGGCAATGATTGGCTCACTCACACGAGCAATCGCCTCAAGTGCTTTAGATAGCACGTTGAGATGAGATGTTATGTACAAATAAATGTTGAAGAGCAAGTCTGGTACATAAAATATGCCGCCTTGATTGGAGTCAAGATGAGGTCAGTGATTTGTTTATAACAAGATCGAACATGATATTCTCACAATCATGTAAGCTTGAAAGATGCTGGATGCGAGTACTTAATTGTGAGCTATAGAAAGCGAGCTAATATAACACTCAGGCTAAACATGAGTACGTGAGAAGCACGTGACTATGATTAGGCTAAGATTCATATAGTGGATATATTTGATAAAGGACATATGCTCTTATAGAAAGAGTAATCTACTATAGCATGTAATTCATACTACATGTGTATTGTATGACCAATAAGGGAAGATGAGTAAAATTATCCCTATTTACTCATCGTGTGAGCCCTTGAGGTAATTTATAATTTACCTTAATTTTGTGCTATATGTTACTTCTGACTATGTTCTCGAAGTAAAAGATCAATGTTGCTACTTTAGCACGTTACGAGCGGTCATGAATAGATATGGCTTATGAGACGTGTCTAGGAATACAGTTGTTCTAAAATGCATAGAGACATGAGTGCAAAGAAAGACTATTGTTGTTTTACATCTATCACATATATTTACTGGTCGACCAATTATATCACCCTCTGTGGTTGCGGATGTAATTGTAAATACATGGTGTTTTGAGAATAGTCAATTATACTTGGACTGATGTAACAAAATATGTCTGGGGTACTATGAGACATCGATTGTTTTTTTCTTTTCGGCGTTGTAGCCATTATGCCATCCCTAACAGGTGCATAATTTGAGCTCCCGAGTGCAAGTGTACTCATTGGTCGCACAACTTCTTTGCTAGTATGAATTGTTTTGTAAAGTTGATAAATGTTAAATGTCTTATATTCTTGATAGAGCGATATCAAGCCCATCATGTCTAATTGTGAGATGTTGTACTTTAGCTACTAGGTCCATAATGGAGTGTGATTAGACCGCACCATTTGGACTTGATATGCTACGATGTAGGGGTGTGATGGGGTCATATAAAAGACCCTTGAAGACAACCGTTGGCGGGGTTGGAAAAACATACGTTCATAAAGTTTTTCTTCTTTTTCTCTCCCCTTTTTCCATCAAGGCATTCCATTTTCTTCTTTACCATAATGATTTGCATTTACGCCATGGAAATCGGCTGCTTTCCTCGTGATCGCATCCAAATCAACATGAGATAGTTTTTTGTTTGTAATTCATTCGCAATTCAATGTTCGTTTCGGGGTTAATTGTTGTTTGCGTATCATAATTAGGTAAGTCGTCTTCTGCCAACTTGAATTCCAATAGGAAACAATGTGCCTAAAAGAATGACACTGTGTTTGAAGTTGTCATCACCTTTCCCCAACGTATGAATATTTGAATTGATGGTCAACTATTCCAACTTTAGAAAAAGGAAACAGTACAAGATGGTGAAATATCATAAACCTGATCAACACGGTTGCTTAAAGGTTCGGATAATCATTATGGAGTACTATGAACAAGAACATTTAGCAAAGCAAGAAATGAATCATTTACTTTATTATTTTGGCCGGAAGTCTGATACAAGAACAATTAACCATGTTCACAATATTGATCTCTCTGCCAATGGGTGTGCATGACCCTCTGAAGTTGACACGGATAAGTACAATAATGGTGCCATAAGTTGTGTACGGCGCTCACTTTGGTGCCAAAAGTTTCCGTCGGATCACTTAAGTGCCAAAAAATTTGAAAAATGCTCACTTTGGTGCCAACTCCGATGAAATTGGCTGGAAATCCGACGTAGCCCTTTTTTTATTAATTTTTGACGTCGACGTGGCTCGTTGGAGAGTTGAGTCGGCATCCAAACACCAAAACGACGCCGTTTGGTGTCTCCCCTAATTCAAAACCCTAATCTCCGGCCATCGCCGTCCTCGACGGTCCTTGCGCTCGGCGGCCACGGCTTCGACCCCGACCTCGACCCTAACCTTGGCGATGGCCACTCAATGGCAGCGGCTCTGACCTCGACCCTGACCCCAACCCCGATGATGGCCACTCGGTGGCCGTAGCTCCGACCCCGACCTCGACCCTGACTGCAACGATGGCCACTCGACGGCCGCAGCTCAAACCACGACCCCGACCCCGACGATGGCCACTCGATGGCCATAGCTTCCACCCCGACCCCGACCTCGACCTCGATGATGGCCACTCGGTGGCCGCAGCTTCGACCCCGACTCCGACCCCAATCCCGACGACGGCCAAGGCTTCAACCTCGTCAAAACCCTAATTTCTTCCCCATGTGAGCTAAACGGCGTCGTTTCCATGAAGCCATCCACATAGGACGGCAAAACGACGTCGTTTTCTTAAGGAGGACTGAAAACGACGTCATTTAAAGGCTTATCGATTTTTTTTCCTATTACACATATGAGATGCTAGTTAGATTTTTACTAAATATATGTATCCAATGATGGAATTACAAATTCCGACATCATTTATATGTTATAATAATCCAAAAGTTTTAAAAATCGAGAAAGTGGTAAATTTTGATTAGGCATGTTGGAGATCAAATGTATCGAGATTCATTGCAATCAAGTCGATGTGGCTCCACATTTGAATTGTGTTGATCTTACTTGATTGGATATTAAGAAAAAGAAAAATCGAATTAAGTAGATCTTAAGATATCCTGGCATGGACCCAACTCGAGCTTGGGCTAGACTGGCTTAACAATTGGGTCCAGAAGAACTTGAGGAAGCTTGGCCCGGTCATGGTGGGCCTACCGTATAAATCAATTTCTTCGAATCATTTCGAGAACACCTCAAACCGTTGAAAAAAAATGAAATATTGACACAAAATTTTTTTTAACTTTGACCCAATATGTAATATGATCTCTCAATGGCAAAAGCAGAATATATTGCCCTTAGAAGTTGCTGTCCACAAATTCTTTGTATAAGACAACAACTAAAGGACTTTGGAATAGAAGAACCTTGCACTAAAATCAGATGTGACAATACAAATTTAATCAACCTCACCAAAAATCCTATTCTTCATTCAAGAGCAAAACATATTGAAATTCGTCATTATTTCATAAGAGACCATGTACAAAATGGTGAAATCAATGTTCAATTCATTGATTTGAATAATCAATTGGCAAATATTTTCACCAAGCCAATGGAGAAAGGATCATTCGAGTTCATTTGTGAAAAGCTGAATATTACTCTTGCATCTGGTTAAGATCTATGCGAAAGCAGACTCATTAGTTCAACCTTTTGATAGAGACATTCTTCTAAAAGCTCTTATAGACTCGTGTAGTTGTATTTCGAATTTTAGTGCGTAAGTTTCTTTCCTTCTTGAAAAAGTTTGATTATTTTCGAATTATTACTTGAATTTTATATTTTTGGGAATTGTTATATCATTGCTAATTTTTTGGAATTAATATTTCATAAAATTATTGACGGTTACTTTTTAAAAAAATTTCGAATGGAAGTCTTTCTTTTTGTGACTGGTCGATTGCCTTGGTTCGTTTTCTTTAAATAAGTGTTCGGTCTCTTTTTTCTCGAAATCTAGAATCCTTGCAAACCCTAATCTCTCTTAAATCTTTACTTCTCTTAATCCGTCCTCACATTCTCTATAAAATCTCACTTGATCACTCATGAACTTGTTGTGAAAATCCTCCAAGTTTGTTTTGATGTCTTCTCAAAGGAAATCCTCTTGCATTACTAGTCATGGGCCTTGGTTTGTGCCTGATGCTCTAACGTACTTTGATCTCACTGGAGATGAATCACCACGAAGTACAAATCAACCATCAGTGGAGGAAGAGGTTACTCAAGATGCGACTTCTCTTTCGATAAGAAAGCCTGAGGTACTTCTTAAACATATGAGTTTCTGAAAAAATGGGGAAATCTTAGGATTTTATAACTTCGTTCTTGAAAGAAAATGGTGATGGGAATGAAACTTCGTTCTTGAGCGCCATGGAAAACTTAGGGCTAGTAATGGCTGAAAGAGCAGAAAATAAATTTACCAACTTTCCTATTGAGCCTCATTTTAGTATAGTCAAGCTGAGAGTAAAAAGGAAAATGATGATAAGAGGGTGTTCAAGAATTTTCAACCCAAAATAAATGTAGCTATAGGAATTGCTAGAACAAAGGGGAAGTTGTTTCGATCGAAGGAATATAAGAAAGTTTATGCACGGATGCTAAATAGAGGGGTCATCAACCCTCAAATGGTAGACTTTGATTTTATGGATTCCAACAAGGTAAATTTAGAAGAGAAATTTGCCAAGTTTCAAATGGAAAGGTTCTGTGTGGAGTCATCTAAAGCTTATCTTAAATTGACTACTTATTTCTATTCCAACCTATCAGTTTTGGATCCCACTTGTATTCAATTCAAAGTGAGTGAATTTTTTTTTTTTTATGTTGATGTTGATTTGTTGCTTGATATTCTGGAAGTAGAAAGAAGTGGATTTTTGCCCATAAATGTCTCCAATGAAGAGGTCACCAAGTTTCTGGTGTAGGACAAGATTCCTAGAGAAAACATTACTTACTCTTGGATGTCTACCTTTAACATTGTACTCCATAAAATCGTGATCAACTGCATCAAACCTAAAGCTACTTCTAAGACTAATGTCTCAAGATTCGAGGCAAAAATGATGTGGGTCATTTGCAATGGAGTTGCTTTCTAACTTCCTCATACAATTCTACTGCATATGTTGTGACATCCTAATTTTTGAGTTTTGTTTTCGATTGAACTAATCAATCACGGGATAACTAGTCTATTAGGTGAAGCCATTAAGGAATCTAAATGCAACAGACTTGAGAATTTGACCATGAATCAACTGCTCGACTGTGCTAATTTGCAAGGGTCATTACAAGACTATCAAAATTGATCAGAGATCGGAGATAGGTTGATTCAATAGAGGTATGTGATTAGTGTGCGGGCGATTCCACCTAATTGCAAAATTTCTATCGAACGGCACTAGACTGATTTTTTTGTCATTTCTATACCCTATGTTCGTATTTGAAACCTTGAGACTTTTATGACAATCGAGGGTTGCCAATATGTCAAATATGTATAATATGGCTCGAAAATAATCAACCATGGGTCAATTGCACCAAAAATTCTTAAAAGTTACCTGGTAGGCTAGGTCACACTAAAATTGCGCCCAGTTGAAATTAACTGCAAATCTAAATGCGATGTCAAAAATTAAAAATTCTGTCATATCACGATTCATTTTAGGAATGTCGACTCATCCTCTAAAGATTTTTTCTACGAACCGGGATTTTCGGCAAAAATTCAAAGTAAGATTATTTTGGATTGGAAAAATCAGAGGACTATTTTTTAGCGCACTGTTGGTTGTCAAGTTGGTTCAATTGATGAGGAAAATTATTGAAATTGATGAGGACACCTTGGCTGGATTTATGGACATCAAATTGGGCTTAATTGGAGAGAAATTGAAAAGGAATTGAAGAGGGAAAGTGGCAAATTCGTAGGCCAAGGGGGTGTGCAACATTTGAGGCATCAAATGAAGCTTGTAGGGGAAGATTGAGGGGGAATTGGCTAATGTGGATAGGGCAAAGCTATTGGGGAAATTGAGATGAGTAGGAGAGGATATGTGAGGACTTGTGGTCAAAGGGGACTCCCCAAAGCTTCTGTAGTCTTCTTCTCCCACACTCAGCCCCACTTTATACATTGTTGAGGATTTCTTGAGCTTAGAAAACTAAAGGAAACCAAAGAGGACCCCCTTCCATCACCAGCTTGCCCGAAGCCACCGGACCATTGCTCGCTAGCTGTTCGCTCGCTCGGAGCTGCTTGATCCCATCCTGCTCGTTTCGCGCCCAACTGCTGATCGCCCGAGGCCCTAGTCACCGTCGAAGCTCAGTTGGAGCTCCACCGTTGCTATCTAGTAGCCGCCGTTGCTTGTCATTGCCTACAACAACCTCCATTTGCTCATCCTCATCATTTCCAGCCCAACCAGCCGTTGGTTCCAACTCCCTCGACCCAAGAGCGGAAGCCAAAGCTAGCAAAGGTTGTGAAGTTTCTAGGCCCATTTTTAGGCCCGTTCGGTCTTCTGTTGGTGTCGCTGCAAGCTTAGTTGTTGCCCACCTCCACATTGCCGTTGTCGCGAACTCATTAGAACACTATACTGGTAAGTTTACTTGCTAAACTCTGCTTGGAGAGTTAATGATGCTTAAGGGTTGATTAGTTTAAGCTAATTAAGGTTTAGGTGGTTAGTTAGCATGGATTAGTGATTTAATTTTTTAATTGTGCATATTATGTGGTTAAAATAGCCTAATTAAGGACAATATATGTTTTGCCATTTATCTAGATAGGTTTGAAATTTTTTTAGGCCCGTTTAGGTGCTTAATTTAGCATTTTCGGCCTAAATTGGTATTTTTGGTATTTAATTACATTTATTTAATTATTATTTTTATATTCATTTAATTATTTATTATTTTTTGGAAATTATACTAAGATAACTAGTGATTGAAATTTCATGCTAATTGCAATGGTGTGCTTAGCTTATGCAATTAAATGCTAAATTGTACAAATTGAGTGAAAATTGTGATTTTGAATATTTATTCAAAAATTATGGAATTTTGATACTTTAATTAGAAAAATCTCGGGTGTTGGGTTTTGCACTGAAAATGGTTTTAAGGACTAGATCGAATTGTCGGATTTTAATAGTGTGAATATCAATTTTTCTGGTTGACATTGATTTGTCAGTTTGTGAAAGCAATGATCTATCAGCTTGTGAGAGCATTGATCTATTAGTGCTTGAGAACATTGATATGTCAACTTGTGAGAGCATTGGCCATGTGTATTATAAATTGGAATTTATGGATTTGTGACTACAAGTTCTATGGCCTCATTATTTTTGCAAGTTAGGTATTTATTTAAGTGGAAAATGTTAATAGATTATTAAAAGGTTAGTGGGCCGAAATTCTTAGGCCACGCTAGCCCAAAAACCCAGCCTAAGACCCCCACAACTTCAGCCCAAAGCTAGGCCCATAAAGGCCCAAGACCGGCCCAAAAACTGAAGCCCATTAACCTTGCATGTCCTCCAACACTTGTCTTCAACTTTGCCACTTGTTCTCTCCTTTTTGCCACTTGTTCTCGAGATAAATTGTTAATCAAAGAGTAAAAAGGAAGGGGGTTTCGGAAGTGAGAGGAAAAGAGAGAAAGGGAGGTGAGCGAGAGAAAGAGAAAGGGAGAGAGAGTGGTCGTGTGAGGGAAGAAGAGGAAGAAGGAAGAGCTTGTTCGCTACTGTTCCTTCGCTGCTTTGCCTCTGTTTGCTGCTATCTTGTGCTTGAATCTAAGGCAAGTGAAGTCCTAAAACCTACTCTTTGCATTGTTGTGTGTATATGTAGTAGATGGTAAGTCTTGGTTGTGGTAGATGGGATGAGATTTCGGAGCTTTGAAGAGAGATTCGTTGGTCATGCATGCTGATTTCGGAAAGACCAGTCCGACCGTCCGTGCGTTTGTGTGTTGCGTGTGACTTTTTAGTTGGAATATTGTTTCGACCTCTTCAAAAAGTTGTAGAGAAAATCTTGAAGTATAACATACTAAAATTTGAGACAACATGGACAAGTATTGAAGGGTGCAACCCTTTTTCTACGAAAACATTAGATCTGGAAACTGTTTTGTTGACCTCTTGGTGATTTTGTGTGTTGCATGTGACTTTTTATTTGGAATTTCACTTCGACCTCTTCATGAAAGTTGTAGAGAGCATCTTGAAGAACAACATACTAAAAGTTGAGGCAAAACAAACAAGAAATGGTCAGTGAAATGATTTTCTTTGGAAAGACTAGATCTGGAATTCGTTGTGATGACCTTCAGTGGTTTCGTGGTCTGTAAAGTAACCTTCATGTGAAAATATCACCTTGATATCTTAATGAAAGTTGTGGTGTACTTCTTGACGTAGAATATATCAAAATTTCAGAGTAAATGGACCAGTAATAACCAAGGAAACGAATTTTCTTCAACACAGGTAGATCTGGAAAATGATACCGAGAATAGGAAAAGTAAATTGATTTTATCTTTTAATCCAGAATTTGTATGATTTCTTCATGAAACTTGTACCTCTATATCTTAAATACAGCGTGTCCAAATTCCATAATTTTATGAGTTTATTGAAGGGTTTAATCGAATTTTTTTTCAAAACGGTGCATGGATGATGTTAAAATCCTTTTTCGGTGATGCATGGACCTGTATGTATTTTGTGAAGCCTTGTCTGATATGGTGTTCTTCATGAAATGTGTTTTCTTAGATCTTATCTACAATGTGTTAAATTTTCAATATTAATTTCCATCGTTTACTAGTTTTCCAGAATTTTTCATAAACAGCACGCATTATGTTTAAGCTGAAAAACTATTCTGTTTACAGGTTATTGATTTGCTAGTTAAATTGTGATATCTTGGATTATCATTTGTGCAATGATGTGGTGACATTCATGCATATCATATGACATCAACAGATTTATGGATTTTCATGAATTCAATGAAGTTTCTCAAACCCATTGCATCAAATAATATTTTTCCTAATGCCTATTATATGATTTTGAAAAGGCTGATTCCAATCATTGGCATTATTGTATCAAATGCCATGTTGAAATTGAGATACATGTGTAAAATATAAAATTGAGAAAATGACGAGACTGTCGGAGGTGTGAGTTGACAATGGCTAGGAGTTTCAGGATGCCCGGAATGTGGGAGTGTCGGATGCTTGGTGGCCTAGTGGCATAATTCCGGAGGGTCCTCGGGAGTTTCGAGATGCTCGGTGGTATACGGTACATAATTCCAAAGGGGGGGAATCCTGGTAGTATGTCGGTACGTAATTCCGGAAGCCCAAGAGGTTTGTGCCCGGGGGATGCCTCGTGATGCTAGTTGGGATGCGAGATACCCGGAATGTGGGGGCCGGATGCCCGGTTGTATTTTGAATACATGACCGGAGGTTCCTCGTGATGCCTAGTTGGATGCGAGAGATAAATTGTGGGATACAAGCTTTGGTCCCTGGAAAGAAAAATTGATGAGATCCTTGTGAAAGATAATAATTGAAAATGAATCATGTGCATGGATGTATGCATATGGCATGATGCATGATCTGCTTATGAAAGTAAATTAATGCTATTTGATATTGAAAATGCGATCATGAAGGCATGAATGGATCTCCTGGTGATGTATGCTTGATAGCATGGATGATATGAATCATGGTGATATATGCATGATGGCATGGTGAGATATGCATGATTGCATGGTGGTATATGCACATATGGCATGGATGTGCATGAATGCTTAATGGTAAGTGCATGGTGGTATATGCACATATGGCATGGTGATATATGCATGAATGCTTGATGATGAGTGCATGGTGGTATATGCACATATGGCATGGTGATATATGCATGAATGCTTGATGATGAGTGCATAATGGTATATGCACATATGGTATGATGACATATGTATGGCTGCAAGGTAAGTTATGCTTGAATGCATGAATGATACGTGCTTTGTTATGATGCCTTGATTGTTCTGTGTGATGTAATGAGTAGTTTGGTAGATCTTTACTGCGAGTGGTTGTACTCACCCCGTTTGGGGAATAACATTTCAGACTAGATAAGATACATCTGCTACCACTGCCATCAGTAGATGGATCGAGTGATTGGATATGATTGTGAGGAGGAGGATAGCAAAGGAAGGAGCTTTTGGACGCCGACACTGATCGATGGACTTTAAGTATTCGACTATTGGAGGAGATGTCAGTCATCTTTTGAAGTATAGTCGAGTATAGAGAACCATGGCATTTTGATGTACCGATGAATGATGTCTATATAGTTTAAGTAAATAAAAGTATTTGGCTTTTACCTATAAACATTTAGTTGGTGTGCATTGTTTTTTGAATATAGGGAAATGAGTTGTTAGATATGCTTCCGTTATATGAATTGCAAGGGACCGATCTAAAAGATGTAAACCCCCAGGTTGTATGGACTTGTTGCAAATTGAAATGGTATCAGAGTGATATGTAATTAGTGAAAGTGAAAGATAAGCGAATTGTAGTGACCCTAACAGTTGAGGGTCGTTGAGGGGTGCCACAACAGTAGGCCTAGAATCAAGCCACCACTAATACCGCCGTTGCTATAGCTGTTGTTACTATAGACATTGCCGCCATTGCTAATGCCACAGATGCTGCCGCACCTACCGAAGTGCTAGCTGGTAACATGGTTGTTGAGAGAGATAGGCCTATGTATAAGCTCGTCGAGCAATTCCTGAAGTTGAACCCACCGAAGTTCACTGGCACTAGATATCCCAAAGCTACATCGCTCTGGATCCAAGACTTGGAGAAAGCCATTACACTACTGATGTGCACTAAAGAGGAAAAGGTTGTCCTTGTAGTATACTAGCTACAGGGTAACGCTAGTATGTGGTGGAGAGCCACAAGAGGCATGATTTTTCCCAAAGGCGTAGTTCTACTGTGGAACACCTTTCTCAAAGCCTTTAATGCCAAATACTTTTCCAATAGCGCCCGAGAGCATAAGATGGAGGAATTCCAACACCTCCGTCAAGGGATGTTGACCGTCGATCAGTAGAAGCTAAGTTTGCTGAGCTGTCTCAATATGCTCCAAGATTGGTAGAAGACTTTGAAGACAAAGCTAGGAGGTTTAGGAATGACCTTCGACTAGAGCTGAGGAATCCACTGGTGCCATTCGACCTAAAAGATTACAATGAGGTTTATGGGCGGGCCCAGCTGATAGAGAGGAACTTGAGTGAATAGACTACCACGTCTGGTTCAAGGTTCAGTTCAAACAGAGACATGAATCGGTTTGGGAAGAAGCCCATGACTGGAGGAAGGTACCATGTCCCGTCCAATAGGAAGGGTGGAGTAGGCAAGTCAGCGTTGAGTTAGAATGGCACGTGTCCCTTTTGTGGAAGAAGACATGGATCAGCCTCGTGCCATTTAAGGATAGGTGCTTGCTTTGAGTGTGGCCAACATGGTCATTTGGCCAGAGATTGTCCTAGAAAGTCGAGGGGAATACATCAGTTATTGCTACCACCACTGATAGGTTAGAATAGAGGGTTCACGCCATAGATTGCACCATAGGGTGGACTAAACATACCTCCAGCTTAGGGAAGGATGTATGCTATCATGACAAGACAGGCTAAGGAGTTGCCTGATGTGGTTACAGGTACTGTTTTCCTAAATGACCATGCTACTTATGCTTTATTTGATCCTAGTGCAATTCATTCGCTTATAATTGAGCAATTTGTTAAGCTGGTAGGATTGGTTTCTGAGTTGTTGAAATCAGTGATTAGCATATCTGCACCAGTAAAGGATAAGGTGTTAATTGTAGTGGGTTGTCCTAGTTGCAAGTTAGTGATTGGTGAGCAAGATGGGATGATAGATTTGTTAGTTCTAGCCATGTATGATTTTAATGTGATAATTGGCATGGATTGGCTTACCAAGCAAAGGCTAAGATGGACTGTTATCATAAATCGATTCAGTTTAACCCATTATTGGGTGAGAGTTTTGAGTTTACTGGGAGTCGAGGAGGACCCTTGATTACCTTAATCTCGTCGCTTGAGGTAACCCGTTTGTTAGACGGGGTTGTCAGGGTTACTTGGTGACTGTTATGGATACAACAGTTGAGGAGCTGAAGATTGAAGATATCATAGTGGTACAAGAATTTCCATACGTGTTTCCGAAAGAGTTGCCAAGCCTGCCCCCAGAGAGAGAGAGATAGATTTCGCGATCAAATTAGCACCCGGGATAAAGCCCATCTTTAAGGCTCATTATCGGATGGCGTTGTTTGAGTTGAAAGAATTGAAGGTGCAGATGCAGGAGTTGTTGGATAAATGATTCATACATCCCAATGCATTACCTTGGGGAGCACTAGTTCTATTTGTGAAAAAGAAAGATGGTTCATTGTGCCTGTACATCAATTATCGTCAACTCAATTAGGTGATGATCAAGAACAAGTATCCACTCTCGAGGATCGATGACTTGTTTGACTAGCTACAAAGAGTGTCGATATTTTTAAAGATTGACTTGAGGACGGGATATCATCAACTGAGGATCAGAAAGGAGGACATAACAAAGTCAACGCTTTGTACTTGATACGACCATTATGAGTTCACTGTAATGTCGTTTAGTTTAACAAATGTCCCGGTTGCTTTCATGGATCTGGTGAACCAAGTGTTCAAAAAGTACCTGGATCAGTTTGTGATTGTGTACATTGAAGATAACCTGGTATACTCAAGAAGTCCTAAGGAGCACAAAAGGCATTTGAGAATGGTACTTTAGACCTTGAGGAATCATGAGTTGTATGCCAAGTTCAGTAAGTGTGAGTTTTGGTTGACTCGTGTGGCATTCCTAGGTCACGTGATTTCAGGCAAATGAATCTCCGTAGACCTGACCAAGATTGAATCATTTATCAACTGGCCAAGATCGATGACAGTGATAGAGATCAGAAGCTTTTTGGGTTTGGCAGGTTACTATAGAAGGTTCATGGAAGGCTTTTTAGCGTTAGCGTCGCCATTGACTCGACTATTGAAGAAGGAAGAGAAGTTCATGTGGATGGATAAGTGCAAGTGTAGTTTCCAAGAGCTTAAGCGGAAGCTGATTATCGCACCTGTGCTGACCATTGTTGGAGAAATCTTTCCAGAATATTTTGAAGCTAACAAAACGTTTCTATCAGTCTAGTCTGGATGTCTGCAGACCGTCTAGTTTAAAGTCTGAAGACTCTCTGATCTCATGACTCAAGACTCAAGACTCAAGACTATTCTCATTGACAGTCTTTCTGATCCAGTGACGAAGGAAATCCAAAGCCGAAGTATATGGTTGAGGATTTAATCCTATCCTCTGGAGAAGATCTCTTGGTTGGATAAATATAACATATTCTTTTGTTCGTATCTAGATCAATTGAAGATCCGATGGTCGACGAAATATTCTTAGAATGTTCTATTCTTGGAAACCAAGATCCTGATTGTATGGGCGAACAGGATTGATGGGCTATCGTCAGGTTCCTTTAATAGCTTGAATGATCTTCTTGATTGATTTCGTCCAACGGGTAGATTGGAGGAATTCCTTTGGAAAGTGCCAACGGGTATGATGGCATAAAGGAGTATAAAAAGGAAGACGTTCTAGTTGTTTGAGTACGTGATCGATAGATAAATTCCAGAGTCTAAAGCACCTTGATTATTAATCGATTCATTCTGAGCGAAATTGTATACACAGAGAGTGTCTATACTTGGTGATACCTTGAGCGAGTGTGGTAGATCATCTACACCTAGAAATCAAGGAAGATCAACACTGTAACATCTCTTTGTTCATAGTGAAATCCAGCGAATTGGCTGTAGGTGCAGAAGAGTGGACGTATGCTTGAATCAAGCCGAACCGCTATAAACCGCGTGTTCAATTCTCTCTTTCCTTTACTCAGTCTTACGTTGAATATCATTTGGTGCAAATGCTTCAACTATTTAAGTATTGCGCGATTATCAAGAAAAATCTTTTATATACCTATTCACCCCTCTAGGTACTTGTACTAGCTATATCAATTGGTATCAGAGCTCGTGTTCTTACTTTATTTGAAGTGTTTTACTTCAGAGTAAAAGATCCATGGCTAGTTGCTAGCACTAGGGCTGGTGGAAGGGCAAAGCAATACCGGACCACCCTACTTTGATGGAAAAGATTACAACATCTGGAAGAGCAAGATGAAAGCTTTCCTACGATCAAAGGATCCTCTGGAATGGGACGTTGTGGAAAGAGGAATCACCCCTACTGCTGCATCAGTCTCTGAAAGAGGGAAAGAAATTGTTGAGACCAGCGGAATGACTTAGGAAGAGATAAACAAGAGACAAGCACTCGTTGCAAAAGCAATTTACTCTTTATATTGTGCCTTGTCTCCAACTGAATACAACAGAATATCTTCTTGTGTTACAGCAAAAGAAGTATGGGACAGATTACATATCACCTATGAAGGAACAGATCGAGTGAAGGAGACCGAATCAACATTCTCCTCGGTCAATATGAAGCCTTCAAAATGAAACCAGGAGAATCTATAACTGACATGTTTAGTCGTTTTACAGATATTGTCAATGGTCTTGAGAACCAAGGACAAAAAATTTCTGATCCCATGAAGGTGAACAAGCTACTGTGTGGACTCTCCAAGGATTGGAATCATATAAAGACTTCAATAAGAGAGACGCAAATAATTATGCATCTATCTGTCGACGAGCTGATTGGAACTCTTCAGTCTTATGAAGTGGAAAGAATTAATGAAGACGAAGATCCAAGAGGTAAGAAATCCATTGCATTAAAATCAAAAGATGATTCTGATGATACAGATTCTGAAGATAATATGGACGATGAGGAGCTTGCTCTCATGATAAAAAGGTTCAGAAAACTGAATAGAAAAGGAAGAAGGTTCAACTCAAAGAAACAAAGTTTCCAAAGACAGCAGACCAAGTCTGCTGATGATGAGGAACCAAACAAAGATGTAGTTTGCTTCGAATGTAAGAAAAAGGGACACATCAGACCCAACTGTCCTCTTCCAAAGAAGAAAAGAGGAAAAGCTGAGAAGTTTCGAAAAGCTCTCAAAGCCGAAACCTGGAGTGATACAGAATGTGAAGAAAGTGATAATGAATATGCCAACATATGTCTGATGGCACATTCAGACTCAGACTCAGATCTGGATCGACTCATGTGCTGAATTTGGGGTAAGTGATTTTAAGATTCCCCGTCAAAGTCTCTAAATACATTGATGAACCGTGTTTTAGTCTTAAAACTTCTCTCAAAAGAATTTCCGAACTTAAAAAGGAAAACTCAGCTCTAAAACAAAAGGAAAACATTTTAGAAGAAAGAATTAAAAGTTTAGACTTGAATGTTTCTACTCTTAAAGAAAAAGAAGATAATCTTTTGAAAAAAATGTTTTTTTTTTTAAACGACTTATCAAATATTTCAAAGAAATTTTCGATAGGATCCGAAAAACTTGAAAAAGTTCTTTCGGTTCAAAGACCTTACTTCAATAAGTCTGGTCTAGGCATGACAGCAAACAATTCCCTTGATTGATTTTCCTAAAGTAAAAGAAAGAATTAAGAAAAGACCGTCGAGAGAGGCTTACAAAAATCATTTCAAGAAAGTTTTTGTAAAGTCTCGTAGGTCGAAATGCTCTAAGGTGCTCAAAGTGTAACAAGATCACTTTGAAAAAGAGTGTCCTATGGTTTGGAAGCCTGTTAAGAAAGTATGGCCTAATAATGTTTATCCTACTAACACCAAAGGACCCAAGAAAATTTGGGTACCAAAGAAAGCTTAAGACTCTCTTTTAAATGTAGGTCTCCGTCAAGAAAAATGTAAAGTGGTATCTTGATAGCGGATGTTCAAGACATATGACAGGAGACTCAAAGTGCTTCATAAAGCTTATTCAAGTAAACGGTGGAAATGTTTCATTTGGAGGAAACGACAAAGGAAGCATTGTGGGATTTGGAACTGTGAAAATTGGAAATCTCACAATAAGCAATGTTTCTCTAGTGGAAGGACTCAACTATAACCTTCTCAGCATTAGCTAATTGTGTGATACTGGTTTCAAGATCTCCTTTCAAGAAGGTATTTGCTCTGAATCGGTAAAGACTCTACTCGCCTTTCATGGGTCGAAGACATGAAAATATCTACCTCTTAGACATGAAATTAAATGAATCACAATGCCTAATCTCAATTCAAGATGAAGCAAGCTTATGGCACGTATGTAAAGCTTGGTCATGTCAATATGAAGCAATTAGCCAAAATCTCATCAAAGCGGCTTGTTCGAGGTCTACCCAAATTACCATACCAAAAGTCCGATCCATGCACACCATTTATTCTGGAAAGCAGGTAAGAAATTCATTTAAGTCAATAAATCATGTCTCTACTAATCATGTACTACAGATTCTGCATATATGGATCTCTTCGGACCAACCAGAACCTAGGGTATTGGAGGTAAGAAATATTGCCTAGTAATTGTGGACGATTACTCCCGCTTTACTTGGGTATATTTCCTTGCAAGTAAGTCAGAAACCTTCTCGTATTTTAAAAAATTTGCTAAAAAGGTTCAAAATGAAAAAGGATGTGTTATCTCTAGTATAAGAACAGATCATGGAGGTGAATTTGAAAATCAAGATTTTACAAAATTGTGTGATGAATCTGGATTTAAGCATTTGTACTCCTCTCCATATACTCCTCAGCAAAATGGAGTTGTGGAAAGAAAGAATAAATCTCTTCAAGAAATGGCTAGAACTCTTTTAATTGAAAGTAAAATCTCTTCACGATTTTGGGCTGAAGTCAAGCTTTTCAACAAAGATGCTATATCATCAATAGAGTCTTCTTAAGACCTATTCTAAAAAAAAAAACCCCTTATGAATTATTCAAAGGTAAGAAGCCCATTGTTTCATACTTTCATGTGTTCGGTTGCAAATGCTTTATATTGAAAAATGCAAAGGATCAAGTTGGTAAGTTTGAAGAAAGATCGATGAAGGCATCTTCCTTGGATATTCTACATCAAGCAAAGCCTACGAGTCTATAACAAGAAGAGCTAGTCGGTGGAGGAGTCAATGAATGTCAAATTTCAAGGCTCTACGCAAGATGAATCCAAATGGACTCGGTATGAAGAGTTTGAATCGCTCCCGGACCTTCCAAAGCTCACAACTCGGAAATGTCTCGACTGAAGACCAAAGATCAAGATGTTCATGAAGATTCAAATAAAGAAAGAGATCATCATCCAGATAAATCAACCAAGAATCGGAAGCATAAGTCCAAATCATCCCAAAGATCTCATTATCGGCGAAATTAATGAAGGAATTCGAACCAGATCCAAAAGACGTGAAGAGTCTAGTGCTGTGGCTCTCATTTCTGAAATTGAACCAAAAAGCATAGAAGAAGCTTTATCTGATGAAAGCTGGATCGAAGCCATGCAAGAAGAGCTCAGACAGTTCAACATTAATGATGTCTGGGAATTGACATCTAAACCAAAAGGTAAAACTGTTATTGGAGCCAAATGGGTGTTCAGAAACAAGATAAATGAAAAAGGTAAAGTCGTACGAAATAAAGCAAGACTCGTGGCCAAAGGATACACGCAAGAAGAAGGAATAGACTATGATGAGACTTACGCTCCTGTAGCAAGGTTAGAAGCTATTCGTCTATTACTTACGTTTGCTTGTTATAAAAATTTCAGATTATTCCAAATGGACATCAAAAGTGCCTTCCTAAATGGATTTATCCAAGAGGAAGTTTATGTGGAACAACCACCTGGGTTTGAAGACCCAAAGAAGCCAGACTCAGTCTTCAGACTAAAAAAGGCCTTGTATGGTTTAAAGCAAGCACCTCGAGCTTGGTACGACAGATTGAGTAAGTTCTTATTACAGAATGGTTTTGTCAAAGGTAAAGTAGATACTACTTTATTTATCAAAAAGGAAATCAAAAGCCTTTTACTTGTTCAAATATATGTGGATGATATTATTTTTGGATCCTCTAATGAAAGTCTATGCAAGAAATTTTCTAAGTCTATACGGGATGAGTTTGAAATGAATATGATGGGAGAATTAACATTCTTTCTTGGTCTTCAAGTAAAGCAATTGAAGGAAGGAACTTTCATTTACCAAGAAAAATATGCTAATGATCTTGTCAAAAGGTTTGGATTGGAAAATTGCAAAAAGACTAATATACCAATGTCAAGTTCTTTGAAGATAGACAAAGATGAAGAAGGGAAGAAAGTTGATCAAAAGCTGTATAGAAGCATCATTGGTTCACTTCTTTATCTTACTGCTTCTAGACCTGACATTTTGTTGTGTGTTTGCATCTGTGCTAGGTTTCAATAAGATCCTAGAGAATCCCATCTCAGTGCTGCAAAATGTATTATTAAATACGTTGCTTCATCTTCAAGCATTGGTCTTTGGTATCCTAAGAAGGGAGACTTTAATCTTCCGGATATTCGACGCCTTGATCTGGCTACTGTAGAGTCGATAGAAAGAGTACTTCAGAAACTTGCCAGTTGCTTGGAAGCAGGACAGTGTCTTGGTTTTCAAGGAAACAAAGCACTGTAGCTCTCTCAACAACAGAAGCAGAGTATGTAGCCCTTGGAAGCTGCTGTTCGCAAATTTTATGGATAAAACAACAGCTACAAGACTTTGGGATTGAAGACTCATGCACAGAAATCAAATGTGACAACACCAACGCAATCAATCTCACCAAAAATCCAATTCTTCATTCAAGAGCAAAGCATATAAAGATTTGACATCACTTCATTAGAGATCATATTCAAAATGGAGAAATCTCGATTCAATTTGTTGATTCAAAAGGTCAACTAGCGGATATATTCACAAAGCCTTTGGAGAAAAATCAATTCGATTTTATCCGTTCCGGACTCAACATTTTGAAGCTTGAAGAAGCTAAAGTTTAGAGACTCACCAACCCTCAGACTCTAATCTCTCAGACTCTAAATTCTCAGACTCAGACATTCATGGATATAGACTGTAAGTTGCTATTTTATCTAAACTCGAAAAGGTACGATCTTTCGTTAAGTTATTTTATAGTCTCTGTGAAAATCGAAATCTTGTCTTTTCGAAAGGATTAATTTTGGCAGTTAGTGATTTTGAAAAGAAGTGTTCGTACACTTTCCTTGTGCTGATTGAACTTCCCTTTTTCAAAACTGAGTGATATATATAGTTTTCTTTTTCACCCAATCTTCAAAACCCTAAAAAGCATTCTCCTCCCAATCCGATTTCTACTTCGTGTTCATCTTCGAGAAAGTTGTCATCTTTTCTTAGGAAAGCAAGTAAAGGAATCTTTCAGCGACAAGGAAGGATGTCTTCTTCGAGGAAGTTTTCAAGAATCGCGAATAGGGGACCATCGAGAATGAAGGAGGGTCCTACCCATTTTGATCTCACCGAAGAGGAAGAATTATCAAGTCAACAACAGAGCCCGATTCACTCTTCACCACGTCACTCAACGCCATCTACCCCACAAGGTGCGGGTCAACAACCGGAGGAAGAGATAATCGAGGACGCAGACCCTGTAAGAGTCCAAAAACCCTATTATATTTACAAACTCTACGGTGCGTTGAAAAGTACAGGAACTCCGTTGAACTATGTGGATGATTTTCTCAAAGATAACAATTATGGGAATGAGTATATCTTTCTGAGAAAAATGGAGGATTTGAGAATTGCTCCCAAGGGAAAGGCCGAGGAAGCACTTGCGAACATTCCAAGTGACCCTCGTATGTCGGGACCAAATCCGACTGATGGGAACGATGATGATAAAATGTTCAGTGATTTTCAACCTAGAATGGGTGTTGCTGCAAAGGTGAAGGGAAAAAGGATGGAGTTGTTTAAATCGAAGGAACAGGAGAATCTGTTCTTCAGACTGCTGAAACGAGGGGTGATAAACCCTAGGAGTGTTGATTTCGATTTCTTGGATGCCGTTAATGTGAACTTAAGGGAGAAGTTCAATCTACTTCAACTGGAACGTTTTTGCACTGATACCACAGATGGATATGCGCAATTAACAGCATACTTCTATTCGAATCTTAGCTTCTTAGATGCGAATAGAATATCATTTAGTGTTAGAGACCAAGACTATGTGGTAGACGTGGACATGTTGGCGGACATAATTGGAGTTGAACGAGGACGTTATCAACCAATCAAAGTCTCAGTTGCTCGTGCCTTATTGGAACTTGTCAAAGATAGAGATGTAGAAGGAAAAATCATCTATTCATGGATGCGTGCCATCAATATCGTGCTGCACAAAATTGTGATCAATTGCATCAGGCCCAAGTCTACATCAAAAACTGATGTGTATAATTCAGAGGCAAAATTGATGTACGCAATCAACTCAGGGATGAAGTTCTCTCTTCCTCACACTATTCTCTTTCACATGTACAGAGCAATGTCGAAGGACAAGGGACAATTGCCTTACCCAGGTCTGGTGACCAAGATCTTCAAACACATGAATATTGAACCGCCACACACACTTCGTGTTCGACCATGCGATAAGATGGTGGTTGGTTTGAAGATGTTAACGAAGATGCGTCTGCAAGAACTTTCCAAGGTAATGGAGAAATTCAAAGTGAAGACTCCAGTTCCGTCTGCTTCAAAGAGAAAAGGGAAGGAAACCATTGGTGCCTCATCCAAAAAGAAGAGAACTCTCATCTTGGAGGATGAAGATGAGGAGGAAGATCTCACAATCACTACCTTGATAAGGACCAGACGTTCTGTTCCCCAATCGATAGAACATCAAAAGAAACAGAGAGAAGAAGAGGAGAAAGCCAAGAACAGAGAAGAAGAAGAGCACCGAGAGAAGGAGAAAGAAGCTGAAGAAGAAGGAGAAGAAGAGAAAGAAAAGTCTGTAGCTGAATCTGGAGAGAAGGGGAATCAAGATACAGAAGAGCATGATCATCACTCTTCTCCTTTTGATATCCTAGAGATAGGGGGAGTTGGCGAGCAAAGGTCCACACCTCATGCTGCCAATAGTGAAGGTCTAAGACAATCTCCATCGATCCGAAAGAATTTTAGGCTTCTCAATTGCCCGAAGAAGGACACGATACGTCAACACCAAATCTGCAAGACTATACGAAGCGCCATCATCTGCATTCACTCCACTGAGAAAGCAAATGCAAGTACACAGACGGACAATTCTGCAGATTTTCGTCGTATTCTTGATGTTCTTCTGGAAATGCGGGGCCAAATCTATGCTCTTGACTATGAAATTCAAGCCATAAAGAATGTTGGACAAGCATCTTCGGTTACTCTGGAGGACAAAATGAAAGACCTCGCTCTACAACTTCAAGCCAATGCCAAAGGAGAGGAGGTAGCTCAACTAAGGGAAGACTTGAAGAGGCTAGAAGGCGTAGTCCACCATGGGAGATTTCCGGATCGTGCGCATTCCCAAGCTGCACTGACTCCTTTCTCACCTTTTTTAATGATGACAAAAAGGGGAGAAGAAATTTGAACCAACCAACCAACTTTAAACTTTGACTTTAAATTTGTTTTTGTGGTTGAATATGTTTGTTTTTGAGTATGACTTGAGTGAACTTGGGTGTGAACTTGAATTTGACTCGAATTGATTGTGGATTTAGATGCTTGACTTTTGCATTTATATCAAGTGTTGTTATATGGTATTACTCATGAAAGACTAACCAATTTTCTTTGGATGCGAGTCGGTTGTTTTATTAACCTTTATGAGATAGCCATCTTGCTTGAGAAATGTTTTTACAGTCAAAGTTGTTTAAATCTACGGAAAGTTTTGTCACCATCAAAAAGGGGGAGATTGTTGGAGAAATCTTTCCGAATATTTTGAAGCCGACAAAACGTTTCTATCGCCTAGTCCGGATGTCTCAGACCGTCTAGTTTAAAGTCCGAAGACTCTCTTATCTCAAGACTCAAGACTCAAGACTATTCTCATTGACAGTCTTTCTGATCCAATGACGAAGGAAATCCAGAGCCGAAGTATATGGTTGAGGATTTAATCCTATCCTCTGGAGAAGATCTCTTGGTTGGATAAATATAACGGATTCTTTTGTTCGTATCTAGATCAATTGAAGATCCGATGGTCGACGAAATATTCTTGGAATGTTCTATTCTTAGAAACCAAGATCCTGATTGTATGGGCGAACAGGATTGATGGGCTATCATCAGGTTCCTTTAATAGCTCGAATGATCTTCTTGATTGATTCCGTCCAACGGGTAGATTGGAGGAATTCCTTTGGAAAGTGCCAACGGGTATGATGGCATAAAGGAGTATAAAAAGGAAGACATTCTAGTTGTTGGAGTACGTGATCGATAGAGAAATTCCAGAGTCTGAAGC
Source organism: Eucalyptus victrix (assembly GCA_016097545.1). Lineage (NCBI taxonomy): Eukaryota > Viridiplantae > Streptophyta > Magnoliopsida > Myrtales > Myrtaceae > Eucalyptus > Eucalyptus victrix. The sequence continues at coordinate 38,350,983 of CM027838.1, forward strand.
ACCTTAATTATTAGTCGATTCATTCTGAGCGAAATTGTATACACAGAGAGTGTTTATACTTGGTGATACCTTGAGCGAGTGTGGTAGATCATCTACACCTAGAAATCAAGAAAGATCAACACTGTAACATCTCTTTGTTCATAGTGGAGTCCAGCGAATTAGCCGTCGATGAAAGAGTGGACGTAGGCTTGAATCAAGCCGAACCACTATAAACCGCGTGTTCAATTCTCTCTTTCCTTTGCTCAGTCTTACATTGATTATCATTTGTTGCAAATCCTTCAACTATCTAAGTATTGCGCGATTATCAAGAAAAATCTTTTATATACCTATTCACCCCCCTCTAGGTACTTGTACTAGCTATATCAACCATAACATCTAGTCTTAAAGGATACGAGATCATAGTGATGCATCGTTTAAAGGATTGGGTTGCGTGTTAATGCAACATGGTAGGGTTGTTGTATATGTGTTCCGTCAGTTGAGACCTCATGAGCTGAATTATCCGACGTATGACTTAGAACTCGTAGCGATTATTTTTGCTCTGAAGATTTGGAGACACTACTTGTGTGGAGAAAAATTCCAGATATTCACAGACTATCAAAGTCTCAAGTACTTATTCTCTCAAAAGGAGTTGAATATAAGGTAGCGTTGTTGGATGGAACTTATGAAGGACTATGATTGTGATATCTCGTATCACCCTAGAAAGGTTAACAAGATTGCAAATGCGTTGATTCGGAAGTCTTCAGTTGCGCATATGATGGTTAAAGAATGGATTTTACTCGAGAGGGCTCGAGATTTGATTTTCAAGTTTGAGGTAAGTCACCTTTCAAGTCTTATGACCACCCTCAGAATTGAGCCGAAAGTCCAAGTCAAAATTAAGACGCTTTAGTTGACAACCCCAAATGTTCAAAAGATCCTACAAGAGGATACCGATAAGGAAAAGCTGACTTTCAGATTTCTGAAGATGGAACACTAAGGTTCCGAGGACGATTGTGTGTACCTGACGATGCAAGGCTTAAAGAAGAGATCTTATTAGAAGCTCATCGTAGCAATAATAGCATTTATCCTGGTAGTACGAAGATGTACCAGAATTTGTGTCAACACTATTGGTGATCCAGTATGAAGGTGGATATCGCCAAGCATGTCGCCAAGTGTCTAACGTGTCAATAAGTAAAGGCACGTCATTGTAAACCGGGAGCACTTCTGTGACCTCTCGAGATTCCTGAGTGGAAATGGGAATACATCATAATAGATTTTGTGACGGGCTTACCAAGGAATAAGAGGGGTAATGATTCCATTTGGGTAGTGATCAATAAACTAACGAAGTCGGCTCACTTCATTATCGTTTGAAAGGATCTTGATTTGGACATGCATGTAGAGTTGTATGTGCGTCATATAGTTCGTCTGCATGGAGTACTGGTGACGATTACATTAGACCAAGAGCCGAGATTCACAGCTGCCTTCTAGAAGAGTTTCCAGGCTCCTTTAGGAATGAAGCTGCAGTACAATATGGCCTATTATCTTTAGATGGATGGCCATTCTGAGAGGACGATTCAAACCCTCGAAGACATGCTACGAGCTTGTGTGTTGGATTTTTGGTATTTAATTGCATTTATTTAATTATTTTTTATATTTATTTAATTATTTCTTATTTTCCAAAAATTATACTAGGATAATTAGTGACCGAATTTTGTGCTTTGATTGCGTGGTGTGCTTAGTTTATGCAATTGAATGCTAAATTGTGCAAATTGAGTGAAAATTGTGATTTTGGATAATTATTCCCAAATTGTGGAATTTTGATATTTTAATTAGAAAAATCCAAGGTTTCGGGTTTTGACACTGAAAATGGTTTTAAGGACTAGATCGAATCTTGGGATTTTAATAGTGTGAATATCAATTTTTTTGGTTCACATTAATATGTCAGCTTATGAGAACATTGATTTGTCAATTTGTGTAAGCAGTAATCCCTGGCTACATTAGAGGATCGATGTGTATCGGTAGTTCATGCTTGTGCAAGCAATAATTGAATTGATTGAATGGATCGAATTGAATTGATTGAATATATGAATTGTACTAACATGCATGAGGGAACTGAGGTAAGGTAAGTCTTTTGTCTTATGTGCATAGACTGCCTCTAGGTGTATTTCATTCCTAGTCGGAGTTTAGGGGGTAAACTTGCTGAGATATTGTCTCACCCCGTCGTGGGCTCAATCTTTTTAGGTCTTTAGATGGTAGCTCCTTCGGAACATTTTTGGTCGGCCCATGAGGGTCACCAAGTAGGTTACCGATATCCCTATTCCCAGAGGCCATGGAGTTTGGGTCTATGAACGCGTGGTGACCACTGTCTAGGTCGATGTAGGCCTACCTTAGAGGTTACCCCATCAATTTAAGGCGTGGTTTCGCTGTAGGCTCAATGGATACTAAGTGGTTCCCCTACAGGATTTTGAGTTCCTAGGTTCAGTGATAGACGTTGCTCATGGCAAGAGTACATCTAACCCTCTTGGTGGTGTAGTGATGGACCTGAGTCCCCAGGAGACCTTAGAGTTTTCAGTCGGGGATTCTAGTGCGTAGAGGACTTGTAGGCTTTTCTGTTTGAGTAGACTTTTGTCTATAGACTAGTGATGTATATAAACTGGGGTGTTTATAAAAGTGCTTTGGTTGTGAATGTGTTTCCTGCTTTTCTATCTCGTTTTGATTGTTGTTAGGGGTATTGTTTTGCTTTCACATGTGCATTAAAATGAATGGGTTGGCGACGCATCCTTAGATGTCACAATTTAATCAACCACCGAGAGATGGGCATGCTCTCGAAGGTTCGGGGTGTGGCATATGTACATAAGCATCATGAAGGAGAAGGGACAACTTCCATACACAGTTCTGGTGACCAATCTTTTTCAACATTTTCATATTCAACCGCTTTCCAATTTTTTCTCCAGAACCATTCTTTTCATGTAATTTGGATTGAAAATGGTCTAAAAAATGAGATTGAAGGATCTCTTTAGAGCCTTGAAACTTTTTAAGAAAAGGAATTTGCCAACAAAGCTAAGATAGGATCTACAGCTAAGAAGAAGCACAAAGGAAAGAGAGTTGTCTTGTGAACTTCCTGTTCTTCTTTTACAAGATGAAGAAGAGGAAGATGATGAAGACAAGACTATCCCTAACATGTTGGCAAAAATTGTCATGATAGATCTTGTTGGAGGCATAGTTGATTTTGAAGAAGAAGAGGATGAGGGTGAGAAAGACCCTGAAGAGGAAAGTGTAGGAGAGGAAACTAGAGTGAAAGAGAGCGAGGAGGATGACTCAGATGAAGAAGAGGGAGATGTGAATCTGACCAAGGAACGGAAGCATTCCGACAATGAAGGAGAATATACAAAGGAAGTTGGTGTAGGAGATGTTGGAGAGAAAACCAAAGGAACTGGTCAACAAACCAATGTTGTTAGAAATGGGGTGCAGGAAGGAGAAAGAATTCTTCCTTATACTGAAGGAACTGAGACATGGGTAGTAGGTGAGAAAACTACTCTTCATGACCAGACGACTGAACCAATTGCAAGTGATGATATTAGTCGATCTCCTCCAGATGCTGAGGATATTTATGCATCCTATTTCCTTGAAGAATCTCCTAAGGGTCAGGATAAAGAGGTAATGCTTAGGGAGAGCAACAAATCTCACATGTTGAGGTCGATGTCCCTTCATGTTTAGATACTCCACCGGTACATTTTGTTGAAGCTAGTGCCCAAATTGAACCACACTCAAACTATCATCGGCTAGTGGAAATCCCTACGAAGATTAAGGTGCAACAATGTGGGATGGAGGTTGAAATTCAAAAGTTCAATATTGCTCTCGCTACTACCTCAAAATCTCTCACTAGAAAGGTACAGTCTCTTGATGACAAGATTCAAAACATGTATCAGCAAGCCACTCGAATTTGGTGAAGATTGGGACTATCTTCCATTGGTGCCCGACTAAACTTGAGGAGACCATGCAGACTTTGGAAGACTTCCGACTTGTTTGTGTTCTAAGGGAACCTTGATCATTTTCGAAACCAACCCTTTTTCTTATTTTCTTTCTTCTTGTTTGTTTTTCTTCTTTTTGCCATTGACGAAAATGGAGAGAATTTTGTAGATTTGAAGCTTTGGCTTGTGCTATTGTGTTTGAGTTTTTTTTATACAAGTATGGTTTGTGTGTTTTTATGTATGCGGACTATGTGTGTTTTATGTAGATTTTATTGTGCAGACTAGATTTGAGCAATTGTTTACTGTCTGTTATCTCTATCTATTTTCTTGTGCCGCTAAAGTGTTATTTTGCATGTTTATATCCACATTATGCTTAAATCTGTATGAAAGTTTTATCATCATAAAAAATAAAAATATTGTTCCTACCAAGTTTTGAACTTATTCTTATTTTGAAGAACAATATACTTCTGAAGTTATGTCATAGACTCTTACCAAAGTCTATTCACTCCAGAAGTTTTCCCACTCTGATGTAGTCCAAACTAAAACCATGTCCCGAACGAAGATAGAATCAAACTCAGATTTATTGATCTTGCGATAAGGATTCAAAATGAACACAATATGAATTTATTCTTCAATATTTGGCTCTTTGATGAAGAATCTCACTTACCTTTTATAAATACATTGATGGAATCAATCACAAATTGATGAAATCAATCTTGAATATAAGTTCCTTTTTGGGAAGCGTTACTTATGGAAACCTAGATTCGATTATATGGGCGACCATAATCAATGGTTTTTCATCTTAATCTTGAAACGGCTACAAGATCTCTTTAATCGATTTTGTCTAACAAATTGGTTGGAATAAATTCCTTTGGAAAATGCCAATGGCTAGTAAGGCATAGAGGAGTATTTAAGAAGGTCATTCAATCTATTTGAGATAGTGTATGGAAATTGAAATTCCAAAGTCTGAAACTTTTCAACCACTTGTTCTTCATCAACAATTCTTACAAATTGTATTCAAGAGAGAATATCACAAGAAGAGTGACTTAGTGACATAAAAGGAATCTTCCACTAAGTGTTTGCAATAAAAAAATTGTACTTCTCTATTGATGCTATAGTGAATTCCAGCCAGAAGACTGTCAGCATGGGAGAATGGACGTAGGCTTAATCTAAGCCGAACTACTATAAATTTCGTATGCAATATTCTCTTCCCTTGACTCTTTCCATTTAAATATATTGCATCTTTTTAAGTATCACCAAAATCTATTCCATCTCTTATTGGATTCTGAATATTCATCAGAAGTCTAGTGACTTGTTTGTTAGAATCTATTTGGTTCTTAGACTTTATTCAAAAACTATTTTACTTTACAAAAGTTCTTTTAAACACCTATTCACCCCCTCTATGTGTTCATGCTAACTTTATAATGTAGTAGCATTTGATAGGAGAAGCCTTATGCGTTGGAGAAAACTCTTTTGATGTTTTAAAGTTGACAAAACTTATCCAAAGTCTATTCTCGAGTATTTCCAGACTTTTGTGTCAAAGTTTAAAGACTCCTAGAATTTGTGTTAAAGTCTGAAGACACTCAGATTTTGTGTCAAAGTCTACCCACTCGACAAATTCCAGACTTAACACAAGTGAAGAAATAAGGCTTGTTTAGATGTAAGATTATCTTTCTTATTTCAAAAGTTCGGTTTGCACAAGTTATAAATGGCCTTTTGGATGGAAATATCACCCTTGAGATTGATTATCTTTAATGAAATCAATCTAGATATATCAAATCTTTTTGGATTGCAAGTAAATATGTAAAGAATCTACTTATGGAAACCAAGATCTTGATTATATAGGCGAGCAATATTGATGAGCTTTCATCACAATCTTCAAATGGCTCGAGATCTCTGTGATTGATTTTGTCCAATAGTTTGATTGGAAGAATTCATATGGAAAGTGCCAACTGTCGAGAAGGCATGAAGGAGTATTTAAGGTGGACTCTCTAATTGTTTAGTAGATGCGTGAAAGAACAATTTCAAAGTCCAAAGCTTTCCATTTCTTTGTTATTCCAAATATTGAGACTCATAGTGAGACTTCATGAGAGAGCAGTAGAGACTCTTCATTATGAAGTTTATAACGCAAGATTGTAAATTCTATTTTGATTCTTAGTGGGATTTAGCCAGCAGGTTGTCAGCGTGGAGAGTGGATGCAAGCTTGATCTAAGCCGAACCGCTATAAATTCAGTGTTCTCATTCTCTTCCCTAAACTATTTTATTTTGTTTTATTTAACTATTAAAGTTTGAACTCAATCAAAGTCTGCTATTCTTCAGACTCAATTTTAGAAGCAAAATATATTTACCGTTCCTTGCGAAAAATTATCTTCACACCCATTTACCCCCTCTAGGCGTCCATACTAGCACTTACAATTGGTATAGAGCCTGTGTGCTTAATTTTTGAAGTGTTTTACTTTGAAGCTAAAGATCCTCTATGGCTAATATTTTGGCTCCAGGTTTGGTTGAAGGTCAGAGCAACACCAGACCTCCTTATTTTGATGGAAATGAGTACAATGTCTAGAAGAACAAGATGAAGGAATTTCTCAGATCCAGAGATCCTCTAGTGTGGGATCAACCCTAAAGCAACATCAGTTTTAGACCAAGGAAAAGAAATCATTGATGCTGACAAAGCAACACGAGCTGAATTTACCAAGAGACAAGCTCTTGACACGAAAGCAATCTACTCTTTATATTGTGCCTTATCTCCTACTAAGTATAACCGAATTTCTTTTTGTGAAACAGCTAAAGAAGTTTGGTATAGATTACATGTTACCTACGAAGGAACTGACCAAGTGAAGGAAACCAAAATAAACATTCTGCTTGGACAGTATAAAGCCTTTAGAATGAAGCTTGGAGAATCTATTACAGATATGTTCATTCGCTTTATAGAGATTGTGAATGGCCTGACATATCAAGGTCAACCAATCTCAGGACCAATGAAAGTCAACAAGCTGCTGTGTGGGCTTTCGAAAGATTGGAATCATGTGAAGACTTCAATTAGAGAAACCCAGAGGATCATGCCTCTATCAATTGACGATTCGATAGGCACACTTCAAACGAAGTGGAACAAATAAATGATGAAGAAGATCCTAAAGATAAGAAGTTAATTGCATTAAAGTCTAATATTGATTATGATGATACAGATTCATATGATGATATGGATGATGAAGAGCTAGCACTTATGATCAAGAAATTAAAAAAGCTGAATAGAAAGGGAAGAAGATTCAATTGGAATAAGTAGGCACACAAAATTTCTAGAAGAGACTAATTAAGGACAATGAAACCAAGCAAAAATGCAATATGCTTTGAATGCAAGAAAAAATGGCATATCGAGACCTAATTGTCCTCTCGTTGAAGAAGAAAAAAGGAAAACTGAGAAGTACAAAAAGGCACTCAAAGCTAAAACTTGTAGTGACGCTGAGTGTGAGGAAAGTGAAGAAGAATATATCAACATATGTCTAATGGCTCATTTCGAATTAGTCTCAGAATCAAAAAACAGACTCAGATTCAGATCAGACAAAGAAATTGAGGTCGGTGATTTAAAAATTCCTGTCAAATTCTATAAATACATAGATAAACTTTGTTGCAATCTCAAATCCTCTCTTAAAAAAGGATTTCGAACTAAAAAGGAAGAACTCCAAGCTCAAGCAACAGGATGTTTCTTGGAAAGAAAAATTTGAAAGTCTTCAAACAAGTTTTGATTCTCTTTCAAAGGAATATATATATATATATATATATATATATGTATTGAAAAGTGATATCTCCAATATAACAAAAAGATTTTCAAAAGGATCCAAGAAACTAGAGAAAATTCTTTTAGTTTAGATACCCTACTTTAACAAATCTAGTTTGAGTATAACTTCGTAGATTGTTCCATTAATCAATTCTTCCAAAGTAAAAGAAAGAATTAAACAAAGACCTGCAAAAGCATTTTACAAAAATCATTTTCAAAAAGTTTTTGTAAAACTTGTTGGCCAAAGTGAACTAAGATGTTCAAAGTGTAACAGCCTAAAACATTTCAAGAAAGAATGTCCCAAGGTTTGGAGACAAATTAAGAAGGACTGAGCTAAGACTCCTTTTAATATTAACCCTCCAGGACCTAAGAAAATTTGGGTACCAAAGAAAGTTTGAATTTTTCTTATGATCATAGGTCGCTATCAAAAGGAAAATCAAATGGTATTTGGATAGTGGTTGTTCAAGTTATATGACAGGAGACTCAAGTTGCTTTATAAAGCTTGTGAGATTGAATGGAGCAAAAGTATCTTTTGAAGAAAACAATAAATGAAAGATTGTAGGATGTGGAACTGTGAAGATTGGAAGCCTAACTATCAACAACATTTCCTTGGTGGAAGGATTGAACTACAATCTGCTAAGCATAAGTTAGCTTTGCGATACTAGTTTCAGAAAAAACTTCTAAGAAGGCATTTGTTCTAGAACGAGTCAATACTTCTCTCAATATTTCATTGGGCAAAGGCATGGGAATATCTATATTTTGGATGTAAACCTAGACAGTTCTCAGTGCCTTATATCTATTCAAGATGAAGCAAGTCTCTAGCATCGAAAGCTTGGTCATGTTAATATGAAGCAGATTGCCAAGATTTATTCAAATAAGCTTGTTCATGGCATTCCCAACCTAGCTTATAAAAGACTGAACTATGTACTTCATGTGTTTTGGGAAAATAGGTTAGAAGTACCTTTAAACTTGTAAATCAAGTTTCTATCAGTCGAGCTTTGTAGCTTCTGTATATGGACCTTTTTGGACCAACCATAACTCAAAGTGTTGGTGGAAAGGAATATTATCTAGTAATTGTGAATGATTACTTTTGCTTCACTTGGATCTATTTTTTGGCAAGTAAGTCTGAAGCATTCTCTTATTTCTCAAAGTTTGCAAAGAAGTTTTAGAATGAAAAGGGTTGTGCTATTTCGAGCATATGAACCAATCATGGAGGTGAGTTTGAGAATCAGGATTTTGCTAAGTTTTCTGATGAATATGATTTTCAGCATGTTTTGTCTTATCCATACACTTCAAAACAAAATGGAGTTGTGGAAAGGAAAAACATATCATTTTAGGAGATGGCCAGAACTCTCATGATAAAGAGCAAAATTTCCTCTTGATTTTAGGTAGTAGCAGTTTCTATAGCTTGCTACATCATCAACAGAGTGTTCTTGAGGCCTATCTTAGAGAAAAGTTCTTATGAAGTATACAAAGGAAAGAAGCCAAATGTTTCTTACTTCAATGTCTTTGGTTGTAAATGTTTTGTTCTAAAGAATGTAAATGATCGAACCAGGAAGTTTGAAGACAGATGAAGGAATCTTCCTTGGCTACTCAACATCAAGCAAAGCCTATAGGGTTTTTTTTTTTTTTAACAAAAAGACTCAATTTGTAGAAGAATCTATGAACGTCAAGTTTCAAGATTATGTACAGAATTTACTAGACCAGACTCAACTTCAAGAGTTTGAACCTATTCCAAACTTTACAAAGTCTATTTCCCTCTAAGAGGTTTAGACTTCTGGAGAACATCATAAAGCAGATTGAGAAGATTCAGCCAAAGCAGAGGATCAACAAACTTTGAAACCAAGCAGCAACTAGAAGCATAAGTCAAGTCATCCTAAGTAACTCATCATTGACAATATTGATGAAGGAATTCACACTAGATCCAAAAGGCATGAAGAGTCTAGTGCTCTAGCTCTTGTTTTTGAAATAGAACTAAAAAGCATAGATGAAGCCTTGTCTGATGAAAGCTAGATAGAAGCTATGCAAGAATAATTTAGACAATTCAGCTTCAACGATGCATGGGAGCTGATTCCAAAACCCAAAGGAAAGTCCATAATTGGAAAGAGATGGGTTTTCAAAAGCAAGATGGATGAGAAAGGAAAAGTGGTCAGAAACAAAGTAAGACTCGTGGCAAAAGGATATACATAGGAAGAATGGATAGACTATGACGAGATCTATGCACTAGTAACGAGGTTCGAAGCAATTATATTATTATTTGTTTTTGCTTGTTATAAAAATTTCAGGTCATTCCAAATGGATGTCAAAAGTGCATTCCTAAATGGGTTCATACAATAAGAAGTCTATGTGGAACAACCACCTAGATTGGAAGATCCAAAGAAACTAGACTCAGTCTACAGACTGAAATAATGCCTTATATGAATTGAAGCAAGTACCACGAGCTTGGTATGAAATGTTGAGTAAGTTTTCAATTCATAATGGTTTTGAGAAAGGAAATGTTGATACTACCTTGTTTATTAAGAGAGAAGGAAAATATTTTATGGTTGTACAGATTTATTATGACATTACTTTTGTTCTCCTAACGAAAGTCTGTATAAGAAATTCTCTAGAACTATGTAAGATGAATTTGAAATGAGTATGATAGAGGAGTTAACCTTCTTTCTGGGATTACAAGTCAAACAATCAAAGAAAGGAATATTAATTCATCAAGAGAAGTATGCCAAAGATTTCATCAAGAAATTTGGGTTGGAAAATTTCAAGAAAACAGAGACTCTAATGTCAACTTCTTCAAAACTAGACAAGGATGAAGAAGGGAAGAAAATAGATAAGAAGCTATACAGAAGCATGATCGGTTCACCTCTTTACCTTACTTCTTCTAGACCTAATATTTCATTTAGTGTTTGCATCTGTGCAAGATTTCAGTTTGACCCAAGAGAATCTCATCTAAGTGTTGTAAAACGCATCATTAAATATATTGTGACTTGTCCAAAGCTGGGTCTGTGGTATCTAAAAGAATGAGACTTTACTTTTATTGGATATTTAGACACCGATTTAACAGGTCATAAAGTCGATAGAAAGAGCACCTCTAGCACTTGTTAACTGTTGGGAAATATGTTAGTATATTGGTTCTTAAGGAAGCAAAGTACCATGGCTCTTTTGACTGTAGAAGTAGAGTATGTTACTCTTGGAAGTTGTTGCTCTCAAATCCTATGGATAAGACAACAACTGAGAGACTTTGGGACTGAAGAATCGTGTACCAAGATCAAATGTGACAATACTAGTGTTATTAATCTCATAAAGAACCCAATTCTTCATTCAAGGGCGATGCATATAGAAATTGAATATCACTTTATAAGAGATCATGTCCAGAATGGGGAGATTATGATTCAGTTTATTGATTCAAAGAATCAGCTAGCAGACATCTTCACAAAACCCCTAGAGAAAAATCTATTTGAGTTTATTCACACCAAGCTGAATATTATTTCCTTTTTGGAGTAAAGTCTGAGTCGGTTAGACTTAGAATTTCTACACGCTACTTTAGTAAAAGAATATCTTGATTCCAGGTATTTTATTTTGGAATAAAAAGGTATGTTTAACCGAATCGTTGCTTGCCTATTTTATTTTTAGAAATTATCTTTTTTTTTTGAATTTTTGAAATTTTGGTAGTTTTTTTTGTATATTTCAAAAAAGGCATTTTTTTTATTTTACTTATGATAGTTCAATTATATTTCAAAAAAGGCACTTTGTGACCTTTCGTTTTCTTCTTTTACCCTATTGTATTTCTTTCGAGCACTTCTTTTCAAACCCTAAAATACAGACTCTCTATTCTCTTGCTTCTACTCTCAAGATTGTTCCACAAGTTTTCATCTTTTTCACTCTAATCTATCTATGAAATCCTCCAAGCCTACAAATATGTCTTACCAAAGGAAATCCTCTTGGATTGCTAATTAAGGTCTAAGAAGCATGCCAGAAGGACAGACACATTTGATCTCACTGAGGAAGACTCTCTGCGTAACTCTCCACAGCATCCTCCGCAGCACATTCGATCTCACTAAGGAAGAGGAAGTTGAGGAAGACGTAGAACCTCTAAGAGCCTTGAGACCCTAGGTTCCCTATAAGCTTTACTCTTATTTGAAGCAGGGAGGTACTCTTATGACCTTTGTCGATGAGTTTCTAAGGGAAAAGTGATATAAGAATGAGACTTTGTTCCAAAGAAGGATGGAGCAATTAGGAATAGCACCGAAAGGATCGGCAGACAATGCCTTTCTTCATTTTCCCGTGCAGACCCTAGGTTCAGTCTAATCATCTTTAGAACAAGGATGATGATGAGAGATTTTATTCGACTTTTCAACCCAGAATGGGTGTTGCTGCAGATGTTCCTAGAGAAAGAACGAGATTGTTTCGTTCTAAGGAACACAAAAAGGTTTACTCACAGATGCTGAAGAGAGGGGTGATGAACCCTCATACTGTTGATTTTGATTTCTTAGACTCAATCAAGGTTAACTTGAGGGAGAAGTTAGCCTTCCTTCAACTGGAGAATTTTTGTTCTGAAACAACTATTGCATATCCAAAGTTGAGTGCATTTTTCTATTCAAATCTGTCTTTTCTTGAACAAAATAGAATCTAGTTCACCATGAGTGATAAGGCCTATGTTGTGGATGTTGATACATTGGCAGACATTATTGGGGTGGAAAGGAGTAGTTTTCAACCAATAAGTGTCTCATTTGGTCAAGCAATGAGATTTCTTGTCATTGATAGAGATCTAGAAGGAGGTATCACTTATTCTCGATCAAGTTAACCTCAAATGTTTTGTTGCACAAAGTTGTCATTAACTACATTAGATCGAAGGCTGCATCAAAAATACACGTTTCCAAATTTGAAGCACGGCTCGTGTTTGCTATATGCAATAGGATGAGTTTTTCGCTCCCTCATACTGTCCTAATGCACATGTAAAGGACAATTATGAAGGATAAAGGACAGTTGCCTTATTCTGTGCTAGTTACAATTTTATTCAAACATTTTCAAATCGAGTTTTTCATCTCTCTTTACTCTCGAACTGTTGCTCCTATGGTTATAGGACTGAAAATGATTTTGAAGATGAGGTTGAAGGATCTGAACAAAGCCATTGAGTGCTTGAAGAAGTAGTCCTCCAGCAAAACCAAGGACGATTATGCTGTAAGGAAGAGAAAAGGCAAGGAAGTTATCAAAGAACTTGTAAAGAAGAGAAGATCACTCATCTTGTAGGATGAAGAGGATGATGATGATCTTACAATTAGTGCCATTGCCTTGAAGAATCTTCAAGGCTTTGTTGGTTCTGACAAACCAATTCAAAGAGAAGAAAGAGAAAGAGAAGAAGTTAAGCCAGAAGAAGAAGAAGAACTAGAGAAGGAAGAAGCAGCAAGAGAAGAAGAAGCAAGAGATGAAGAAGGAAAATGTCATGAAGATGACTCTTATGAGGCGACAATTGCTATATCTTTATCTGAGGATTCTGAAGCAACTTGGAGTGGTCCAATAGGAGTTCGTACAAAGCAAGAACATCACTCTCGTTCTGCAAACGAGAAGACTCAAGAAGAAGGAATCCTTTCTCCATATGTAGGCATAGAAACATGGGGAGCTGTTGAGCAAACAGGGTCTTCTTCTTCAATTTTTGCGAGTGATAGTATTAGTCGATCTCTTGCAGACCTAGAAGATGTCTATGCATCTCATTTTCCTGAAGCTGAATCTACTTCGACTCATGGGACAAGACAAGTTAATGTTCCCTCATCTCTCAACTGTCCACGAACTCAATTTGCTGAAGCTGGTGTGCAAACTGAACCAACTAGTGACTATCAAAGGATGATAGAACTCCTTATTTTTGTGGCTGCAGAATCAAGGCTATCTAGATCCTTATTTATTTGTTTCTTAGATATCATGTACTGCTAAAGTGTTGTTTTGCATGTTACAAGACTTTGAATTTGCAGGGAAGTTTTGTCACCATAAAAAATGCAGAGATTGTTGGAGAAAATTCCTTTGATGTTTTAAAGTTGACAAAACTTATCCAAAGTCTATTATGAGTATTTCTAGACTTTCGTGTCAAAGTTTGAAGACTCCCAGACTTTGTGTTAAAGTCTGGGAGTCTCCTAGACTTTGTATTAAAGTCTGCCCACTCTGACAAATTCGAGACTGAATGCAAATGAAGAAAAAAGACTTATTCAGACACAAGATTATCTTTCTTAC
>CM027838.1:38367420-38382183 GCA_016097545.1 Eucalyptus victrix
CCAGGCCCAGGCCCAGGCCCAGGCCCAGGCCCAGGCCCAGGCCCAGGCCCAGGCCCAGGCCCAGGCCCAGGCCCAGGCCCAGGCCCAGGCCCAGGCCCAGGCCCAGGCCCAGGCCCAGGCCCAGGCCCAGGCCCAGGCCCAGGCCCAGGCCCAGGCCCAGGCCCAGGCCCAGGCCCAGGCCCAGGCCCAGGCCCAGGCCCAGGCCCAGGCCCAGGCCCAGGCCCAGGCCCAGGCCCAGGCCCAGGCCCAGGCCCAGGCCCAGGCCCAGGCCCAGGCCCAGGCCCAGGCCCAGGCCCAGGCCCAGGCCCAGGCCCAGGCCCAGGCCCAGGCCCAGGCCCAGGCCCAGGCCCAGGCCCAGGCCCAGGCCCAGGCCCAGGCCCAGGCCCAGGCCCAGGCCCAGGCCCAGGCCCAGGCCCAGGCCCAGGCCCAGGCCCAGGCCCAGGCCCAGGCCCAGGCCCAGGCCCAGGCCCAGGCCCAGGCCCAGGCCCAGGCCCAGGCCCAGGCCCAGGCCCAGGGCCCAGGCCCAGGCCCAGGCCCAGGCCCAGGCCCAGGCCCAGGCCCAGGCCCAGGCCCAGGCCCAGGCCCAGGCCCAGGCCCAGGCCCAGGCCCAGGCCCAGGCCCAGGCCCAGGCCCAGGCCCAGGCCCAGGGCCCAGGCCCAGGCCCAGGCCCAGGCCCAGGCCCAGGCCCAGGCCCAGGCCCAGGCCCAGGCCCAGGCCCAGGCCCAGGCCCAGGCCCAGGCCCAGGCCCAGGCCCAGGCCCAGGCCCAGGCCCAGGCCCAGGCCCAGGCCCAGGCCCAGGCCCAGGCCCAGGCCCAGGCCCAGGCCCAGGCCCAGGCCCAGGCCCAGGCCCAGGCCCAGGCCCAGGCCCAGGCCCAGGCCCAGGCCCAGGCCCAGGCCCAGGCCCAGGCCCAGGCCCAGGCCCAGGCCCAGGCCCAGGCCCAGGCCCAGGCCCAGGCCCAGGCCCAGGCCCAGGCCCAGGCCCAGGCCCAGGCCAGGCCCAGGCCCAGGCCCAGGCCCAGGCCCAGGCCCAGGCCCAGGCCCAGGCCCAGGCCCAGGCCCAGGCCCAGGCCCAGGCCCAGGCCCAGGCCCAGGCCCAGGCCCAGGCCCAGGCCCAGGCCCAGGCCCAGGCCCAGGCCCAGGCCCAGGCCCAGGCCCAGGCCCAGGCCCAGGCCCAGGCCCAGGCCCAGGCCCAGGCCCAGGCCCAGGCCCAGGCCCAGGCCCAGGCCCAGGCCCAGGCCCAGGCCCAGGCCCAGGCCCAGGCCCAGGCCCAGGCCCAGGCCCAGGCCCAGGCCCAGGCCCAGGCCCAGGCCCAGGCCCAGGCCCAGGCCCAGGCCCAGGCCCAGGCCCAGGCCCAGGCCCAGGCCCAGGCCCAGGCCCAGGCCCAGGCCCAGGCCCAGGCCCAGGCCCAGGCCCAGGCCCAGGCCCAGGCCCAGGCCCAGGCCCAGGCCCAGGCCCAGGCCCAGGCCCAGGCCCAGGCCCAGGCCCAGGCCCAGGCCCAGGCCCAGGCCCAGGCCCAGGCCCAGGCCCAGGCCCAGGCCCAGGCCCAGGCCCAGGCCCAGGCCCAGGCCCAGGCCCAGGCCCAGGCCCAGGCCCAGGCCCAGGCCCAGGCCCAGGCCCAGGCCCAGGCCCAGGCCCAGGCCCAGGCCCAGGCCCAGGCCCAGGCCCAGGCCCAGGCCCAGGCCCAGGCCCAGGCCCAGGCCCAGGCCCAGGCCCAGGCCCAGGCCCAGGCCCAGGCCCAGGCCCAGGCCCAGGCCCAGGCCCAGGCCCAGGCCCCCAGGCCCAGGCCCAGGCCCAGGCCCAGGCCCAGGCCCAGGCCCAGGCCCAGGCCCAGGCCCAGGCCCAGGCCCAGGCCCAGGCCCAGGCCCAGGCCCAGGCCCAGGCCCAGGCCCAGGCCCAGGCCCAGGCCCAGGCCCAGGCCCAGGCCCAGGCCCAGGCCCAGGCCCAGGCCCAGGCCCAGGCCCAGGCCCAGGCCCAGGCCCAGGCCCAGGCCCAGGCCCAGGCCCAGGCCCAGGCCCAGGCCCAGGCCCAGGCCCAGGCCCAGGCCCAGGCCCAGGCCCAGGCCCAGGCCCAGGCCCAGGCCCAGGCCCAGGCCCAGGCCCAGGCCCAGGCCCAGGCCCAGGCCCAGGCCCAGGCCCAGGCCCAGGCCCAGGCCCAGGCCCAGGCCCAGGCCCAGGCCCAGGCCCAGGCCCAGGCCCAGGCCCAGGCCCAGGCCCAGGCCCAGGCCCAGGCCCAGGCCCAGGCCCAGGCCCAGGCCCAGGCCCAGGCCCAGGCCCAGGCCCAGGCCCAGGCCCAGGCCCAGGCCCAGGCCCAGGCCCAGGCCCAGGCCCAGGCCCAGGCCCAGGCCCAGGGCCCAGGCCCAGGCCCAGGCCCAGGCCCAGGCCCAGGCCCAGGCCCAGGCCCAGGCCCAGGCCCAGGCCCAGGCCCAGGCCCAGGCCCAGGCCCAGGCCCAGGCCCAGGCCCAGGCCCAGGCCCAGGCCCAGGCCCAGGCCCAGGCCCAGGCCCAGGCCCAGGCCCAGGCCCAGGCCCAGGCCCAGGCCCAGGCCCAGGCCCAGGCCCAGGCCCAGGCCCAGGCCCAGGCCCAGGCCCAGGCCCAGGCCCAGGCCCAGGCCCAGGCCCAGGCCCAGGCCCAGGCCCAGGCCCAGGCCCAGGCCCAGGCCCAGGCCCAGGCCCAGGCCCAGGCCCAGGCCCAGGGCCCAGGCCCAGGCCCAGGCCCAGGCCCAGGCCCAGGCCCAGGGCCCAGGCCCAGGCCCAGGCCCAGGCCCAGGCCCAGGCCCAGGCCCAGGCCCAGGCCCAGGCCCAGGCCCAGGCCCAGGCCCAGGCCCAGGCCCAGGCCCAGGCCCAGGCCCAGGCCCAGGCCCAGGCCCAGGCCCAGGCCCAGGCCCAGGCCCAGGCCCAGGCCCAGGCCCAGGCCCAGGCCCAGGCCCAGGCCCAGGCCCAGGCCCAGGCCCAGGCCCAGGCCCAGGCCCAGGCCCAGGCCCAGGCCCAGGCCCAGGCCCAGGCCCAGGCCCAGGCCCAGGCCCAGGCCCAGGCCCAGGCCCAGGCCCAGGCCCAGGCCCAGGCCCAGGCCCAGGCCCAGGCCCAGGCCCAGGCCCAGGCCCAGGCCCAGGCCCAGGCCCAGGCCCAGGCCCAGGCCCAGGCCCAGGCCCAGGCCCAGGCCCAGGCCCAGGCCCAGGCCCAGGCCCAGGCCCAGGCCCAGGCCCAGGCCCAGGCCCAGGCCCAGGCCCAGGCCCAGGCCCAGGCCCAGGCCCAGGCCCAGGCCCAGGCCCAGGCCCAGGCCCAGGCCCAGGCCCAGGCCCAGGCCCAGGCCCAGGCCCAGGCCCAGGCCCAGGCCCAGGCCCAGGCCCAGGCCCAGGCCCAGGCCCAGGCCCAGGCCCAGGCCCAGGCCCAGGCCCAGGCCCAGGCCCAGGCCCAGGCCCAGGCCCAGGCCCAGGCCCAGGCCCAGGCCCAGGCCCAGGCCCAGGCCCAGGCCCAGGCCCAGGCCCAGGCCCAGGCCCAGGCCCAGGCCCAGGCCCAGGCCCAGGCCCAGGCCCAGGCCCAGGCCCAGGCCCAGGCCCAGGCCCAGGCCCAGGCCCAGGCCCAGGCCCAGGCCCAGGCCCAGGCCCAGGCCCAGGCCCAGGCCCAGGCCCAGGCCCAGGCCCAGGCCCAGGCCCAGGCCCAGGCCCAGGCCCAGGCCCAGGCCCAGGCCCAGGCCCAGGCCCAGGCCCAGGCCCAGGCCCAGGCCCAGGCCCAGGCCCAGGCCCAGGCCCAGGCCCAGGCCCAGGCCCAGGCCCAGGCCCAGGCCCAGGCCCAGGCCCAGGCCCAGGCCCAGGCCCAGGCCCAGGCCCAGGCCCAGGCCCAGGCCCAGGCCCAGGCCCAGGCCCAGGCCCAGGCCCAGGCCCAGGCCCAGGCCCAGGCCCAGGCCCAGGCCCAGGCCCAGGCCCAGGCCCAGGCCCAGGCCCAGGCCCAGGCCCAGGCCCAGGCCCAGGCCCAGGCCCAGGCCCAGGCCCAGGCCCAGGCCCAGGCCCAGGCCCAGGCCCAGGCCCAGGCCCAGGCCCAGGCCCAGGCCCAGGCCCAGGCCCAGGCCCAGGCCCAGGCCCAGGCCCAGGCCCAGGCCCAGGCCCAGGCCCAGGCCCCCAGGCCCAGGCCCAGGCCCAGGCCCAGGCCCAGGCCCAGGCCCAGGCCCAGGCCCAGGCCCAGGCCCAGGCCCAGGCCCAGGCCCAGGCCCAGGCCCAGGCCCAGGCCCAGGCCCAGGCCCAGGCCCAGGCCCAGGCCCAGGCCCAGGCCCAGGCCCAGGCCCAGGCCCAGGCCCAGGCCCAGGCCCAGGCCCAGGCCCAGGCCCAGGCCCAGGCCCAGGCCCAGGCCCAGGCCCAGGCCCAGGCCCAGGCCCAGGCCCAGGCCCAGGCCCAGGCCCAGGCCCAGGCCCAGGCCCAGGCCCAGGCCCAGGCCCAGGCCCAGGCCCAGGCCCAGGCCCAGGCCCAGGCCCAGGCCCAGGCCCAGGCCCAGGCCCAGGCCCAGGCCCAGGCCCAGGCCCAGGCCCAGGCCCAGGGCCCAGGCCCAGGGCCCAGGCCCAGGCCCAGGCCCAGGCCCAGGCCCAGGCCCAGGCCCAGGCCCAGGCCCAGGCCCAGGCCCAGGCCCAGGCCCAGGCCCAGGCCCAGGCCCAGGCCCAGGCCCAGGCCCAGGCCCAGGCCCAGGCCCAGGCCCAGGCCCAGGCCCAGGCCCAGGCCCAGGCCCAGGCCCAGGCCCAGGCCCAGGGCCCAGGCCCAGGCCCAGGCCCAGGCCCAGGCCCAGGCCCAGGCCCAGGCCCAGGCCCAGGCCCAGGCCCAGGCCCAGGCCCAGGCCCAGGCCCAGGCCCAGGCCCAGGCCCAGGCCCAGGCCCAGGCCCAGGCCCAGGCCCAGGCCCAGGCCCAGGCCCAGGCCCAGGCCCAGGCCCAGGCCCAGGCCCAGGCCCAGGCCCAGGCCCAGGCCCAGGCCCAGGCCCAGGCCCAGGCCCAGGCCCAGGCCCAGGCCCAGGCCCAGGCCCAGGCCCAGGCCCAGGCCCAGGCCCAGGCCCAGGCCCAGGCCCAGGCCCAGGCCCAGGCCCAGGCCCAGGCCCAGGCCCAGGCCCAGGCCCAGGCCCAGGCCCAGGCCCAGGCCCAGGCCCAGGCCCAGGCCCAGGCCCAGGCCCAGGCCCAGGCCCAGGCCCAGGCCCAGGGCCCAGGCCCAGGCCCAGGCCCAGGCCCAGGCCCAGGCCCAGGCCCAGGCCCAGGCCCAGGCCCAGGCCCAGGCCCAGGCTCAGGCCCAGGCCCAGGCCCAGGCCCAGGCCCAGGCCCAGGCCCAGGCCCAGGCCCAGGCCCAGGCCCAGGCCCAGGCCCAGGCCCAGGCCCAGGCCCAGGCCCAGGCCCAGGCCCAGGCCCAGGCCCAGGCCCAGGCCCAGGCCCAGGCCCAGGCCCAGGCCCAGGCCCAGGCCCAGGCCCAGGCCCAGGCCCAGGCCCAGGCCCAGGCCCAGGCCCAGGCCCAGGCCCAGGCCCAGGCCCAGGCCCAGGCCCAGGCCCAGGCCCAGGCCCAGGCCCAGGCCCAGGCCCAGGCCCAGGCCCAGGCCCAGGCCCAGGCCCAGGCCCAGGCCCAGGCCCAGGCCCAGGCCCAGGCCCAGGCCCAGGCCCAGGCCCAGGCCCAGGCCCAGGCCCAGGCCCAGGCCCAGGCCCAGGCCCAGGCCCAGGCCCAGGCCCAGGCCCAGGCCCAGGCCCAGGCCCAGGCCCAGGCCCAGGCCCAGGCCCAGGCCCAGGCCCAGGCCCAGGCCCAGGCCCAGGCCCAGGCCCAGGCCCAGGCCCAGGCCCAGGCCCAGGCCCAGGCCCAGGCCCAGGCCCAGGCCCAGGCCCAGGCCCAGGCCCAGGCCCAGGCCCAGGCCCAGGCCCAGGCCCAGGCCCAGGCCCAGGCCCAGGCCCAGGCCCAGGCCCAGGCCCAGGCCCAGGCCCAGGCCCAGGCCCAGGCCCAGGCCCAGGCCCAGGCCCAGGCCCAGGCCCAGGCCCAGGCCCAGGCCCAGGCCCAGGCCCAGGCCCAGGCCCAGGCCCAGGCCCAGGCCCAGGCCCAGGCCCAGGCCCAGGCCCAGGCCCAGGCCCAGGCCCAGGCCCAGGCCCAGGCCCAGGCCCAGGCCCAGGCCCAGGCCCAGGCCCAGGCCCAGGCCCAGGCCCAGGCCCAGGCCCAGGCCCAGGCCCAGGCCCAGGCCCAGGCCCAGGCCCAGGCCCAGGCCCAGGCCCAGGCCCAGGCCCAGGCCCAGGCCCAGGCCCAGGCCCAGGCCCAGGCCCAGGCCCAGGCCCAGGCCCAGGCCCAGGCCCAGGCCCAGGCCCAGGCCCAGGCCCAGGCCCAGGCCCAGGCCCAGGCCCAGGCCCAGGCCCAGGCCCAGGCCCAGGCCCAGGCCCAGGCCCAGGCCCAGGCCCAGGCCCAGGCCCAGGCCCAGGCCCAGGCCCAGGCCCAGGCCCAGGCCCAGGCCCAGGCCCAGGCCCAGGCCCAGGCCCAGGCCCAGGCCCAGGCCCAGGCCCAGGCCCAGGCCCAGGCCCAGGCCCAGGCCCAGGCCCAGGCCCAGGCCCAGGCCCAGGCCCAGGCCCAGGCCCAGGCCCAGGCCCAGGCCCAGGCCTAGGCCCAGGCCCAGGCCCAGGCCCAGGCCCAGGCCCAGGCCCAGGCCCAGGCCCAGGCCCAGGCCCAGGCCCAGGCCCAGGCCCAGGCCCAGGCCCAGGCCCAGGCCCAGGCCCAGGCCCAGGCCCAGGCCCAGGCCCAGCCCAGGCCCAGGCCCAGGCCCAGGCCCAGGCCCAGGCCCAGGCCCAGGCCCAGGCCCAGGCCCAGGCCCAGGCCCAGGCCCAGGCCCAGGCCCAGGCCCAGGCCCAGGCCCAGGCCCAGGCCCAGGCCCAGGCCCAGGCCCAGGCCCAGGCCCAGGCCCAGGCCCAGGCCCAGGCCCAGGCCCAGGCCCAGGCCCAGGCCCAGGCCCAGGCCCAGGCCCAGGCCCAGGCCCAGGCCCAGGCCCAGGCCCAGGCCCAGGCCCAGGCCCAGGCCCAGGCCCAGGCCCAGGCCCAGGCCCAGGCCCAGGCCCAGGCCCAGGCCCAGGCCCAGGCCCAGGCCCAGGCCCAGGCCCAGGCCCAGGCCCAGGCCCAGGCCCAGGCCCAGGCCCAGGCCCAGGCCCAGGCCCAGGCCCAGGCCCAGGCCCAGGCCCAGGCCCAGGCCCAGGCCCAGGCCCAGGCCCAGGCCCAGGCCCAGGCCCAGGCCCAGGCCCAGGCCCAGGCCCAGGCCCAGGCCCAGGCCCAGGCCCAGGCCCAGGCCCAGGCCCAGGCCCAGGCCCAGGCCCAGGCCCAGGCCCAGGCCCAGGCCCAGGCCCAGGCCCAGGCCCAGGCCCAGGCCCAGGCCCAGGCCCAGGCCCAGGCCCAGGCCCAGGCCCAGGCCCAGGCCCAGGCCCAGGCCCAGGCCCAGGCCCAGGCCCAGGCCCAGGCCCAGGCCCAGGCCCAGGCCCAGGCCCAGGCCCAGGCCCAGGCCCAGGCCCAGGCCCAGGCCCAGGCCCAGGCCCAGGCCCAGGCCCAGGCCCAGGCCCAGGCCCAGGCCCAGGCCCAGGCCCAGGCCCAGGCCCAGGCCCAGGCCCAGGCCCAGGCCCAGGCCCAGGCCCAGGCCCAGGCCCAGGCCCAGGCCCAGGCCCAGGCCCAGGCCCAGGCCCAGGCCCAGGCCCAGGCCCAGGCCCAGGCCCAGGCCCAGGCCCAGGCCCAGGCCCAGGCCCAGGGCCCAGGCCCAGGCCCAGGCCCAGGCCCAGGCCCAGGCCCAGGCCCAGGCCCAGGCCCAGGCCCAGGCCCAGGCCCAGGCCCAGGCCCAGGCCCAGGCCCAGGCCCAGGCCCAGGCCCAGGCCCAGGCCCAGGCCCAGGCCCAGGCCCAGGCCCAGGCCCAGGCCCAGGCCCAGGCCCAGGCCCAGGCCCAGGCCCAGGCCCAGGCCCAGGGCCCAGGCCCAGGCCCAGGCCCAGGCCCAGGCCCAGGCCCAGGCCCAGGCCCAGGCCCAGGCCCAGGCCCAGGCCCAGGCCCAGGCCCAGGCCCAGGCCCAGGCCCAGGCCCAGGCCCAGGCCCAGGCCCAGGCCCAGGCCCAGGCCCAGGCCCAGGCCCAGGCCCAGGCCCAGGCCCAGGCCCAGGCCCAGGCCCAGGCCCAGGCCCAGGCCCAGGCCCAGGCCCAGGCCCAGGCCCAGGCCCAGGCCCAGGCCCAGGGCCCAGGCCCAGGCCCAGGCCCAGGCCCAGGCCCAGGCCCAGGCCCAGGCCCAGGCCCAGGCCCAGGCCCAGGCCCAGGCCCAGGCCCAGGCCCAGGCCCAGGGCCCAGGCCCAGGCCCAGGCCCAGGCCCAGGCCCAGGCCCAGGCCCAGGCCCAGGCCCAGGCCCAGGCCCAGGCCCAGGCCCAGGCCCAGGCCCAGGCCCAGGCCCAGGCCCAGGCCCAGGCCCAGGCCCAGGCCCAGGCCCAGGCCCAGGCCCAGGCCCAGGCCCAGGCCCAG
This sequence comes from Eucalyptus victrix, assembly GCA_016097545.1. Taxonomy (NCBI): domain Eukaryota; kingdom Viridiplantae; phylum Streptophyta; class Magnoliopsida; order Myrtales; family Myrtaceae; genus Eucalyptus; species Eucalyptus victrix. The sequence continues at coordinate 38,375,882 of CM027838.1, forward strand.
GCCCAGGCCCAGGCCCAGGCCCAGGCCCAGGCCCAGGCCCAGGCCCAGGCCCAGGCCCAGGCCCAGGCCCAGGCCCAGGCCCAGGCCCAGGGCCCAGGCCCAGGCCCAGGCCCAGGCCCAGGCCCAGGCCCAGGCCCAGGCCCAGGCCCAGGCCCAGGCCCAGGCCCAGGCCCAGGGCCCAGGCCCAGGCCCAGGCCCAGGCCCAGGCCCAGGCCCAGGCCCAGGCCCAGGCCCAGGCCCAGGCCCAGGCCCAGGCCCAGGCCCAGGCCCAGGCCCAGGCCCAGGCCCAGGCCCAGGCCCAGGCCCAGGCCCAGGCCCAGGCCCAGGCCCAGGCCCAGGCCCAGGCCCAGGCCCAGGCCCAGGCCCAGGCCCAGGCCCAGGCCCAGGCCCAGGCCCAGGCCCAGGCCCAGGCCCAGGCCCAGGCCCAGGCCCAGGCCCAGGCCCAGGCCCAGGCCCAGGCCCAGGCCCAGGCCCAGGCCCAGGCCCAGGCCCAGGCCCAGGCCCAGGCCCAGGCCCAGGCCCAGGCCCAGGCCCAGGCCCAGGCCCAGGCCCAGGCCCAGGCCCAGGCCCAGGCCCAGGCCCAGGCCCAGGCCCAGGCCCAGGCCCAGGCCCAGGCCCAGGCCCAGGCCCAGGCCCAGGCCCAGGCCCAGGCCCAGGCCCAGGGCCCAGGCCCAGGCCCAGGCCCAGGCCCAGGCCCAGGCCCAGGCCCAGGCCCAGGCTCAGGCCCAGGCCCAGGCCCAGGCCCAGGCCCAGGCCCAGGCCCAGGCCCAGGCCCAGGCCCAGGCCCAGGCCCAGGCCCAGGCCCAGGCCCAGGGCCCAGGCCCAGGCCCAGGCCCAGGCCCAGGCCCAGGCCCAGGCCCAGGCCCAGGCCCAGGCCCAGGCCCAGGCCCAGGCCCAGGCCCAGGCCCAGGCCCAGGCCCAGGCCCAGGCCCAGGCCCAGGCCCAGGCCCAGGCCCAGGCCCAGGCCCAGGCCCAGGCCCAGGCCCAGGCCCAGGCCCAGGCCCAGGCCCAGGCCCAGGCCCAGGCCCAGGCCCAGGCCCAGGCCCAGGCCCAGGCCCAGGCCCAGGCCCAGGCCCAGGCCCAGGCCCAGGCCCAGGCCCAGGCCCAGGCCCAGGCCCAGGCCCAGGCCCAGGCCCAGGCCCAGGCCCAGGCCCAGGCCCAGGCCCAGGCCCAGGCCCAGGCCCAGGCCCAGGCCCAGGCCCAGGCCCAGGCCCAGGCCCAGGCCCAGGCCCAGGCCCAGGCCCAGGCCCAGGCCCAGGCCCAGGCCCAGGCCCAGGCCCAGGCCCAGGCCCAGGCCCAGGCCCAGGGCCCAGGCCCAGGCCCAGGCCCAGGCCCAGGCCCAGGCCCAGGCCCAGGCCCAGGCCCAGGCCCAGGCCCAGGCCCAGGCCCAGGCCCAGGCCCAGGCCCAGGCCCAGGCCCAGGCCCAGGCCCAGGCCCAGGCCCAGGCCCAGGCCCAGGCCCAGGCCCAGGCCCAGGCCCAGGCCCAGGCCCAGGCCCAGGCCCAGGCCCAGGCCCAGGCCCAGGCCCAGGCCCAGGCCCAGGCCCAGGCCCAGGCCCAGGCCCAGGCCCAGGCCCAGGCCCAGGCCCAGGCCCAGGCCCAGGCCCAGGCCCAGGCCCAGGCCCAGGCCCAGGCCCAGGCCCAGGCCCAGGCCCAGGCCCAGGCCCAGGCCCAGGCCCAGGCCCAGGCCCAGGCCCAGGCCCAGGCCCAGGCCCAGGCCAGGCCCAGGCCCAGGCCCAGGCCCAGGCCCAGGCCCAGGCCCAGGCCCAGGCCCAGGCCCAGGCCCAGGCCCAGGCCCAGGCCCAGGCCCAGGCCCAGGCCCAGGCCCAGGCCCAGGCCCAGGCCCAGGCCCAGGCCCAGGCCCAGGCCCAGGCCCAGGCCCAGGCCCAGGCCCAGGCCCAGGCCCAGGCCCAGGCCCAGGCCCAGGCCCAGGCCCAGGCCCAGGCCCAGGCCCAGGCCCAGGCCCAGGCCCAGGCCCAGGCCCAGGCCCAGGCCCAGGCCCAGGCCCAGGCCCAGGCCCAGGCCCAGGCCCAGGCCCAGGCCCAGGCCCAGGCCCAGGCCCAGGCCCAGGCCCAGGCCCAGGCCCAGGCCCAGGCCCAGGCCCAGGCCCAGGCCCAGGCCCAGGCCCAGGCCCAGGCCCAGGCCCAGGCCCAGGCCCAGGCCCAGGCCCAGGCCCAGGCCCAGGCCCAGGCCCAGGCCCAGGCCCAGGCCCAGGCCCAGGCCCAGGCCCAGGCCCAGGCCCAGGCCCAGGCCCAGGCCCAGGCCCAGGCCCAGGCCCAGGCCCAGGCCCAGGCCCAGGCCCAGGCCCAGGCCCAGGCCCAGGCCCAGGCCCAGGCCCAGGCCCAGGCCCAGGCCCAGGCCCAGGCCCAGGCCCAGGCCCAGGCCCAGGCCCAGGCCCAGGCCCAGGCCCAGGCCCAGGCCCAGGCCCAGGCCCAGGCCCAGGCCCAGGCCCAGGCCCAGGCCCAGGCCCAGGCCCAGGCCCAGGCCCAGGCCCAGGCCCAGGCCCAGGCCCAGGCCCAGGCCCAGGCCCAGGCCCAGGCCCAGGCCCAGGCCCAGGCCCAGGCCCAGGCCCAGGCCCAGGCCCAGGCCCAGGCCCAGGCCCAGGCCCAGGCCCAGGCCCAGGCCCAGGCCCAGGCCCAGGCCCAGGCCCAGGCCCAGGCCCAGGCCCAGGCCCAGGCCCAGGCCCAGGCCCAGGCCCAGGCCCAGGCCCAGGCCCAGGCCCAGGCCCAGGCCCAGGCCCAGGCCCAGGCCCAGGCCCAGGCCCAGGCCCAGGCCCAGGCCCAGGCCCAGGCCCAGGCCCAGGGCCCAGGCCCAGGGCCCAGGCCCAGGCCCAGGCCCAGGCCCAGGCCCAGGCCCAGGCCCAGGCCCAGGCCCAGGCCCAGGCCCAGGCCCAGGCCCAGGCCCAGGCCCAGGCCCAGGCCCAGGCCCAGGCCCAGGCCCAGGCCCAGGCCCAGGCCCAGGCCCAGGCCCAGGCCCAGGCCCAGGCCCAGGCCCAGGCCCAGGCCCAGGCCCAGGCCCAGGCCCAGGCCCAGGCCCAGGCCCAGGCCAGGCCCAGGCCCAGGCCCAGGCCCAGGCCCAGGCCCAGGCCCAGGCCCAGGCCCAGGCAGGCCCAGGCCCCCAGGCCCAGGCCCAGGCCCAGGCCCAGGCCCAGGCCCAGGCCCAGGCCCAGGCCCAGGCCCAGGCCCAGGCCCAGGCCCAGGCCCAGGCCCAGGCCCAGGCCCAGGCCCAGGCCCAGGCCCAGGCCCAGGCCCAGGCCCAGGCCCAGGCCCAGGCCCAGGCCCAGGCCTAGGCCCAGGCCCAGGCCCAGGCCCAGGCCCAGGCCCAGGCCCAGGCCCAGGCCCAGGCCCAGGCCCAGGCCCAGGCCCAGGCCCAGGCCCAGGGCCCAGGCCCAGGCCCAGGCCCAGGCCCAGGCCCAGGCCCAGGCCCAGGCCCAGGCCCAGGCCCAGGCCCAGGCCCAGGCCCAGGCCCAGGCCCAGGCCCAGGCCCAGGCCCAGGCCCAGGCCCAGGCCCAGGCCCAGGCCCAGGCCCAGGCCCAGGCCCAGGCCCAGGCCCAGGGCCCAGGCCCAGGCCCAGGCCCAGGCCCAGGCCCAGGCCCAGGCCCAGGCCCAGGCCCAGGCCCAGGCCCAGGCCCAGGCCCAGGCCCAGGCCCAGGCCCAGGCCCAGGCCCAGGCCCAGGCCCAGGCCCAGGCCCAGGCCCAGGCCCAGGCCCAGGCCCAGGCCCAGGCCCAGGCCCAGGCCCAGGCCCAGGCCCAGGCCCAGGCCCAGGGCCCAGGCCCAGGCCCAGGCCCAGGCCCAGGCCCAGGCCCAGGCCCAGGCCCAGGCCCAGGCCCAGGCCCAGGCCCAGGCCCAGGCCCAGGCCCAGGCCCAGGCCCAGGCCCAGGCCCAGGCCCAGGCCCCCAGGCCCAGGCCCAGGCCCAGGCCCAGGCCCAGGCCCAGGCCCAGGCCCAGGCCCAGGCCCAGGCCCAGGCCCAGGCCCAGGCCCAGGCCCAGGCCCAGGCCCAGGCCCAGGCCCAGGCCCAGGCCCAGGCCCAGGCCCAGGCCCAGGCCCAGGCCCAGGCCCAGGCCCAGGCCCAGGCCCAGGCCCAGGCCCAGGCCCAGGCCCAGGCCCAGGCCCAGGCCCAGGCCCAGGCCCAGGCCCAGGCCCAGGCCCAGGCCCAGGCCCAGGCCCAGGCCCAGGCCCAGGCCCAGGCCCAGGCCCAGGCCCAGGCCCAGGCCCAGGCCCAGGCCCAGGCCCAGGCCCAGGCCCAGGCCCAGGCCCAGGCCCAGGCCCAGGCCCAGGCCCAGGCCCAGGCCCAGGCCCAGGCCCAGGCCCAGGCCCAGGCCCAGGCCCAGGCCCAGGCCCAGGCCCAGGCCCAGGCCCAGGCCCAGGCCCAGGCCCAGGCCCAGGCCCAGGCCCAGGCCCAGGCCCAGGCCCAGGCCCAGGCCCAGGCCCAGGCCCAGGCCCAGGCCCAGGCCCAGGCCCAGGCCCAGGCCCAGGCCCAGGCCCAGGCCCAGGCCCAGGCCCAGGCCCCCAGGCCCAGGCCCAGGCCCAGGCCCAGGCCCAGGCCCAGGCCCAGGCCCAGGCCCAGGCCCAGGCCCAGCCCAGGGCCCAGGCCCAGGCCCAGGCCCAGGCCCAGGCCCAGGCCCAGGCCCAGGCCCAGGCCCAGGCCCAGGCCCAGGCCCAGGCCCAGGCCCAGGCCCAGGCCCAGGCCCAGGCCCAGGCCCAGGCCCAGGCCCAGGCCCAGGCCCAGGCCCAGGCCCAGGCCCAGGCCCAGGCCCAGGCCCAGGCCCAGGCCCAGGCCCAGGCCCAGGCCCAGGCCCAGGCCCAGGCCCAGGCCCAGGCCCAGGCCCAGGCCCAGGCCCAGGCCCAGGCCCAGGCCCAGGCCCAGGCCCAGGCCCAGGCCCAGGCCCAGGCCCAGGCCCAGGCCCAGGCCCAGGCCCAGGCCCAGGCCCAGGCCCAGGCCCAGGCCCAGGCCCAGGCCCAGGCCCAGGCCCAGGCCCAGGCCCAGGCCCAGGCCCAGGCCCAGGCCCAGGCCCAGGCCCAGGCCCAGGGCCCAGGCCCAGGCCCAGGCCCAGGCCCAGGCCCAGGCCCAGGCCCAGGCCCAGGCCCAGGCCCAGGCCCAGGCCCAGGCCCAGGCCCAGGCCCAGGCCCAGGCCCAGGCCCAGGCCCAGGCCCAGGCCCAGGCCCAGGCCCAGGCCCAGGCCCAGGCCCAGGCCCAGGCCCAGGCCCAGGCCCAGGCCCAGGCCCAGGCCCAGGCCCCCAGGCCCAGGCCCAGGCCCAGGCCCAGGCCCAGGCCCAGGCCCAGGCCCAGGCCCAGGCCCAGGCCCAGGCCCAGGCCCAGGCCCAGGCCCAGGCCCAGGCCCAGGCCCAGGCCCAGGCCCAGGCCCAGGCCCAGGCCCAGGCCCAGGCCCAGGCCCAGGCCCAGGCCCAGGCCCAGGCCCAGGCCCAGGCCCAGGCCCAGGCCCAGGCCCAGGCCCAGGCCCAGGCCCAGGGCCCAGGCCTCCAGGCCCAGGCCCAGGCCCAGGCCCAGGCCCAGGCCCAGGCCCAGGCCCAGGCCCAGGCCCAGGCCCAGGCCCAGGCCCAGGCCCAGGCCCAGGCCCAGGCCCAGGCCCAGGCCCAGGCCCAGGCCCAGGCCCAGGCCCAGGCCCAGGGCCTCAGGCCCAGGCCCAGGCCCAGGCCCAGGCCAGGGCAGGCCCAGGCCCAGGCCCAGGCCCAGGCCCAGGGCCCAGGCCCAGGCCCAGGCCCAGGCCCAGGCCCAGGCCCAGGCCCAGGCCCAGGCCCAGGCCTGGCCCAGGGGCCAGGGCTCCAGGCCCAGGCCCAGGCCCAGGCCCAGGCCCAGGCCCAGGCCCAGCCCAGGGCCCAGGCCCAGGCCCAGGCCCAGGCCCAGGCCCAGGCCCAGGCCTAGGCTCAGGCTCAGGCCAGGCCCAGGCCCAGGCCCAGGCCAGGCCTCAGGCCCAGGCCCAGGCCCAGGCCTCAGGGCCCAGGCTCAGGCCCAGGCCCAGGCCCAGCCCAGGCCCAGGCCCAGGCCTCAGGGCCCAGGCCCAGGCCCAGGCCCAGGCCCAGGCCCAGGCCCAGGCCCAGGCCCAGGCCCAGGCCCAGGCCAGGCAGGCCCAGGCCCAGGCCCAGGCCAGGCCCAGGCCCAGGCCCAGGCCCAGGCCCAGGCCCAGGCCCAGGCCCAGGCCCAGGCCCAGGCCTAGGCCCAGGGCCCAGGCCCAGGCCCAGGCTCAGCCCAGGCCCAGGGCCCAGGCCCAGGCCCAGGCCCAGGCTCAGGGCCCAGGGCCCAGGCCCAGGCCCAGGCCCAGGCCCAGCCCAGGCCCAGGCCCA